>JAVYIG010001622.1:0-315650 GCA_035222895.1 Strongylocentrotus droebachiensis
AGGTGCATCAAGGGGCTCACGAAAATAATTTCCAAGCTTTGGCAAAATTTTGGCAGATACCCCTACCCCCCGGGCCTCCGGTGGTGAGATGAAACGTTGATTCATTGTATTTTGCCAAAGGGTCAGTTATAGCCCGTGCAATAGGATACCAGGGAGGTGTTTTAAACTCTCATACCCCTGGTTATAAGCAGCCCTAAATGCAAGAGGAGCCTCGATCCTATATTGAGGTTTGCCCAAAAGCCCCAAATGATATGACTTTCCACATTCTAAAATGTTGAACTTTAAGAACAAAAGGGATCAAAATATTTTTGAGCACTTCAGTTTGCATGTGAGTGCCACATAAAGCAATGGTGCCTATATCAGACGCGGATCCAGGATTCCTTAGGGGAGGGGGCCCAACTTTTTTCTTCTTTTTTTTTGCTCCCGAAAATTTGAAAATCGCGACGGCCGAAAAGCCGCTCAGTTGGGGGGGGGGGGGGGGGGGGGGGGTATTGAGCACATTTTTCTTTTTGGTCCTCGGGGGGGGGGGGGGGCCAACCCCCCCAAAAAGGTAAAAATCACGTGATTTTACATGATTTTTTTCTCAATGGGGAGGGGGGCCCGGCCCCCCCCCCCCCCCCCCGAGGACCAAAAAAAAAAATGTGCTCACTACCCCGTGGATCCGCCACTGGCCTATATAGCCCCATTTCGATCACCAAATGCATTGTGTTTTGCACATACACATTGTTTTCTAGTTGAAGGTCAGTTCCCAGACGTAAATAATCATGATTGATACACGTCGATCTGTAATAACTCAATTACACATGACGCAAGATTGTTATGCTTTTATAAAGAATAAAGAATAAAGCTGATTTCCCTTGCAACAAGAATATATTTTTGACAAATCGAAGGCTACGATCGCCGGATATTGGGATAACTTCTCGGTATTTAGAAATCTATAACAGCTGCATTTTTCTGTCTCAGATATACTAGTGATTTACACATTTTAGATTTTTTTCAGGTTCCCCTAAAGTAAAGTGCTCCCTTATCCTTTGTACAAGTCCTTTTTCCTTCTGATAAGTGCCTACTTTTCAAGGCATCTAAGAGCCCTTATGATTGAAATATAGAGCTTGCTTGCGCGTTTATAGATGTTTTAATTATAATTTTACTCATATTACATAAAAGAACTTTTCAGTCTTTCTTTATTAAATTGTGCTTAATATTCATCATGTAATTTTTCAAATGGGACCTTATACTTTTTGCTCGCTTGCTCGAAAGTTGATATCCAGTCCATCACACCCAATTGCGAAGTACGTTGTTCCACGTAAAGAAATAAACAAATATTGATGTAATTCGTGGTAGTGTGATTCACAACCTTGACGAAGGGGGTAGGCCTATATACATGTCTAAAAATGGTTTTTATTATTGTTGATGTATCGATCCCTTTGTAGGTGCCCCTTTTTCAGAAATCCGGCCATTGTTGCGATCATAGGCGCCAGTAGTGGGGGCAGGGGACTCACCCCCTCCCAACGAAACAGTGTGTGTGTGTAGGGAGGGGGCGTCAAAACGTATTTTCATCCCCCCCCCCGAAAAAAATCAGCAGTATAAAGCAGCTTCATTCTTTAGAACGTACGCTCTCAAAACACTCACAATGTCCATCTTTTCTGTAATGACTGTGTTTATAAAAGAATAATGAATACATAAAATGACCATTTCATCTAAGATGAGGGATTTTAGATCTAGAAATCATGAGGGGGGGGGGGGGAGTGTGGCGAGCTGTCCGAAAAGGCACCCACCCTTGACAACTCGACCGGGGCGAGATGTCCAGGGTATTGTGTCGAGTTGTCCAGGGGCGAGCTGTCTTTGTGGCGAGTTGTATGGAATTCAGGATTACAGGCAACAATAATCTAGCTCCTAGCTTCATTATTATCGAACACATTAGTTTATAAATGTAGATTATTAATTAATATTTCCACAAAATGTTTATTTATAATTTTTATAAAAATAAAAATCAAGTAATTAATTTATTTTTGTCCTTTAAAATTATATTTTTTGTTTATTATGTTCCTGATAAATTTCTATTTTTAAAAAAATACGTGAACGAGGATAATACTCTCCAAAATGGCAGCCACCAGTGATCAAGTAAGTTTAATTGTTTCTCATTTTTGTTGGATAGACGTCGTTATTCCATATTTGATGTATCGAATATATATTGATGTATAATTTCTAAAACACGAAACCTTCGGCGCTAGTGAAAGTTTCGCGCCGGGCATGTTCATTCCGTCATTCGCAAGTTGGGAGACGCAAACTAGAACAACAACAAAACATGACAAACATGACAAAGGGTGTCTGATCGCGCACCCGATGTATCGGATGTTGTGTGCTAAAATCCCTTCCCCATAGTCATAGAGATTGCACGCATCCCTATGCAGTCTATGTGCATTGCGTGATCATGCAAAATTGGTCAATGATTTTATGAACAAGTTGAAATTCAAACCTTTATCGCTCGTGATTCTGAAGGTGAAACTCAATAAATGAGGTGTCATATGAACTGATGAAAGAGCAGGTTTTTCTTCATATTCCCCAAAGCCAAAGGGGCTCACCCTGGGAATTCTAAAAATATCTTGGTCAAAACAGCGATTGAAAAGTTGTTAGCATTCCTAGAATCTACTCCTACTTCCTAGCCCGAAATTTCTGTCTCTTTCGTTAGTTAGCCTCTGAAGCCCCTTTCAAATTGAACCTCAAACAGTGGATGACGTCCGGACGTCATCCACCACTGTTCATCCACTGTTACCCGGCGATCTGAAAGTACGCGGAAAAAGACACCCGGGTGTACACAGCACGAACTAGCCTTAAGGGCTCCCTTGAAATGTTTTTTATGATATTATTCAAGGGAGCCTTAACTGGCTCCCATACCCCTGCACGGAGAGGCATGTAAACAAAACCCAAAAGTGGTCCAAAATCACACTTTACCGCACCCGACCAATATTGGACAGTGGCTTTGATGAATTTTATGATATTTCTTCTCTTAACTATGTACTGAATTTAAAAAACGGATGTAAAAATAAGAAAATAAGGGCAATTTTCTTACCAGAATGCTGGAACTGGGGACGAACACACATGACAGCGTGAGAATGGCCGCTCTACATATCAATGGCGCTGACCTCTGACTTGGGTTGGCGCTGTTTCCGGTGAATGTGCTGTTTATAGATGAAATGCATTGCAGTGCGACACTGGGATATTCTGATGGTCGTGATGTGCAATGCTAAATGTTAGCGTGCTAATCACGTCATGGCTTATCCCAACTGGTGAGCATTGGTGAGCATGGACTGCTAGTTCGCCCTTTGCTGGTATTTTTTTAAATTTAATTTCAGACCATTGTGAATTTTACAAAGTCGGATTATTTATTTGATAATTTTGTCGAAATATTTCTCCTTTTTAAGTTCTCTCTCTTGTAGTTCCTCTCTTTGTATATTTATTTCTAAATCTCTCTCTCTCTCTTTACTCTCTCTCCCTCTTATTTTCCTTTGCAGTTCCTCTCTTTGTATATTTATTTCAAATCTCTCTCTCTCCCTTTCATTTTCCTTTGCCGATTTTTTCTTCGTATATTTCTTTCAAAATCTCTCTCTTCTCTCTCCCTCTTATTTTCCTTTGCAGTTCCTCTCTTTGTAAAAAAAATAACCACTCCCTGACTACCTTAGACAAAATCATCTACCCCCCCCCCCCCCCCCCAAAAAAAAAAAAAATGGATACAAAATAAATCACATATAGATCTACTCTTGTTTGTTTTTTCCGTAATTTTTTTATAATTTTATTAAATATAAAAACATGACATATAATTTTGAAAAATTAAAGTCTATTCATCATACATGTAATTACACTATTTGAATTTGAATTTAATTACACAACACTGCTACATTAAAATATATATGAATAAACAGATAAAACAACCAAATTACGCATATTACCTTTGTGAACAGGTACAAGTTAGGATTGTTTAGTTAGGGAGGGTGTTATAATTATTTTTATATCAATTTTAATCTATCTTAATTTGTGGCTTGAACATGTAGTTAATTAAATTGTGTAATTCTGAAGAATAATTTATTTGCATTGTTTTATATATTGAATGAGATGAGAATTAAAATTACGAAAAACAAACTGGGGTAGTAGATGATTTTGTGTGGGGTAGTCAACATGTTTGGGATGGGGAGGACATTCCTTTTAGGGGCAGTTAGTGGCATAATAAGCAAATCGTTGGGGGGGGGGGGCAGAAGAAAACTGCAGTCCTCCACCACCCTTACATTTTACATGCAGGCATGCGAAACGAAAGTGGAGTATTAAAGATCAGGTAGAGTGTAGCGAGCGAAGCGAGTGGAGCAATAATCAAATAAATCAAATATATACAAGGAAAAGAACTACAAAGGAAAAATAAGAGGGAAAAAAAAACAAAAACCAAAAAAGGAGAGAGAGAGAGATTTGGAAAAAAATATACAAAGAGAAGAACTATAAAGGATGTAAGAGGGATTGAAAAAGAGAGAGTGTTTGAAAGAAATATACAAAGAGAGGAACTGCAAAGCCTGAAGTAAAATAAGAGGGAGAGAGTAAAGAGATAAAGATAAAATAGAGAGAGAGATTTAGAAAGAAATATATGAGAGAGGAACTGCAAAGGAAGTAAAATAAGAGGGAGAGAGTAAAGAGATAAAGATAAAATAGAGAGAGAGATTTAGAAAGGAATATAAAAGAGAGGAACTGCAAATAAGAGGGAGGCAAGAAAACGTGTGTTGGAGGAACTGCAAAGAAAGGAAAATAAGAGGGAGAGAGAAGAGAGAGATTTTGAAAGAAATATACGAAGAAAAAAATCGGCAAAGGAAAATGAAAGGGAGAGAGAGAGAGATTTTGAAATAAATATACAAAGAGAGGAACTGCAAAGGAAAATAAGAGGGAGAGAGAGTAAAGAGATAGAGAGAGATTTAGAAATAAATATACAAAGAGAGGAACTACAAGAGAGAGAACTTAAAAAGGAGAAATATTTCGACAAAATTATCAAATAAATAATCTGACTTTGTAAAATTCACAATGGTCTGAAATTAAATTTTAAAAAAATACCAGCAAAGGGCGAACTAGCAGTCCATGCTCACCAATGCTCACCAGTTGGGATAGCCATGACGTGATTAGCACGCTAACATTTAGCATTGCACATCACGACCATCAGAATATCCCAGTGTCGCACTGCATGCATTTCATCTATAAACAGCACATTCACCGGAAACAGCGCCAACCCAAGTCAGAGGTCAGCACCATTGAATATGTAGAGCGGCCATTCTCACGCTGTCATGTGTCTTCTTCCCCAGCTCCGGCATTCTGGTAAGAAAATTGCCCTTATTTTCTTATTTTTACATCCGATTTTTAAATTCAGTACATAGTTAAGAGAAGAAATATCATAAAATTCATCAAAGCCACTGTCCAATATTGGTCGGGTGCGGTAAAGTGTGATTTTGGACCACTTTTGGGTTTTGTTTACATGCCTCTCCGTGCAGGGGTATGGGAGCCAGTTAAGGCTCCCTTGAATAATATCATAAAAAACATTTCAAGGGAGCCCTTAAGGCTAGCACGAACAAAGGGTGAACACGAGGTAAAATACACCCTAGAGTTTCTAGGGTGTGTCTAGCACGACATCCGGACGACACCTCGTGTTCACCCTCGTCTGTTGGCGATCTGAATCGCCTCGGCACGCACACGGCGTGTGTTCCGGAACCGGAAGTATCAGCTCTGTGTATCAGCATTCAGGTTTGCGCGCGCTGTCGATGTCATTGCATCGTATCACTGCATGTTATGTCAATTTGTGTAAGATCGAATTATTTTTAACGATAGTTTTAAATGTTGTAAACATAAATTTAAGTCTATAAATACCAAATATGTACCTAATTATTTTTAGGTTAGGTTTTAATCGAAGAATGTGAAATAAGTAAAATAAATATTTCGGTATGAGAAACTGTTCTTGTACAAATTTCGAAAAGCGCGCGCCCAATTGGCGGCGTTGTCACGGAAACGTACCTCGAGATCTCCCCAGACGGAAATGCACACCGAGTGCACCCCTTGTTTGAGTTGCAAACTGAAAGGGCGCCGTGACCTTACCTCGTGTTTTCATAAAGATTACACTCCGTGTTCGGTCTAGGATGTCCTCCTGTGGACGTCCTGTGTTTGGCAGTCTAAAAAGGGCTTGATTTGGCAAGGGTCGGCTCCTCTCTTTATAGAGCCAGAACTTGCACAAGCCGACCGGGCGTAAGTAAGTGTTCACGTTCGGTGTAACGTTTCTGCACACCAAACTTGGCCAAACTTATGCCTAATTTTGATATTTTACCGGATGCATATATGATAGAATCTATCCGATTTATTTTAATTTGTAAATTAGGCCTAGATCTAGGCTATAATACATCTACACTGATTCCACTTAACAACTTGACTGAATAAATCCGTTTAATGGTCCATTTTCAGGAAATTATGGGTCAAAATCGACATCCATGTTGAAAATATTGCAGCCGTATTTTAAACTATCGCTGCGCATGACGTCATCTAAATTTTATCCCTTCTAGTCTATGTGCAAGGCAAAAGGATTATGAAGGAAAAACTGTGATAACGTCATTACGAACTTGTCAGCACTCTTGCATTGCATGTGAGGCTGCAAACATTGTCATTGAATGAGACCAAGATGCTAGGATCTGGATTATCTTGGCATCTGTTGATTATTAATTTTTTATGAATTTATTGATTTGTTTCAATATTAATAAAAGGCATCCCAGACAATACTTGTGATATTGTGAGTAATCCCAACAGATAATGCTATTGTAAGACATATTGTATTTTGTTTGTTTTTATATAGGCCAAGGATGTTCCATCCAGTTCCTCAAGCAAACCTGAGGGGTCAGCATCGGGGTCAGGGGTCAAGTCAGGGTTCAAGTCAGAGGCAATGAAAAAGTTTGATCGAATGAACAGACTCAAGAACCTTCATCTCAAAAGGGTGAGATTCAATATCACATTCAATATCTGCAGTATTCACATAAATTATTAACATTATTTATTTCAATTCTGTATACAAATATACATGTATATGTAGGGCAAACATCTCAAGTACCTGTAGATTGCTTCACATGACCTGTGTCATCATTGCCGTGAAGAAAACGTATGCAAGGCTAAGATTTTAAAGAAGGAAAACAAAATCTTTTGACGGAGACCCATTAAATTAATGAAGATAACATTTTAATGGCAGGATTTTTATATTCATTTATATCACCTTATTCGTATTATTATTTTTGAAATAAAAGGTTTGTTGTAAAATGTTTATTACATACATATAATAGTATATTCCATTTTAACTACCCTGGAGGATATAAACTGTTCATTTTCATTTCTACTTGGCCAGCCATATTGATTGTACTTAGAACACAAATCTAGCTCTGACCTCAGTACATGTCACATGTAATTTTGTAGATGTTAAAACATGAAGACACTTTCAATAACTTTTTCCACTGTCTTGCCTTCATACAATTTTGATTTATTGATCGTTCTAAGAATGAAGCCAGAAAGCTGAACCATGTAGAGCTTGTTGAGGAGGACAGAAGAAACAAGCTCCCTGCAAACCATGAAGCACAGAAGAGAAGGAATGAATGGATTCTACAAGATGAAGAAGAGAGAAAGGTAAATGTTCTGTATATTTAGCATCACATGTGCCTAGGAGGGTACAAGCAAACATACTATCTGTGATCCTCATGTCCCTCCTCTCAGTTATAACTTTTATTTAGAACAGTCTTTATCAAATGCTGCCATGCTAATTAGGAATCCATTTCAACTATCTTCACAATATATGAAGGAAACAACCGCTGTCACATTAAGGTCCTTCTTATTAAGTCAAGTAATATTTTGATTGTATTGTGTAAGATACAGCTCTACCATATATACCTTCTATGGTTAAAAAAACGCGTCATCAGGACTTGTATACTCTCTGCCGATGCTAAATATTTTGGCTTTGTAACAGAGATATATGTCTCTATCTTTTGTATAAAATGAGTGGCATAAGACATTCATTTCTACTAGAACATGTCAATCCAGGATGTAATAAAAGATGTTAATGATGTGATGTATTATGTCAACATGGCATTGTATTTCCCCAGTTTGATTTAAATATTTAATCACAGATTCTATTCTGGTCACATTTTATTGTTTTTAGAACCAGTATGAGCTATTTATTTAAATCTTTTAATGCCTTTGTTGGTACTTGAAGAAATTTCAAGGGCAAGTATCAAGCTTGATCATACATAAGTCTTTTTTTCTTTTTTCCTATTCTAGCAAGCCGAAGCTCGAGGAGAGGACTATGAGAGAGTGAAGATGTTGAACATGTCAGCTGAGGAGGCGGAGAGGTTTGAGAGGAAGAGAAAGAAGAAGAATCCTGACCAAGGATTTGCAGGTAAATCACATTATTTCATTGTTTGATTGGTCTGTCACCTATCCCGTTTGTTTCTCTCTCTCTCTCTCTCCCCTCTCTTTCTTTCTTTCTCTCTCTCCCCCTCTCTTTCTCTCTCTCTCTCTCTGTCTGTTTATCTATCTTTCTATCTCCCCTCTCTTTCTCTGACGTATAATACCTTTTCTGTCACTATCTTGTTTTCCTAATCTGACTCCTTCATCGTCCTGGTCCCCTCTTAGACACCTTTTGCAATCACTGATGATAATTAATTTTCTGTAGCAATCACTTTGCTTGATCTTTAGCATATCATTTTGCAATTCTGTTAGTGCACCCTTTCTTTGTATCTTCTGTAAGAAGCCATAATTATTCTAACTCTTTTACTTTACCTTTAATAAAACTAAAGCCCTTCTGCCTCTGTGCAAAGCCCTGGAACCAAAAAAAAGTACAACTAATTGTATCTTCCTTAGACCTCCCCATATTAATCATATCTCCTTCAATCAATCGTAACTTTATAATAATAGTAACTTTGGATTAATTTTATATTACATATAAATTTAGATATAATGCATGGTAAGGTCCAATTTATTGCTGCAGGATTGTAGATGCAATAGATTTTCATGATTGATTGTAAATTGAAATCTTCCTTCCTCTCAGACTATGAGCAGGCGACGTTCCGTCAGTACCAGCGTCTAACGAAGCAGATGAAACCAGACCTTGATGGGTATGAGAGACAGAAGGAGAAGCTAGGAGATGATATCTACCCGGATCAAGATACTCTCACTCAGGTGGACTTCAAAGATACAGAGGAAGGTATCAACAGGATGGTCGAAGACCTCGACAAACAGTGAGTCTGCCACAATTCTTTGACACATAATTTTACAAGTTTTATCTTTTTTAATGGACTTGTTGGAGAAAGAGACCAGGAAAGGAAGAAATTGAAGTAAGGTAAACAGAAAGAGACAAACAAGAGATGTAGACATGAAGAGGAGAACAGTACTTAGTGATGACAGAGAGAATCCCGACATGGCACTAATATCCTTTGGCAAGATATTAACCTGCACTTACTCCCCAGGGAGTGGAGATTATGCACACAGTGTGTGCGGGCAAGCACTGAATCCAATGACCAGGGTAATAGTATATTTGTAAAGCGCCGAGAGACACTGTATTAAGCGCTATATAAGCTAAATATTATTATTATTAAAGGGATAGTTGAGTTCTGTTTTCAGACCGCAAATGCCTTCGAAGTGCATGGTTCTTGCTTTTATTCTTATCTATGACATTTCTAATGCCCTTTTAGGACCTAAAATTGCCAAGAAGGTAATTTTATACCTCAAAATGTGTGAAATGTTTAGCCAATAGGTTCATACCAATTCTGCTCTACTTTCAAAAAAATATGGTTACCAATTAATTAATTAATAATAACAGTGTATGAGCCGGCTGGTTGTACTTAATATTACCAAAACAAAAAAGCCAACATCGGCATCGGTTGAAATACAACGTAAAAGGCGCTATTTCATTTTTTTCAACTGCCTTTTAAATTATCAAATATTTGTGGTGATACACAAATATTAGATATGTTATATTTATGGATATTTCAGCCGTCTCTGAACCGATTTTGATCAAACTGATGATTTTGTCATTTAAATTGTATGTTTTTTCAAATTTGACACTCAGTTTTTCATTATCTCACAAAAAAAAATATTTTGTGTAGCGCCCTCTGGAGCAGAACTCAACTATCCCTTTAAAGAGGGGATGAATGTGATATGAGAAAAAGGAGAATGTTATTTTTTTCAGGGATTTCATTTTATAATGTTGCATTTTGGAGTTGGATATATTATAATCTTAAACAGAATTTTCATGAATCAAAATACTTCTCACAGACATTTTGAAAGACCTTGATACTAGGCATTTACACGACAGTGGACTTAATTTTTTTCACCTTATTTTTTCTCCTTAGGATTGAGAAGAGAAACAAGTACAGTAGGAGACGAGCATTCAACGAGGAGGATGATGTGGATTACATCAATGAGCGTAACATGAGATTCAACAAGAAGATTGAACGCTTCTATGGCAAGTACACTGCAGAGATCAAACAGAATCTGGAGAGGGGAACAGCTGTATAGTGACAAGACAAAACAGCTTCAGATTTTCAGCATTACAAATGGACTCGAGGAAAGAAGCCTTTTAAATATCTTTAAGTTCCTGTGGTGATATTTAGACAGACTTCATTTATCATAAATATCAGCAAAGTAGTACAATCTGCTCTTTCTGTTGTTGTCAATTGCCTGTTCGAATTCACTTGACAGGGTCCACCATGTGTAGTTTGAACCCCTTTAGAAAGGCTGATAACCCAAACAGCTACTATTGTGACTGATGGAAATGGATGAAAGACTGGAAAGTCGACACCGTCTCTGGGACTTGTGATACTGGGTCCGTTTCTTTATTTTATGACAGATGAATTACACCTGGATCCAATTTTACCAAGCATTGCGATTGATCCAATTTAATGGCAAGACAATGCACAGAGCAACTATAAGACTAGAGACCACAAATATATCATCTGCTGGGAGAAAGAAGGCCGTTTACCGGATATCACTTCATTCAATCAAGGTCCTTCTGGTGCCCAGTGTATAGTGTATAGCAGAACTGATCACCATAATATAGAAATCAAGGAAGATGTATGTATAAACTGTCGCATGACTTTAGATGTTTATGAAAGCACTCCTAAAGCGATCATTTAAGATAGTAACGTCTATGCCGTTATTCAGATACATTTGATGAACTTCACAACAACATTCTCACATTATATAGATGAACATTCATGTTTTTTGCAAGTTTGTGTCAGGTTAATACATTGTGTAAATAAGAGGAATCAAGATGACACTATATAATGCTATATTATTTTTACCTGCAGTATCATTTTATTTCCTTGTGTGTTTTCATTTTTTTGATGTTCCATCTCGTTTAACTTAAAACTATTCTTTGTTCAATTGAGAAGGTAAAAATCAACTTTTATAATGACTCATGAATTCCAGAAAGTATGATTTTCAGTATAAATGCAGTGACCTTTTTGAATTTATTGTTATTAGTTTTGTTTTTTCTAAATAATGGATAAATTGATGCTAATACAACCATCCCAATTTGCTGTCAAAATCATTTTGATTATCGTATACAACTGTTATTGGGGTTATTTGGTTGGTTACTATTATTAGTTTCTATTAACATTCTTTTTGTATAATATCAGAATGTATCTACAGAGAGCTAGAAAGGCAGTAAAATTAGCAATTCCCCTTGGAATGAAACACCCACTGGACCTTTGATGGCAAACTGATGAAACATGAAATTCATCATCTTATGTTTGTGTTTGGATTCTGGATTTTGATAGAATTCTTAACATTGTCTGAAAGAGAGGGAGAAATGTTCATAGAGGAGGGTTCAAGGGAGCTGGAACTGTGTTTGTAGGAAACCTGAAGATAAATAAGAAAGTGGTCTTGAAATACTTCATTTTTCTCATCATCTTACATATTATGTACATGTAATACTAGCAGATGTATATATACAAACTATACCACATACATTTTTAGTGAAGGAAGAACCATGTTGTAACTAATGTATTACAAAAAAGACATTGTCACAGAAAATCTTTTGTTCATATATCATCATACATATTTTAATTGTTTATGTTATTACTTATATGTGTATCATATGTCATTTGTACAAACACCAATAAACGCTTTATGAAATGTATAATGCTGTGTATTGGATAAGTATTTTGTCCATTTATTTCTATTAATCATAATTTAATTAATGTGTCACCCCAGATCCTGTTTTGAAATAGGTTTTGGGGGAGTAGTTTATCCAGTCAAAGATTAATATACATCGTCGCCTGGGTGGCAGAAGGGCGTTAGCTCCAATTTCAGGTCAAAAATGAAACTTTAAGCAGAAGGGCGTTAGCACTAAATCACCACACAAAAAAGGTGGCCGTGTTCTATTATAACATTTCTATTGGTCTTTTATGTTTTAAACCAATTTTCGGGACAGAAAGCAATTTAAATATAAAACAAATCTTTAAATGCGGATAATTTTAAAAGTAACTTTCGAGTTGCTTACCATTCACTAAATTTCTCTTACTTTCTGTGTCTTTCATTCTCTCTATATTATCTCCCCTCCCCCTCCCCCCTCTTTGTCTCTCATCTCCACCCCCTTTTTTATTTATTTCCCCCTCTCTCTCTCTCTCTCTCTCTCTCTCTCTCTCTCTCTCTCTCTCTCTCTCTCTCTCTCTCTCTCTCTCTCTCTCTCTCTCTCTCTCTCTCTCTCTCTCTCTCTCTCTCTCTCTCTCTCTCTCTCTCTCTCCCTCTCTTGCTCTCTCTGCCTATCTCTACATCGTATCATGTGTATACAACAAGTACACAATTTCACAGAAAAAATAATGCTCAGGGCAAATGAAATGAAAGTCCTTTGTACAATCTGACCAGTTATGTCAAAATTTATTTCTGCACATAATCAATTGCTCTCGATACTTATGTACAATCAGCATACCAATATCACTAACCTTCACAAGACTGTACTTTTACAACCCTTCACTGTATTTATTACAAAACTTCTAATGTTGATTTATTATTTCTGACCAATAACTCTCCCTTCTGTTTTCATCATATCAAGAAAATGGATAAATTACAAAATGGTGAAGCTAAATGCTGCATAAATGAAACACATGAAATGCATACACAATGGACAATAATTCCATACATAAACAATTTTAAAAGCTTTCGTCCAAAAGAATCACAACTTGAATGATTTGAATTCCTTCTTGTATGACTTGATCTGAACACTATTTATTGTCCATGCAAAATTTGAAGAAGAAAAAATACTGATTGTCTCTTGTACTTTAGATTAATATCAACTCGGAGAGTAAATAAAATGAACTGTACATATCTTGCATACAACGCCCATAGATAGAAGTATTCAGAACAATGTTAACAGCTGCTGCTAACAGCATGATCGACAGGTAAATAACTGCAATACTTCATATTATGTGCAATTACTAATATAGCACAGGCATTAATAAGAGAAGTGCTTCATAATTCATGGTCTGAATGATAAAAATCCCAAGTTAAATGCAGAAAATATACTGAAAATAACTGCAATAGATTATTTAAAATGATCAAATACCTCAATCGAATGATTTAAACATTTAGCTTACAAAGAGATCAGTGATGTAGGAGAAAATCAACAGATGTTATTTGTGAACGACTTTCCAAACACAATACTGAGTGAACTTTCTTATTTCTTCTCTCTCTCTCTCTCTCTCTCTTTTATTTATTAAAAAAAGGGGTGGGTGGGTAAGCAGTACTGAACTCTTGATTCATCTGCTCTTCAAAATTCTCAAGAAAAGGGGTTATCTGTATTTTCATCATCTTCAAATTAGAACTTGGGTCCTGCTTGTTGCATCTCCAGTTAGGTAATCTGTGTGCTGAGCATCTTCAGTTTAGAACTTGGGTCCTGCTTGTTGCATCTCCAGTTAGGTAATCTGTGTGCTGAGCATCTTCAAATTAGAACTTGGGTCCTGCTTGTTGCATCTCCAGTTTGGTAATCTGTGTGCTGAGCATCTCTCTATCAAACATGAGATCAGAGTAGCGTTGTTGGAGCTCCCTCTCTCGGTCACTCTGACGCTTCACATCTTCTCTCAAAGACTGAAAAGCAAAGCACAGAAATCAGTCAGTTATAATGCTATGTTTTTGCTTTAATTGCTTGTTTCACTTTGTATATCATTTTATGTTAAGGCCTTCTTGCCTACCTATTATTATTGTTACGTCCATTGCAACCACTTTAATCAAATGTTAGTTTTATTTAGGGGAACCTATAATCTACAAGCTGAGCTTTTTAATAGGTTCCTTTTGCAAGCAAAAAAAGGAACCATGATGGCAAAACAAAGGAATTCATTAAAACGAAAATTACAACCACGCGCAACACACTTCCAATGCAGAAATGTCCATTCCTAATGCTGTTTTTTCCATATTCAGGGGTGATAGTGAGCACTAAAAAAGAAATAGGTTTTTTATTTTCCCATCAGACATGCCCCCCTTGAGTAAAAAAAAAAGAAGAGGATTCGCAGGAAAAAAATGGCATCTAACAACATGCCCCCATTTCGAAAATTTGAAAAAAAATAGGGCAAAATAGGGAAGAATAGAGAAAGTAAGGGGGAAACCGGGAAAATCAGGATAAAATTGGGAAGAAAAAAAAATCTGGTAAAAAAAAAAAATCAAAAAAAAAACTGGATTTTTTTTATTTATTTTTTAAATCGGGAAGAAAATCTGAAATTTTTTTAAAAATCTGGAAACCGATTTAAAATGGGTTTTTATCAGGCCTGCATATTAAGACCTATAGTTTATTTACAAGTAGGTTTTTAATTTTTTAATTTTGGTATTATCGGCATTTCATTCTTTTTGAGAATATTTTTCTCTTTAAAATAATAATAATAATAACAACATTTATAATGCGCACATATCCACCCCAGGAGATGCTCAAGGCGCCTAACAAGGTAAGTACGTTTTAACCTGAGTGTTCTATTGAGTTTGTGATCAAATCAACATTTTAGGGCAGTTGTTTGATGTGTGGTATGTAAAAAAATAAAAAATTATAAAATTATTTTTAAAAACGTATTATATAAAGAAAAAAAACGTAATTTGGAGGAAAAAACAGAACAATTCTGGGAAAAACGTAATGGTTGGCAGCTCTGACTACGTAATATTGTCATTTGGGTATTTTCATCATTAAATTTAGTGAATCTGGACCACAAGCCAAATATGAAAAGTATTTTGCATATGAAGGTTTCTGGTTTTACAGCATCCATTCAGGTAAGGTACAATGTATAAGGCCTAAAAAAAAAAAATGTTGTATTGCCCTTTAGGTGCCAAAACATGGGTCGGTCGGTCTTTAAAAAAAAATTCTTCTTATTTTACTTTTTTCTTTTTTTACCCCCGCTTTGGGCTGATATTTTTCAGTTTTGAATGCTTTAATAATTTTTGTCTTCTAAAAATCAATAAAAAAAAATTAAAAATGGGCTGACCGTAGATTGGGGTTGGTCGCAAAGGGCAATACAACTTTTTTTTTAAAGCCTAACTTGCTCACCTCCATCCTCCTTGGAACAGCGATCTCTTCATTCATCTGTAGCTCCTGGAATGTACAGAGTTCTACATAGGCTTGTTCCCCCTCTTCCTGGACCTCAGCCAGCTGTTTGGTGAGTCCTTGAGCTCTGGATTGGTAGCCTCCAAGTATCACCTTCAGCTTCTTCTCAAGCTTGGCAGCTTTCTTAGCTTCTCGTGTCATCACCCCACGATTCGACTGAATGAAAGAAACAAGAATCAAGGTTGAAATGAGGTACAGAGAGAAGACCGAGAGGTCCCGGGTTCGAAACTAACTCGATGCGCTAGTACCCTTTGGTAAGGCATTAATCCTCAATTACCAAGTCCCTCGGAGAGGACTTAAGGCTGTAGGTCCCCTGGTTGATTACCTTACTTACAAGCATACACATGCTTTCTTAGCAGTCAGGAAAACAAACCATCAAACCAAGTACCCCTCTTCCACCTGCCATCCAAAAGTTAGCAAAGGTTAGATTTAAATAATAAACCTCTTGATGTGACTTGTCTTGAGTTTTAGCAGTGAAATTAGATTAAAGTAATTCTTAATATAGTTTATCATGCAGTGGGTGGGTTGTTGATGAGCAAAATGTAAACAGAATAATACCAACATGCTGGAAATTTCAATCACTGCGAAACACAATATACATTGTATAGATAAGCACCAAGTGTCCCACGGGTTGACGTTCTCTGTAGACTCACATCTTGATTTCAAGATATTTCTTTTCTATATTTTCTTTCAAAAACATGTTAGATATCATTCAAGTCGTATTTGCACATTAAAGGGATCGTTTAACAATGTTAAATCTGAGATACACGGTCCAACATGTTACCAGTGTCTGTGATATGGTGTAATATTGAAGCCCTAAAAAAAATTGTGCTTCAAAATGATCAAGAAGTGCCTCAAAAAAGTAAAAATCTTTGAGTGACCGGTATTACCATACCGGTACTTGTTTTCCCTAATAGACTGTAGTGTTATGAAAACCGTTCAGCGAACGGTTTTCAAAATTTGTAATTCCAATCATTAATATCTTGATAATCAAACAGGCGATCGGCTTGTAAAAGTCATGGAGTTCCTGACTGACCTAAAGGTTTATAATTATCATTGCAGCATGAGCTAAATCAAGGATTTTTTCTAAAGGATCTAAGACAAAGTTACCGGATCCCTTTAAGAGTAAGTTTCAACTCTTAACTTAAATTCCTGTATTAAGAACAGAGCCACGAAATAAAGACACCTCTGAAATGTATGGTAAGACAATCAGCATAAATTAAAGAATTTATTTTACACTGTCTTCACAAAGCACAAGTTTCATAAAGGTTTCTTTCAATGGATAACATACCTCAAGTTTCTTCTCTGCAGACTCAATCCTGTCTTTCTTACTGGCCATGTTAGCTCTGGTATATCTGTTCTTAGATGGTATGTAGAGGACCTGACCTAGACATTCCTCCCACACCTGGGTATATGCTTCTTTAGGGAGATCCCCGTGAGACATACCAGCTTTCACAACCTCCATCTCAGCTTTTAATAACTCATTGGCCTGTATAAAGAAAAACAAATACAAAACAATATTATAGTATTAATGACTGCTTTGAGAGAAATAGTTGTTTTATTACGCTCAAGGGAAGGTTAGAATTGTGCTATTCCCCGAGGCTTGCCGAGGGGAATAGCCCAATTGTAACCTTCCCGAGAGCGTATGAAAACAACTATTTCTCGAATATTAAAGCAGTCATTAATACTTTTATATGCCGAAAAAAAATAGACTAAAAAATAAAAAATAAAAATATTTTTATTTTTGTCGAAGACGGGATTCGAACTCTTGCGTACAAAAGGTGATGTATCTAAGGTAAGCGCCTCAGACCTCTCGGCCATCGCGCGGTGGTTACATGCTTGGCAGTTTTGTACGATATATACATTAAAATGAATTGAAACCGGCTTCGCGTGTGATCAATGCTTCGCAAAAGCTCCATATACGGACTCTTCTTTTACTTTTGCAATGCATATTGGCACGAACTTAGATCAAGATCTATCGGCAGATGTTGTTTTTTGGTTTTTGGAAGTTTATTTTCGTCTTCATGTCAACAATGCAAGATAAAATTGTCGGTAAGATCGATCGAGATTCAATTGTATTGAAATTACCGACCAATCCTTCGCACACATAAGGTATCCTCCATCGCTCAAACCATTTTTTAACATGTAAACCTATGGGGTAACCATGGAGTAACCATGGTTATTAAAAATATTGAAATGTTTTATGCATGGTTACCGAGAATTTTACAGGAACAGTTGAAGTTTATGAATGCAATTCGACCAATCAGATGGCTGGATTTCTTAAGTGAGGTATATAAAAAATTATATCTACAAGTAATGCAAGAGAATAACACATGGGAAGGTACATTTTCCTACCTGAACTAACTTTTACATTCCTAATAATAGTTCACTGACAATTCTTGAAGAAGAAACATACAGTAACGTCAGGTTTCTAGAAAATGACTTGTAACTCTTCAGCAGTTCTGGTGATAGAATTGCATTTTGAAAGAAAACTGGCATAAATTGATTCAGATTCGTTTATCTTGCAGTGCATGGGTTTTTTAACCAACAATATAAACAAATAACAACAACAAATTGAAAGCTATTCATTGGAAAGCACAACTCTGATGCACATATAGAGATTCTGATTTAAGCTCAGGGGGCAGAACTACTACATGGGTCTCCTTCTAATCTATTTCTCAGCTTCTATTTCCTCTCAAAATTGTTCAGCACAATATGTAGTATCGAACAATGAGTGCAGGTTTCTCTTGATTCCATAAGAATCAAGTTTGCTTGATTAGATGAGCCTACTTACATTCTTCATGTCCTCCTCCTGATACTGGTGATATGGAGTCTGCTCTAGGTACGCTGCATGTACAGCTGGGTTGATCTTACTGGAAGGCTTCTCAAGCTTCTTGGCTCCTGGTTGATCACCTACTGGGTTCTTCAAGGAGTCATAATGCAGCATCGTTATCATCTCTTCCTTGATCATCTCCTCAGCCTAGACACAAGAACAAGAAGAACAACATACACACAATCCTTACAAGATATGAAGGAGCTTAGGGAGTCTAGACGGAACAAGAACAACATACACAATCCTTACAAGATATGAAGGAGCTTAGGGAGTTTCAAAAGTGTAGATATAATGGATATATCTATTTAAGAGATACGGTAACTTTGTCTCAGATTCTGAAACAAAATCCTGGATTTAGCTCATGCTGCAATGATTATTATAAACCTTTAGGTCAGTCAGGAACCCCATGACTTTTTCAAGCCAATCACCTGTCTGATTATCAAGATATTTATGATTGGAAATGGAAACCAAATTTCGCATTTTCCTAACGGTTTTCATAACACTACAGTCGATTGGGAAAACGAGTATGGTAAAACCGGTCCCTCAAAGATTTTTATTTTTTTGAGGCACTTCTTCATCATTTTGAAGCGCAACTTTTTTTAGGGCTTCAATATTTCACCATATCACAGACACTGATAACACGCAGGGCCGTGCATCTAAGAATTAACATTGTTAAACGATGCCTTAAAACAGTCGTTCTCATGGAATTCAAAGTCTTTAAAGAAGTATTGTCTCGTTTTTAATTTGTAACATTTTCCTTTAAGGTTGAAAACTAATAATATAATTGTGTTGATTCTTTGTGAAATAAAACTTGTTGAAAGAAACCTAAATATTTTCAACTCAGAAAAATATTCCCTAATGTGTCCCCCCCCCCCCCCCCCCCCCCCCGCACTTAGTTATTTTGCAAAAACTGGCACTTAGAACTCATCATGGATCACATGAAGTTATCCAATGTACACAAATTGAGAATGATCCTCTCTGTTTGGATTAAAATCAACAAAGTTTGAATTTGAATTTGAATTTGGATCACATAATTTAAATTTAGTATATGTACATATGTACTTTCAGTCAATCAAACCATAATAGTATAACATTGATTCAATAAGGGCCCCTTATTTCTTGCTCACCTTCTGTAGCTCTGTCATAGGTGTCTCAAGATCCTTAGGTCTCAGGATAGCTGTGTTGATATCAACAGGCCTTGGAAGACCTCTCTGGAGGGTCTGGGATCTACTTCGCAACTCTTTCTCTCCTGCAAAGAGAAAGGCATTAGAGAGGCACATGATCATTAGAATCATGTTTCAGTCAACAATGGTTAGCAAGGGAAACTAGTTATGAAGAACCCTGATATAATGAGGTATCCAACTTTATAAGAAAATTTCACTGGTCCCAGCTCTTTATACCATGTTGTTGTTGTAAACCTTATATAACAAAATACCTGATATAATGTAATTTTCATGGTCCAAATGTCCTCATCATAACAAGATTCCAAAGTATTTCTATAATTACATTCAACATTACAGATACAATTAGTTTCTCAAAGTACAATTAGTCTATGAATGTCTACTAGATTAATGTACTGTGTATTTGTGAATATAAAATGGTGATATAATGTAAATGTCAAAGAGTGGGCATCAAAGTGATTTTAGAAATGTGTGAAAGATTCCAGTCACTTCACAGGGTTCAACATTCAGATTCAGATTCAGATTTTTGTCCACGTTATAAAAAACAGAAATTTGGCCTCCACTGGCAGAAGATAACAATGAATAACATAAGAATACATAAATGTGCAAAAAACAAATACATCAATTAGATTAACAAACAGTTGAATACATTCTGACAAAAGTAAGAGGAGATAGCAGAGTAAGATGAGAAAATGAATGAAGGAAGCTGAGCAAGAAAAGACAGGAATGTAGGTAAGGGGAAGAGAGAATAAAAACTGCATGCATAACACGTTATTATGACTCCAAACATCTGCTTGACTAAAGGTAAGAGGTACATCAGCACTCTTCAAACAATCATGAAAGCATCTACAGGTATTTACACAAAATCAAACATTTCATAGATGAACAAAGACTCCATGCCCAAGTGATGTTTGAATCCTTTTGCTCAGTCTACAAGACGATGTAACTAACTTTCTTGAGCTACGACAACCAGAAACCTTTGCCACTTTGCGAAAATAGCTTTACATGTATAATGCAAGCCACAGCTTTTTACAGCTTTCACATCAAATACACTAACTTTAAGAGGGACTTACTCTCTTCAGCTAACTTTGCAAGGCGTCTATTCTCCACATCTGATGCGTCTTCCATGAAGTTTGAGCTCTCCTGAGGCTCCTCTAAAAGCTTCTCATCATTTTCTGGTATCACAATCTCAAAGTCATTCCTTGGAGCTGGAAGAGATGACAGACCTCGACGAAGACTGGCCTTCAGCTCCCTCTGAAATAAACAATGTCGTCATTAGGTCAAGTTTTAAGGGTTACACCATGAAATTCTTTCAAAGGAATAAGATCCCTGAAAGGGGCTGGTGAGCTCCACTAAAACCTTTTAGTTCTTGAGGTTTCAATTATTATTATTATTATTATTATTTATTTGACCAATCAGAAAACATACAGTGAGTATAAAAATCTGAATACGTAGAGATCTCATAATACATGCAAACAGTTTTAGGTTTAGGAAAGTGGAGAGGAGAGAGAGAAGGATAGATTCACCTGGTCAGGGGTGACAAAAGCAATTGAAATTACTTGAAAGCATGTCACCCCCACAGGGTGCATCCTAGAAAATCATTGATCTGATCATCTTCACAAGACTAGAACATCTACCTACAATACAATATCTCCACCATCACTGATATTTCACTCAACAATATCTGGTGTGTTTTTAAAAAGTCACCAACTCAATGGTATTAGGCACTTTTCGATTTGCACTTTTCGATTTGTTCACTAGTGGACTGCGACGTATGCGGTCACTTTTGAAGCAGTGCGCATGTGCATCGACGAGCTCTTCGTTCGTAGCAGAATTCTCGAACGCGTTTGCCCTTGTTTTGCCGTCGTTCGCAAACTGTGACGATACATGTTCGTAAGCAATCTTTTGTAGGCACGAAACATCACATTGAAGTCACAAAATGGACCCAATTGACCTAATTCTAGAACCGGAGAGTGGTGGAAGTGTGAATTCTCTTAAATTAACACATTTTCGTGTCTGTAATTTCCCTTAAATCAAAATTGTTGCAGAATAATTCATGAAATGAACACATTTTATTAGTGCTTCGCCAATCTGTTGGAGCATAATTTTCGAGATCAGTCCCATGCACCGAATTTGGTGTGTTGAATCTTTAGCTTTTCAATCGAATTTCGCGCTCACTAAGCAGAATAATTCATAAAATGAACACATTTTATTTACAATGTATGCAACGCTAATCTGTTGCAGCATCATTTTTTAGAACAGTGCCATGCACCGAATATGGTGTTAGATCTTTAGCTATTCGATCGAGTTTCGCGCTCACTAAGCGAGCGTCGTAGTTGTGTAAAATCGAAAAGGTAACGAACAACAGTCAGCGTGCCTCGTCAACCCTGCTTAAAAATGACCGCATACGTCGCAGTCCACTTATGAACATGCAAATCGAAAAGTCCCTAATGTATGTATACAACGGTTGGTCATATAAACTGATTGGATACGCTAAGGATTTGTCATGGATCCATCTTTGTATGTACAATTTTACATTTCACACTGTGCATGCTTGATCCTGATCCACTTATTCATTAATGTGAACACATCTCTCATTAAATATGGTTTATCTAAATTTGAAATAACTGATATAATAATATACAGTCAGTGCAGTGCATGACATAAGAACAAAGAAACATGAATCAATATCCCCAGTCATAAGAAATTTACATTAGCTACCCATCCAGTCCCGTATCCAGTTTATATTACTATTATTAACTTCTCAATGTTTCCATCGGTTTGCTCCATCATATCTCATTGAATCGTTGATACAGTTTCAACCAGAAAGAACACTGCGTTCCAGTAAAAAAAAAAATATTTAGGTCCCACAACTAAGATTAAATCTTATGTGTAAAAGTCATTTCCACATGGAGCCACTGTTTTATATAAAAACATACAAAAAGTTCAAAAATACTATGAAAACATAATTATTTAGCACTTTGTAAACTCTCATAATTATGAACCAAGTGCACCATTGCCACTCCTTCTGTATTCTGTTCTGTGAAGCGCATAGAGATATGCAATTATGCCCGTGTTATGCACTATACACAAACGTTTAATTATTATTACTATTATTCAGGGGTGATAGGGAGCACAAAAAAAAAAGGGGGGGGGGGGGTTTCCTCAACCAACCAACCCTCCACCTTGAGTAAAAAGGATTTGGGGGAAACAAATTGGCATGTAACAACCTCCCCCCCCCCCCCCTTTTTAAGTAAGAAAATCAGGAAAATAAGGGGAAATTCGGGAGGAAAAAAAAAAAAAAAAAAATTGGTTTTAACAAAATAAAAATCGAGGGTGAAAAAAAAATCTGGGAAAGAAAATCAGGAAAATATTTTAAAAATTGGGAAACCAATCTAAATCGGGTAATTCTCAGGCCTGTATTATCATACCTGTTGTTGTTTGAGACTGTGTACGTTATCATATTCCATGAGCGCTTCCTCAGGGTTGATGTTGAGCTTGTCTCTGAGAGGGGTCTGACCAGGGGTAGCTCCTCCTCCTCCTCCTGTACCCATCCTAGGGGTCAACCGAGGGGTCAAACCTGATAGGGGGAAAGATATACTGGTGATTACCTGTTCCTTGTCCGTCCTCTCTCTCTCTCTCTCTCTCTCTCTCTCTGAGAGCATACTATTACTTTCTATATTAGTTGTCATGTTGACTATAATAATAATAGTTCCAGGGATGCCAGTTAGAATTGATCAGAGGGCCTGAAAATCACCTAGAATGAGCTATTTTGTACACAAAAAAGCCTAAACTATGGTCTGAAAATAACTTGCCAGGGCCTGAATTCAGGATATTGCCTGAAAATTGGTATCCCTGTAGTTCGTTCTTATATAGCGCTTTTCAGAACCGCAGGCCCTCTCAGAGCACTTTACAGATATACACCCCGTTCATCAGATTCAGGTTTACCCCCACACAACGTATGACTATCAGTATATAATATATATATATATATGTCAGCACACTTTGAAAATAATTACAATACAATGTCAAATGGATCAAATTAAAGGGGGGGGGGGGGTCATTTGGTGAATTGCCTTGTTTTTTTGAAACACAAGACAAAGAAATTCAACTTAGCTGGGAATGTATGAAAACTAAAGAGCATCATCCACACAAAGTGAACTGCAGAAATTAAAATTGAGCAAATTTCATTAGAACGAGATATGAAGAACATAAATAGATGAGTCATGTCTTCAAACCTCTGTCACATCACCAAACAAACTCCAAACTGACCCTAAAGTGTATTGTAATTTATTGTTAGGTCTGTTGTCCATCTTTTACCAGTTAGCTTACCCGATTGTCCCTCATGACCTGGTGTTCTGAATGGTGTATTGAATGCCATGTTAGGTGTCTGTGTAGCTTGTCTCTTAGGTGTGATACTGTGAATGGGGTATTAATTGTTAGCTTACCTGATTGTCCCTCATGACCTGGTGTTCTGAATGGTGTATTGAATGCCATGTTAGGTGTCTGTGTAGCTTGTCTCTTAGGTGTGATACTGTGAATGAAGTATTAATTGTTAGCTTACCTGATTGTCCCTCATGACCTGGTGTTCTGAATGGTGTATTGAATGCCATGTTAGGTGTCTGTGTAGCTTGTCTCTTAGGTGTGATACTGTGAATGGGGTATTAATTGTTGGCTTACCTGATTGTCCCTCATGACCTGGTGTTCTGAATGGTGTATTGAATGCCATGTTAGGTGTCTGTGTAGCTTGTCTCTTAGGTGTGATACTGTGAATGAGGTATTATTTGTTGGCTTACCTGATTGTCTCTCATGACCTGGTGTTCTGAATGGTGTATTGAATGCCATATTAGGTGTCTGTGTAGCTTGTCTCTTAGGTGTGATACTGTGAATGAGGTATTATTTGTTGGCTTACCTGATTGTCCCTCATCACCTGGTGTTCTGAATGGTGTATTGAATGCCATATTAGGTGTCTGTGTAGCTTGTCTCTTAGGTGTGATACTGTGAATGAGGTATTAATTGTTGGCTTACCTGATTGTCCCTCATGACCTGGTGTTCTGAATGGTGTATTGAATGCCATATTAGGTGTCTGTGTAGCTTGTCTCTTAGGTGTGATACTGTGAATGAGGTATTATTTGTTGGCTTACCTGATTGTCCCTCATGACCTGGTGTTCTGAATGGTGTATTGAATGCCATATTAGGTGTCTGTGTAGCTTGTCTCTTAGGTGTGATACTGTGAATGAGGTATTAATTGTTGGCTTACCTGATTGTCCCTCATGACCTGGTGTTCTGAATGGTGTATTGAATGCCATGTTAGGTGTCTGTGTAGCTTGTCTCTTAGGTGTGATACTGTGAATGAGGTATTAATTGTTAGCTTACCTGATTGTCCCTCATGACCTGGTGTTCTGAATGGTGTATTGAATGCCATGTTAGGTGTCTGTGTAGCTTGTCTCTTAGGTGTGATACCATCAAAATCACTGCTTCCTACGGCTGTGTTAACACCTCCCTTCAATGGTGTTTCAACATTCTGCAGTGCAAGGATGTTCTGGGCCTCCTGAACAGAGAATCAAATAACAATACAAAGATATATCAATGGTTGTGCATGTATGTATCCTTTATACAAAACTATAACACTTATGGGGCGTTGCAAGAAAGTTCCAATCAATTGCAAATCCCAAAAATCAAGCATAAGTCTTGCAATTAATTGCATATTTGTAATTGATCGCAACTCAACTTTCTTGCAACGCCCCATTAGTAAGAGAGAGAGGGGGGGGGGGAATAAAAGCCATTTAACTTAACTTAATTGTTAAAACTTTAATCCTAACAAAATCCTAGGAGACTAGTAGGGCGTTGCAATCGATCACAAATATCAGTTATCAATTGCAACTTTCATGCAATGCCCCATTAGTTTACGAGAAGAAAATAATAAATATCTTTCCATCTCTCTCAAAGGGCACTACAACTTCCTTGGGCTCAATGGTTCGTTGGGCCATTTTTACAGAGCAGAGATTAAACAATGCAACTATTTCATACAAAGTCAATGATATATGGATGTGCATCCTTCCTAAGAGCAAAGCAATGTGCCATGTTCACTTAAGGGGCATTACCATGAAGACAAAATGTACACCCAAATTATTCTGTTGTGAGTCAAACAGGGCCAAGTGATCAACTCTTTACAAGGTATGCATCTTATTAGTCAAACCACCAATTTGAGTCCTATATCAACTGATGATCAACAACAACTTGGCCATTTGGAGTAAAGTAATGTTTAGTTTGATCACTGCATGTTTTTATTCAATGCATTGTACATTTTTTTCTGTTTTTAAACAAAGATAGAATTGAATTATCAATCAGGTGTTGGTCTTAGAATCAGTTTTCCTTGGGTATATGACAGAGTATGGAATCAATAAGACCACTGTAATAATACCTGAAGTACTGTGTCGTGTGTAGCAGGGGTGCGAGGTGTTCTCAGATTAGCCGTTCCTGGAGTCATGGTGTAGTCTGAGAGGAGAGCATCTGATGCACCGTTAACAGCCCCTTCCTCAGCGATCTGACGAGCATTCTCACTGGCTTGCCCAAGCTTCACAACCTACATCACACAAAATATAAGGATTCACTTTACATTCCATCTAATACAAGAATTATTTCATATTTTCTGTGTACAGACCAGAAAGTATAGAAATCCAGGATTAAATTAATCATTAAATGCTGATTTCACATTCCCGATAATAATCGTCTCAAGTCTCAACATTTTGGATAATACTCTTCTTTCTCTTGTATTTCTTAGAATCAAGTGAGCTTTTAGTCTCACTCAACAATATAGGATACATGACTACTCAAGAGCACATATTTTTTCTGGGCAAACCATACTTCCCCAAAGATGTATCTCCATAGGATACCTACAAATATGAACTAGTTTCTAGTTCTATAACTCCACCAACATTAAAATACATTTAGCATGTGCCACGTGTATATCTCAGTATACCAAGATTCAAGTTTAAAGTTTTTTTTTTTTCACATTTCACAAAAAAGAATTCACATAATTGACAAAATTAGAACATAATATGAAATATACTAAAAGTGTCACATTATATAATCCATTCTTTGAAAAGACATCGAAATTAATTGTATTGAATAGTAGGTTATACAGGGTGTAATGTGAGGAACCTATTGAAAAGCTGAGCTTGTAGATTATAGATTATCAGCACTAACCTCTTCTAACTCAGCATCAGATATCTGGGGTGTAGGTAAGACAAGTTTACTTCTCTTCTTCATTGGCTCAGCCATCCTATCATAAAAAAAGCAAAGAAACTTGTCAGTGACTTTCGATTGTATGTACAGAGTCATATCACGGACTTGGCTATCATTTGATAAAAAATGCTTTATGTGCCATATCTTTCGGAAATTAATTCTTAAAAGAAAACCATATAACAGTATCATGACTTAGCTGTGATTCACGAAAAGGCAAGCAAAGAAAGATTCATTTGAGATTATTCAAAATTGTGAAAAGTCCATCTGCTACTAACTTTGGAAAAACTTCATACTGTGGTATGATCTCCCTACAACATCTTGGTAAACAAATATCTTATCATTTATGTAGCCAATGAGCTTCAAACTTACTTGTTTGTCATAGCAATGGCTCCAGGTAAATCATTCTCTTTCCTCTTCTTCAATTTCTGTCTATCCTTCTTTCGTTCTTTCTGTCATGGAAATGGAATACACAAAAGTGAAATAAAAAGTGTTTACAAAAAAATCTATTTGTATAACATATGTATGTGTTTAGATTTCTGTTATTAAAATGTAAATATAACTAGCTCAACAGAGACCAAAATGTCATTGAAAATAAAAAATGTAAATGCATTCTCATAACTGATATCTCTGATACAAACAGATAAAGGATGAAATGTGCAATAGTGTATGGATCTATGGAACCAAATATATGAATCTAAACTACTAATACATTTTTCATCTATAATGGTAAAAGTAGTTATATCACTTATTTGCAAACCATTCATGATTGCACATGAGTATTATTACATTATGTTGGTGATATTGCCAGGTTTGTGATATCTATAACTAAAAGGTAAGAAAGAAGATTATAAAAATAAATTAGCTGTTGAAAATAAAAACTTGGGTTACTTTAAGTTCCCGAAGTATGTCACTTTACAAAAAACTAACACTTGTCCATAGGATTAAATAAGCCGTGAGAGTACCTCTTCAATCTCATCCCTTCGAGCAAAGTCCATATCCTCTCTCCTGAGCCTCTTAAAGTTTGGATTATGTGGAGCTACTGCTTCATCCGCCGTGTTGTAAAACCCTGGCGCTGGTTTCTTCTCAAACGGAATCTCAGCATTGTAATCCACTCCTCTCTTCTTACGCCTTTTCTTGTTGACTTCGATACCTGCCGCTCGGAGTTCCCTGCGCTTCTGAAGAGCTGCCAGACGACGGGCTTCCTCAAGCTGCTTCTCACGAGCCTTCCGCTTAGCCTTCTTACCTTGGGTGTTAGCCAGACGAGCACGCGCTTCAGATAACATCTCAAGCTCTGTGTGGAGAGTGTGAGAATGGACCAAGGGGGTAACACATGGCAACAAATTTAATTTCACACATGCATGTACATTCTCATTTAAAACACTTCTGCTAGTATATCTACATTGAGAAAAGTAAAGTAGGCATTTAAAAAAATACATTCTACTTGCTCTTATTGAAGAAAATGTTAAATTTGAATTAGTCTGAGTCCCACTACTTTAAAGGGGAAATTTGGCAAGTTCCTAAATATACCAAGATAAATCAACAAGATAAGTCTAGTACCATATAAATAATGTGCTATCCTAGTGGATAAGCAAAATGTTTTGACACAAATCACACCACTTCAACATTAAGAATTATTCATCATCTTGATTTGTATATTTCTGTATGTAAGTCTAACCGTCTTCATCCATATCAATAGGATCAGGTCTAGCTGGTTTGGTCTCTGGATTAGGGTCTATCTCTCCTGGTTTCAGGAGATACATTTGATATCATCTTACTCTCTATATCCCTCCCTACTAACCATCTTCATCCATATCAATAGGATCAGGTCTAGCTGGTTTGGTCTCTGGATTAGGGTCTATCTCTCCTGGTTTCAGGAGATACATTTGATATCATCTTACTCTCTATATCCCTCCCTACTAACCATCTTCATCCATATCAATAGGATCAGGTCTAGCTGGTTTGGTCTCTGGATTAGGGTCTATCTCTCCTGGTTTCAGGAGATACATTTGATATCATCTTACTCTCTATATCCCTCCCTACTAACCATCTTCATCCATATCAATAGGATCAGGTCTAGCTGGTTTGGTCTCTGGATTAGGGTCTATCTCTCCTGGTTTCAGGAGATACATTTGATATCATCTTACTCTCTATATCCCTCCCTACTAACCATCTTCATCCATATCAATAGGATCAGGTCTAGCTGGTTTGGTCTCTGGATTAGGGTCTATCTCTCTTGTTTCAGGAGATACATTTGATATCATCTTACTCTCTATATCCCTCCCTACTAACCATCTTCATCCATATCAATAGGATCAGGTCTAGCTGGTTTGGTCTCTGGATTAGGGTCTATCTCTCCTGGTTTCAGGAGATAAGTTTGATATCATCTTACTCTCTATATCCCTCCCTACTAACCATCTTCATCCATATCAATAGGATCAGGTCTAGCTGGTTTGGTCTCTGGATTAGGGTCTATCTCTCCTGGTTTCAGGAGATAAGTTTGATATCATCTTACTCTCTATATCCCTCCCTACTAACCATCTTCATCCATATCAATAGGATCAGGTCTAGCTGGTTTGGTCTCTGGATTAGGGTCTATCTCTCCTGGTTTCAGGAGATAAGTTTGATATCATCTTACTCTCTATATCCCTCCCTACTAACCATCTTCATCCATATCAATAGGATCAGGTCTAGCTGGTTTGGTCTCTGGATTAGGGTCTATATCTCCTGGTTTCAGGAGATAAGTTTGATATCATCTTACTCTCTATATCCCTCCCTACTAACCATCTTCATCCATATCAATAGGATCAGGTCTAGCTGGTTTGGTCTCTGGATTAGGATCTATCTCTCCTGGTTTGAGCTTCCTTGGATCATCCATTGTTTCACCATCAGCCTCCTTCTTCTGTGCTTGATCCCTGCTCAATTCAATCATATCAACAATCACTTAACACTGGTATTGGGAAAATCAATGGGTCAGTGACACGTTTTTTTGTTATATAATGTATATTGTTGTAATGATCTATTGTTTTTATATGAAGATGGAAATAAATGGAATGAACAAAATGAACAAAGACGTACTCCATTTTGGCCATTTTGAGAAAAAGTGGTTTATGTGTCACTGAGCACTTGGGACTTCAGGAGTTAAGTCTATGTTTCACTAGCCATTGACTTCAATGGGGTGTTGGGTGGAGTTAAGTCTTTGTGTTTCCTGAAAAGCCCTTTTTTTTAACATTTTGATATCAAATACTCATTTTGGAAACATTTTGAGTTACGTCTTTGAGTCACTGAGCCCTCGATATGGTCTCTGTGGCTTGATAGTGGCTGATACATATGATTGAAGTCTTGAACACAAGTCTTGGAACCAGGAGATCCACGGCTCCAAACTAAGATGGTGTTAAAATTTAAAATCATATCCCCTTGCTTAGTTAGCATCCCAAATTAATACTGTTATATCAAAAAATCAATCAAAGTTTTATACAAGTTATAGTATTTGTATGTTTGCAGATCAAGTCAATGGCAGAGTTCTTTTTATACAAGAATGCCAGTTACAATTGATCAGAGGGCCTGAAAATCACCTAAAATAAGCTATTTTCTACACAAAAAAGCCTAAACTCTGGCCTGAAAATAACTCGCCAGGGCCTGAATTCAGGCAATTGTCTGAAAACTGGCATCCCTGTTTATAGCAGAGGTAAATTATTTGTAATGCTTTGGTGCAACTTAGTGAAATTAACCTTGTAGCATACCAGTGGTAAAAAGTACACACAGCCTATACAGATTATGAGATACATGTAAGGTTGAAAGATTATGATTTTGTCATGACTTACAGTAAGATTTCATATCTCTCCAGACACTGGGCTGCTGTACGTCCCACAATGGGTGCAATGGTCCTCCATTGGGTGGGCATGAGCTTAGCCAAATGGAGTAGCTTCTCGTCTTCCTCTCGGCCCCATTCTGTCTTCTTGATGCTTGGATCCAGCCATTCAAACCTGACATGAACAGACAGTCAAACATTCAATCTCTGTTTTAGTGGACATTTTCATCAAAAGAAGGACTGAGAACTAAATATAACTTATGCTTGAGAGGCAACTTCTCCAGAGAAGTCAGTCTTTTTTAATTTGTGTCAAAAAAATTTGCTCCCTTATGAGTAAAGCCCACTCAAATAAAAACAAATTTTGTTCAATACATTAAAGATACAACTCTGCTTCAGAATAAAACTTTCACAATTCGACATCCAGGCACAGCTATTACAATTCTACTTTTAATTGATAGTGACTAAATGATTATAACTGCAATTTTAACTTCCTGTTTCAAATATCAAGAAACTCTCAGATGAGTTCCAAGCTGTGAGTATCTCACAACCTTCTTACATTTATTACTTTACTCATTCCAGCTCCATCCCAGCAAGAAATCTCAATTTTCAACCCTAGCTTGGAGAGGTCAGTTTTCAACTTCCGGCGTGGGAGCTAAATTCTGGCTTGGGGCTAATGCTGGATTAAACATTAAACTGTCTTCTGATCTTTGTTCAGTGTGGCACTTCAGATTTCTGAGGCCACTTACTCGATACAATCTCAAGTTTGATTTTGTTGACATTCTGTTGAAACCCATTTAAAATTAACACACATTTTAAAATGAATGTGCCCTAATTTGGACTTTGTGACAGTTTTGAGAAAACTTTCCCCCTTGGTACAACTTACCATCTGGCTTTACATTGTTTAGCTGATTTCCTGTGTAGCAGTGATGCAATTCTAGACCACTGATTTTTGCCATATTTCATCACAGCTGCCTTGAGGATTTCATCCTAATACACAAGTGAATAGGGAAGAAAATATCAGATAACAACTGTTAAAACATTACCAGTAGTTGATTTATCTCAATACATACAGCTTAGTAGGTGAAAAGAAAAAGATTAAAAAGGTTAAAGGTAATACAAAGTTTTGGTATGGGGTTATGAATTTGGTTCAAATGAACACATTGGAAGCATATGCGATCCTACAATATTCAGTAATCGTTGGGGTGGTTGAAATCGAGTCTAAAGATATGAAATTGTAAATAATATACTCTTTATGTTGTATAGCTCCCTCTCAAGGTCAAGATATTAATTAAGCTATAAAACAATGTTTCTTGACTAAAATTGACCGATTAGCTATCCCCGTTAGGAAATTATATATCACGACTACATGTTCTGAGATGTTCATGGTCGCAGCAATCATTGTACGGCCGTAGGCGCAATTTGAAATTTGTCACAATTTACCGGGAGCACCAGTAAATTTTCATATTCAATTTTTCTCGAAAGTGGAAGTGTTTTAGGAGCTAAAGTTTCTAGTGCTTATAATACATCCACAGGGGCATCCAAATATATCAAAATGGTAAAGAATCACTATCCACCCAATTTTCAAAATTTCCCAAAACTTTGTATTAGTTATTACCTTTAAACCATTGTTGCACTTGTTCCAATATAGTTGTCCCATTACTATTCACTATTTTTTTCCCCGAGATGGCTGTCACGCTAATTATAGTTGACCAAGCCTATTTATTCACAGATATTGTGCTATGTGAGAATACTGATGCAATGTATGACAAAACATATGATTTATATCACTTAAGAAGCTTTTTAAACAAAATGTATATTACAGGCTTATATCATATGCGCGAGGTTGAGAAGGGCTCTTTTTCTTTGTTTCATGCATGTATTCAGCAATTTCAAGTGAACGCCGCTCTATATCATGAATGTTCATATTTGCTGCGCCGCTACTGGACATGCATAGTTTCTCTTCGTCATGTTAATCGATGATACAACATGGATGAATTGTCGGGTTAGGACAAAAAATAATCCTCGAAGACTTCTTTGAATTATAATTTCAAATGGTTGGAAAGATGCCCAGTCAAAATTGTAATTACTACCTCTTTACATTTCGAAAAATGTGACCCGATTGGCTGTTTGAATCGTTTTCATATACGAGTTCTTCTAGAAGGCGTGGGAGTCGGAGCTCCCTGGAGTTACATCAGTAGGGGTGCTGGTCTAAGAATGAGGATCGTCCGCATAAACAAGGATATCCTTGTAAATGCAGCCAAAATGCGTCCTAAAAAATAAGGATCATCCGCAAACGTCCATTCACGGACGTTTTTTTTTCTTCGGCGCTCTGCAGGTTTTGGATTACCGATCCGTGCACTGGCAATGCGAAAAAAGGATTCCGCATAATAAAATACTGTCTACTTTTATAGGTTATCCGTCTTCCCGAGCATTTATCACTCATAACATGAAAGTCTCTGTACAAAGTCAATGTGAAATGCATCAAGAAAATCATTGCGGAATCCGTTTTTGACATCGCCAATGCACGGATCTGAAATCAGAATCGTCAGCGAAAGTGCAGAAGATCCTCATTTATGTGGACGGTACCCCTACTGATCATATTTCACAATTTCATTTAAAAAAATTACCAAGGTCCAAGCCCAAACAAAAGGCTGTGCATCAATGCCCTGGTTGTCAAAATATCGCTACACAGAGTCTAACAGATCATGTTAAGAAACCAATATTGAAAAATGTCGTAGAATAGAAGAACACATTACTGAAAATACATTTCCTTTTCTCTCCTCCACTCTGAATTTCTACACTACCCTGAAATACACATAACCCATTCCCATTACACGCATTGTGTACAACATTCATACATGCGTCGCATCCTGAACTCGAAGTTCTGTAGATCACCCGATTTAATTTTCATTTAACACAATTTGAGGCAAAATGATAATTAACAAATTAAAACACTCACTTCAGTGTTCCTCCAAACACCACCTTTTATCTGAATTCGTGGCATTTTCTCAGTCTACAGATAACTTTTCTCGGTCGAAATTGGGATTTCCAACACTTTATCACGCAACGATTGGGTAGTCTTTTCACCAGCAAATTTGTATTAGCAGCGAATTCTCCTTGCGTATATTATACACTGATCTCTACGGAAAAATCTTCCGTAGAGATCAGTGATATTATAGCAGGCGCGCACGGCATATCGTCCTAAAGTAATCAATACAGCGACTGTACTACTTAATCTACGCTCTAATCTGTCCCCAAAAAAATGGTCCCAGAGTTGCCGATAATTTACGGAAATGCTCAGTTTGTCAATCCGTGAGGTAGATACGAACCCCATTTTTTATGAAAATGTATTTCCCACATAGACTAGGTCTAGTTTATATATAATTAAATGAGAAGTTTTTGCTGGTAATATTCTAAATGCACGTTTGTTTGTAACGATAACTGTTTTGCTTCAGTCCCACATGTTTTAATATTTGTGTGAACATCAGAATAGGTGATCAGTGTGGTGATATGTTCAATCACTCATCGTGCCAGTCATTGGGAAGGGGGGGGATGGGGTGGGGGCTGAGTAAATTGTGACTAGACCTCTATACCTATTCTAGAGTCTGTAGACTACTTCAAAATATATTTGAATCAAGAAGAATTTTTAATGTAGCAACTAGCAACCTGCTCATTCTGAACAGTCGAAGCTTCCATAAACATGATAAAGTTGAAAAATAGTCTCTTAGTCTTACCGGGCCGGGTAGACTCTAGTCTGAAGTTTGGCATGTTTTCCTTTCATTTCCTTTTCCATTTATTGCAGGTCGCCCTTCGGCTGCGGGATGGCCGTCTTTCCGTCACTGAGCTGTGTTCTAGATGTATAGAGAGGGCAAGGCGCTGCAAAGAACTGAATGCTTTCGTTACAGAGCGCTTTGATGAAGGACTTGATGATGCAAAGAAAATCCAAGAAAAAATATCTAAAGGTATCGGTAGATGAAAATAAAAGGGTGATGAATATATACCAGTGATTGACAAGATTGAAAACTTGAGTATAGCTTTTACTTTAAGTAATAACCGTATTCTCTCAACAGATAGTCTATGTCTTTATCTGATTGTGGTGAAAATGGTAACATTCTATTATTTTATAGTGATTATGACATTTTGAGCTCAATCACTTGAACTAAACTATTACATAAATCTGAAAAATGTTGTTCCAGTTTGAGTTTTTATCTGTTTGCATCTTAGGCAGATATTTATTTGTATGATTTGTATATGAAAAATTTTAAAAAAATGTTTATCCAAGTAAATATCTACAGTATTTCGACATTGCAAATCTGACTATGTTTACATCTCATGAAGATGTCTCCTTTTGTGAAATTATACCATGATTTTAAGTCAAATTTTCATGAAAGGTGCATACATCCTACCCATTATTCTTGAAGAAATACATAAGTACATTTTAAGACGCACTTTCAGAAATAAAACAGACTTGTGCCATAACTTATCAACAATTTAAAAAATCTAAAAAATATATAGTTCAAAACTTCCCAATGAACTTGAAAAAACATGTTTTTTGGTGGAGTATAGTTACTTCACATTTTGAAAAGCAAATGTAATTTTCAATTATGAAATACATTTTTATATATCAAATAATGGAAACTGTAAAACCATGTAGGTTCAGTTGTTACAAATGTAAATGAATATGTAGAGTAGTAGATTTGCTCATCATATGAAGATATTATTTTGTTGTTATAATTTTGTTGTCACATACTATTTCTTTCTTCACATTTATCTGATTGATTGAGAAATGAAATAAAAAAGAATGCAAATTCTGAAAATGACTCTTCCAAATTCAACCATTAAGGAGATATTGTTGTTTTAGAATCATGTTTTAATCAAATTATAAAGTGCATTTACTATCCTATCCAAACTTTATGTAGGCACATACAATTTAGCCTGGTAACATATTATATTTCTTGTCAATTTTCAGGTGCACCAATTGGTACGTTAGGTGGGATACCCATAGCCGTCAAAGACAACTACAGCACAGCAGGGCTCAGAACAACTTGTGGTTCAAAGATGTTGCAGAGTAAGTAACTTTTGTGCATCAACATAAAGATACAATAAAGTTATGTGGAGACCATAATCATCTGTGCATCAGAGTATAAATTGTTTGTTTGGTTGATTTTATTTCTGCGTTCAAATAACAAATACAAGGTTATATAATCATTACCGTCATAACTCTTAACTCCTTGACTATCCCATTGAAACGTGTGTTATAGAATTAACACAGACTTAAGACGGTTTCGAGAAACGGACCCAGGTTTTTATGAGTATAAGCAAAGGAAATTAATCCATATCTGTTCAGAGTTTTCTTCTTTTTCTAAAATAATCAGTTTCCCTCCTCAAATTGGCAACAGCTAATCTTATTTTCCAATCTTTCATATTTTAAAGAAAAAGATGTTTATTAAATAAACCAATGTGAAAACAAATTTAAAGGAGAAGTCCATCCTGATACTTAGTTGATTTTAATAGAAGCAGAAAATGAGAGGAACAGGTGAATAAAGTTTGAGCAAATTCTGATTAAAAGTAAGAAAATTATGAATCTTTGAAATTAATCAAACACAAATTGGCAACTTTGTGACTTATCTTGCAAGCTCCCCTCCAATTAGCTCTGTACATACAATTGTTTAAACTGTCATTTTCTTTGTTCTGGGTGGAATAGAAACACATTTGCTGTAATCATATTCAGGGTGCATGTATGATTGAAATTTTTCCTGAGGGTAAATATAAATTTCTGATTTTTTTTTTTTTTAAAGAACGAAACAGTTTCTTACCAATCCCCCCTCACCCACCCCTTGTTTTTCACTGTAAGAAATTTCATAGTCTTGTTTTTTTTTCAGAAGAGAAGTTAGCATGATAGGATGATACTTGTTGCCCATCACTTCAGCCAAAGAGCAGAATGTGTGGAATAGAGGAGTGAGATTAATTTGTAATTGTAGAAACATAACAAAGGTTGAATTCTATTTCGTTCCATTCTCCGCAGATTACAAGCCACCTTTCACAGCTACAGTTGTGCAGAGACTTGAAGATGAGGGCGCTATCACGATGGGCAAAACCAACCTAGATGAGTTTGCCATGGGGTAAGATTGATCTATAGAGATCTTGGGATAATAGGAATGGCTATCATTCTATCATGAATGTGCAGGCTTTATGAATTTATTTATTTATTCATGTTTTATTTATTACAATTGGTAAGACAGTGGAGGGTAGTCCGATTCAATTAAAAGAAACTGCTTTCCAACGGAGCCCTCCACATGATACAAACAATAACATAAAACATAAAAACAAAACATAAATTGAAACATCAATATAACTCCATATAAAAACATTTATACAATTGAATAAACTATATATGAATGAAATAGATGAAACCTGGCGAGTGTTGCACAAAGACTAAGATCGACTTTAAGTTGGACTTAATTATAGCAGGCCGTTTATGCCACTAGTTGCTCTCACTATTGGTCTCTCAATTATGATCTTTAGATAATACTTTTTCCTTCAATAATGAATATTCAAAAATATTAATTCTGTAGATTTGTGACCATGATTTGTACATCCTTTGAGAGATCAATGCCAGTACGGCCAGTAATGGTGAGAGAAAACAGTGGCATGAATGGCCTGCCCTAGTTAAGTCTAACTTAAAGTCGATATAAGTCTTAGTGAAGCACCCCCCCCCCCCCCCCCCTGATAAGGTTAAAAGTCCCTTCTAATATCTAGGAAAGTATTTTGATAATGTAGAAGATTGTCTCACCCCAGGAATTTCTGTGGATCCAGAGTTTCTACATGAGTGGTGTTGGGTATCGTTTTGTCCAGCGCCAGGGTTGTGAATCCAGGGGCACCCCAGGGCTGTGTCATCTCACCTGCACTCTGCTCCCTGTACACAAGCGACTGCTTGTGTAATGTAAGAGAGTGTAGCATCATTGAATATGCAGAGGATACCATATCAGGAAATTTTATTTCCACTGGCTGGTACAAGTAATACAATATAAACATACACAAAATGAGACAAAATGATATTGTCATTATGATATGGGCAATAAATTATATACTTATGATTTAACCTCCTGAAATGCTGAATATTTGCCAATTTACCAAAAATTGACCTCATGAGGAAGAATGAAAATAAAGCTGAAGGTGTACTATTTTTTAAGCCATTAATTATTTCACCAATTAATTTGTAGTAATATTTGAATTAAGAGCTGCATTTTGCTATGTAGAATACAGTTTTTGTGACCAAGTCTCATATCGGTTAATAACAAATTACTGAAAGCCCTTTCACTTCTTCTTCTACTGTGATTCTGAAGGAGTGGAACTACTGAAAGTTTGTTTGGACCAACACGCAATATATGGAGATACCCCTTCCATAGGGTACAAAAAAGGCTTTCTCAGACTGCTGGAGGGAGTTACAGCTCAGAAGATGATGTTCACGAGTCTGTTGCTGATTCAGATTGGTTTGTGAGTGGTGGAAGCTCAGGAGGAAGTGGAGTCGCTGTAGCAAGTGGGTCATGTATGGCGTAAGTTGGGGATTCTTTCTTCTTCTCTGTGTTTATGACAATTTCTTCTTTCTGTTCTTTTCATATAGCTGATAATCGTTTCTACACATAAGGGCCCAAATTCACAAAGGAGTTTTAGACTTAACCCATGGTTTAAACCCTCATTTACATAACCCATGGTTTAAAAATGAGCGCAAAATGAGCGTACCTTGCCTTGCGCGCGTCTAATATTGGACCTCTGACTTGTGCCACGCTTAATTTGCGCTTATTTTAAAACATGGGTTATGTAAATGAGGGTTTAAACCATGGGTTAAATCTAAACCTCCTTTGTGAATTTTGGGCCAATGTGTCCATCTGTGTGTGTTCTCAGTGTGTATTTTGTATGCCTCATATTTAAAAAGGAAGAGAAAAATTGATGTCTCCAAATTTTGCCTTGTGTTTTGCCGTACAATTTGCCTATTATATGTTTTGACATTATTCTCTCAACATTTCTCTTTATCTTTGACCACATCAAAATAGTATAGCAGTAAATGAGAAAAAAAGAGAAGGGGAAGCAAAAATCAGTGTTAACACCATGCATGAAAAGATGATCAATTAAAATTCAGGAAGAAAATGGAGACCTTGGATGAAAGATCAGTTCTATTTCAGTTGACCAAAATGTATCTTAACAGTATACGTATATGCTAGAAATACCTGAACATCATGATCGTTATTAAAATCACATTTTGTACCCTCAGAGCTCTTGGGTCTGATACAGGCAACTAATTATAATTGCTACACATCTCCAGGTCCCCAGGATAGAGGATTTGCATGAATTTTAGTTAACCAGAACCCCTCCATTTTGGTTCGAGTCCCGCCGCGGCACTAATGTCCTTTGACAAGACATTAATCTACTCTTGACACTCTCCACCCAGGTATTAAATGGGAACCGGTAGGAAGGATTCCTTAAATGCTGTGAGCGTCGAAATCGGCAGCCTAGCATAGCCGGGTAATGTTGGAGCGCCTTGAGGACCTTGCAATTTCGATACGTGCGCTATTTAAGAATCCAATAATATTATTACCATACAACATGACTGTTAATGATATTTGATTTTGTACCCTCAGAGCCCTTGGGTCTGATACAGGAGGTTCCGTTCGTCTCCCAGCATCCTTCTGTGGCGTAGTTGGTCTCAAACCTACCTATGGTCTCTGCTCAAGACATGGTCTGATATCTCTGGTCAATTCACTGGACGTCCCTGGTATCTTCACCAAGACTGTCGATGATACAGCCACTGTATTAGGTAATAGGATGCCACTCGCATATGTCATCAAGATTAGTGCCATCCACCTGTGACGTAGTGAATCACACTAAATCAATTTCATGCACTTTGGCGAATAAATTTACATCATGAATGTAGTGATAAATAAATCTGGATTTACATAGCACTTAATACGGAATACCGTCTCTAAGTACTTTATAGATATTAGTATTACCCCTGTCATCAGATTCACTCACACACAGTGTGCATCATCTCCACTCCCTGAGGAGTATTCCTACCATATAGGCACATTGAGGGCATATGGTATTTACAATCACAAAGGCTTTAGTCATCCTACCAGTTCCCCATTTCTCTCCAAATTCATGACCCCATACCAAAACTTTGTATTACCTTTAAAAAATTCACTTGAAGTGACCTTGATGGAATAATAATGATAATTAACCATTCTTTTAGGGCGCATATTTCATTATGATATAACAACCATAGGCTCTTCCAAGAAGTTTTCAGTTTTAGTTTTACTTTGTTGTTTTCCATATTTCACATGATACAAAAAGAACAGTTCTCTGTAAATTATAATCACACAAAAGGGAAATAGATACATGTTACACAGTTAGTTAATTATTGACTTATTTAACAGCTTTTACAAGAAAACAAATATATTTATTTGATAGTGAAATATGATGAAACCTAATAAAAGGCAAAGGTTTTAAAGAATAGGTTACGTACAAAATATGATGAAGAAGATCATTGATAATTTGACATGGCGCGATGAGAAAGTTTGGATATCAATACTTTAGCTTTAGTTCTGGCAGCCATAACCAGCAGAAAGCGTGTATTATACTGAAATGAAATTGCACCAAAATGGGTTAAACCTAGAAACATAAAGATGCTTTAGAGCTGAACTCACATACTGCAGTGGTGATTTCTTGTAACAGGTGCTATGGCAGGTCATGACCCGATGGACTCTACCACGGTAACAGATCCATTCACACCCTTTACCTTGCCAGATGAGATCGATGTGAAAGGGCTTCATATAGGTATACCACAAGTGAGTATTCCTCTAAAACCTTTCATACTAAAATGAGATCGATGTGAAAGGGCTTCATATAGGTATACCACAAGTGAGTATTCCTCTAAAACATTTTACATTATGTTATAAAATAATATGCCATTACATTGTACGTTGCTTATTCATGTTTTGGCAGGGAGTTAAGAGATCATCATGGAGCAAGTAAACCTACACACTTCAGGAAATCAATTGTTTGATTTTGTGCTTATTTTTTATTTAAGAGATTGAGTAACTTTGTCTCAGATTCTGAAACAAAATCCTGGATTAAGGTCATGCTGCAATGATAATTATAAACCTTTAGGTCAGTCAGGAACCCCATGACTTTTACAAGCCGATCACCCTTCTGATTATCAAGATATTTAAGATGAGAAATAGAAATCAAATTTTGCGTTTTCATAACACTACAGTCTATTAGAGAAAATGAGTATGGTAGAACCAGACACTGAAAGATTTTTACTTTTTTGATGCACTTCTTGATCATTTTAAAGCGCAATTTTTTTTAGGACTTCAATATTACACCATATCACAGACACTGATAACACATAGGGCCATGCATCTCAGATTTAATATTGTTAAACGATGCCTTTAATATTGTTAGGTAGGGGAATAAATGTTATAGAATCCTTTTTTTCTTCTTCCGCAACGATTCGGCTAACAATTACGAGATGAGATTCTGTGACAGGGCTCCTTATAGGTTGACCACACAAGAATATTCCTCATGAACCTTTCACCCTACACAGGACTTAATTAACCCTAACTTCTCCTGGGGGTCAGGAATGAAATAGTTGGTGTCTGTATTTAGCAGACCCCTTTGAGACTCTTAAATGGAGAGGGCATTGGGGGGGGGTGTACAGGACACCTGTTGGTATAATATGAAATAAAAAATGCTCCATTGATTAATACTTTTAAGAAAAAATTGAAATTGTTTTTCTTACAATCATATACACCTCATTGAATTATATGTTGCTTTTGCTTAATACAAGATCATTCTCCGCTCGCTGACTCAAGATGTAATTTGATGCTTATTTCCTTTCTAACGCGCATTTCTCTTTCCTTATCTTCTTCTCAACCCCACATGCAGCTCATCATTTAGTATTATTTTCTGTACCCTCAATCTCTCACTTCTTTTTGTCATTGTATACTCTTTGTATTATGACCGTGTTCTTCTATCGTTGTCGTGTAAAGTATTGTCTTGTCTTTTTCTCGTCTCTGTTGGCATCCTCCTTTTTCTGTCCCCTATTTTGTAGTTCCTTTTGTAGTTACAGATTAGTTAATTTAATTACTCATTATTCCTAAGTTTCATTTGAGGTGTTCACACTTGTACAAGCATTGCTTTTTAGTGGATCCCTCTGTTTCCAACATGTATTTCTTAAATTTGTTTTAAATGCTTATTATTGATTTATAATGTTTTGTTGGAAACATGAATGAATTTGAAATTGAAATTGAAATAAAGCCCTGCCCGGCCTACCAGATGATAATGATATATAAAAGGGTACGATGTAATTATGATATTCAAGGCAGCCATGTTGGTGAGTAAGGAAAGCAGCTCTGTGAGGGCCACAATGACCCTTAAGATCGATGCTCTTTGAATTGAGAAGCAAGAAGGCTTACTGCATTATTGACATGACATACTTTTTAGTCATTTACTTTCCATTTTCTTTATTGTTTTATTCCAAAACAAATCCCACTCAAAATTAGTAGCATGATTGGAATGTTTTTCTTTTCTACAATATATTCTAAACACAGCACTAGCCGTCCTTGGACTGTGGTCTTGTATTATATCATGAGTGACGTGAAGTAAATAGGATTGAAGTGAATTGATTAAGAAAGGAATGTTGGGGAAAATAGAATTAATTAACCATGTCAATAGGTGTGAAAACAGGAAGTGAATGTATACTTGTGTGTATGTATGACAATATCAAGTATAAATCAATAATATCATCATTATTTATGAAGTATATTCCCACCATGTTTCCCACAGGGGGGATAGAGGCCTTTTTGTTGGTATGGTTTTACCGGCACAGTATATGAGATCAAAATTTTAATTGAGAGAAAGTTCAGTTTGTGCAGATGGCATTTAGTGGGATTCTTTAAAAAAAAGAATAACATGCTGTACATGTTCCGCTGAACCCGTTGACTACTGAATTCATTCATTACCATAGGCTTAATACACAGATCACCCGGTTCCAGTAGAGAATGGGTTAATATCGTTGTGGTAAGTGAGTTCCAAAAAGGTTTGTCATGGTGTGACAAGTTAAACCTCCATGATTTGAACCAGACTATATACATCAATAATAATAATAATACATATGATTTATAAGGCGCCAAATCCACTTGACAGTCAAATGCTCAAGGCGCAGCTTGTGCAAGAGATGAAATACATACATGATACATTTATACAAAGTGCGATAGGAAAGGTACAGACATGAAAGGTTATGGTAATCAATTATAAGCTAAATTAAACAGATATTTGTTAAGATTGTTTTTTAACACTTCAGCAGAACTGCTATTCTTAATCCATTGAGGGAGAGTATTCCATAATGAAGGCCCAGCATGAGCGAAGGTTCGCTCCCCCCACTTTGTTTTAACCCTAGGAGTAACAAGTAAGCCAGAGTTTTGAGAACGTAGCTGTCTAGAAGGAAAGTAATGCTTAATCAAGCCGATGTTATACTGCGGAGCAGAGCCATGTATACAGTGAAATAATAGCAAAATAATCTTGAAAATAACACGTTTTTCTACGGGCAACCAATGGAGTGATTTGAGGACTGGTGTGATGTGACTGTACTTGTTGGACAGGGTCACGACACGAGCAGCAGCATTCTGTAATCTTTGTAATTTTGCGAGTAGGTTGTGAGGCGAACTAAAACAAAAGGCCATTACCAAAATCCAAGCGAGAAGAAATTAAAGTATGAGTAATTTTCTCAGTGGCACTACGGTTAAGATATTTGCGAATAAAACCCAAATTGCGTAACTGATAACGTACTGATTTTGAGACATATTGAATTTGTGTAAACATTGTCATGTTTGAGTCGAGAAACACACCAAGGTTGCGACATATATTAGCACAGGTACTTTACAATGAATGTTTTATCTTAGAAGGGCAATAAAATCATTGTCCAAGTTGAATGTGTATAAAAACGAAACAAAATCAGAAAAAAAAAAGTTATTTAGGGTTTGTTAGGAACTTGGCAAATTAGAATATTTTGAATCCGAGATCATATAAATCTATCAGAATCATGAGTTGACAATTTGTGTTAAGATTGGGACCATTTTGGAACCTACATCATGATGAACTTACATGTAATGCCGTTTCAAGAAAGGGAAGCTCTATTCTTAGTCCATACATACAGTACTGCAGTTATGTTATTTTTGGATTGGATTTGCAGCCTGTAGCACAGGATATGTTAAAGTCTTGTTCCTCTAGAATTTGTGACAAGGAACATATTGAAATGCACTTGGTCCTCTACAGTAAGGTGCATATCATTTAAACATATTTCTCTCAATGCAGTTCTAAAGTGCTTTGGAATTTATCCCCATGGCAATAATGAATAACATCTCAGGCCTTCATTTAAAAACAGCTTTCTTGCCTCATCATTCCTTTTTTTACAGTCATTATGTGTTGTCTTTTGTCTCCGTCTTTGTTTGCTAACTATCTTTCTCCATCTCTCTCTCTCTCTCTCTCTCTCTCACTCTATCTCTATCTCTTCATATCTATGTTTTTCTGTCTGTCTTCTTCTTCCCTTTAAATCTCTCCGCCCCGTCTTGCTTGCTCTCTCTCTCTCTCTCTCTCTCTCTCTCCCTCTCTCTCTCTCTTGTTTTCTGTCTATATTTTCTTTCTCCATCTCTCTTTCTTGTCTGCCAACCTTACTTACATGCCTCCTTCTTTCCTTCTCTCTCCCCACCTCTCTCTCTCTCTCTCTCTCTCTCTGTCTTTCTCTCTCTATTTTTGTTTTTCTTTCTCCATCTCTCTTTCTTGCCTGCCAACTTTCCATGCCTCCTTCTTACCTTCTCTCTCTCTCTCTCTCTCTCTCTTTCTATTATTCCTACTCTGGACTTCTTTGCATGAAGGTAATAAGTGTAGCCACAGCATAGTGTGCTTCTAATATCTGTATCTTGTAGCATTTACATGCTTAAAGATAAAGACCAGTTATGGTCATGCGATTGCATTGTGAAAGAAAGGTTGTGGAATCGATCAAAAAAGGTTGATCATCTAGCATATAAGTATTGGTGTGCCTACTGCAAGGTTCTGGAATCATCAAAATGATAAGATATTTGGCCCAGTCTTTGTAAAGTTACAAGCACTGTACACAGAAAGATGTATATGGGACTACGCACACGTGCACGAAACATGCGTTTATCTCTCACAGGCCAATAGATAAACTAATTTACCAAATATATCGATAAGTAGGCGGGTTCCCGGCAAATTTTTTATCATCATGTATTAGTCAAAACATATTCTTTCACATGATTGGTAATAAGAGCTTCCATTTCATTTTTTGAAATTGGGGCGTTTCCAATACTGGTCTTTACCTTTAAGGGTCATTGTTGCCCACGCAGAGCTAATTTTTCACCCCCACTTGCCCTAATGCTTTCCACACTTTGCCAATCACTTTTCAAATTCAAATCTACTTTTGGTTTCTCTCTCTTCAGTGCAACCATTAAATCCTGATGTTAACCACCATTCATCAAACTGTGGTCATCATTATTTCCTTGGCAGCTTTCAAGCTTAGCTTTATTCGTAAACAAGGCACTACTGTTTCTTAGAAAGCTGTTGAGTCAAAAGGAAAACTCAGCAAATAAATGGCACTGTCCAAAATCATTGGTCTGGTGTGAGTAGATATATTCATCTTTACATTATGCCCAAACATGTTTTTAAATTAATGTTTTTTCTCCTTTTTTTTGTTAATCTTCCATTATAGGAGTACCATGCCCCAGGACTGAGTGCAGATGTTTTACTAGCCTGGTCCAATGCTGCCAATCTATTTGAAAATGCAGGGGCTAAAGTAAGCCCAATATCTCTCCCTCACACACAGTACTCCATAGCTGTCTATTCTGTTCTGAACACTGTAGAAGTAGCATCTAATATGGCCAGATATGATGGCATAGAATACGGTAAGTCCCCTCTTTTTTCAATGAGGTAAACAAAGAAAAGTTACGTACGACATTCTTCACTCCCTGGGGAGCATACCAGCCAGGCATCATTTTACAGATGCTCACAATGCTGAGCAAACTACATTAACTTTCACAATCTACTGGGTACCCATTTAACACCCGGGTTGAGAGTGGTTAATGTCGTAGATTAATGTATTGCCAAAGGATGTAAGTGCCTGGCTGGGATTTGAACCCTGTACCTTGTGACCTGCAGTCGGATGACTTACCGTATTTGCCGGCGTAAAGGCCGCACCGCCGTATAGGCCGCACCCCCAACTTTGACATTTCGTAGAGGAAAAAAAAAAAACTAAAAAAAAAAAAGAGAAAAAAAAAAAAAAGAGAAAAAAAAAAAAAAAAAAAAATGATCGTAATTTTCTTGTAGAACACTCTTTTTTTTTTACAAACTATACCAAATTCATCAATATTCTTATAAATCAACAAGAAGTTAACCTCAAAAATGATCATAATTTAGCAGATCTTCATCGACTTTTAAGCTAGTACTGTATCGTACGCAGATTTGGTATCCTACAATACCCCTTCCTCGATGTGCGGTGTAATCCGAAATAGCATTTTTCGACCTGCGCAGTTGCGTTGCGCGGCAGCTAGCTCCGTAAGTAACGGCCTGTTCCTTTGTTTACTTTTTGGCGATGCAATGGTACGGACTTAGATCTAGATCTATTGGCAGATTTTATTAGAAAAATAAGTTTTTTCGTCTTCATGTCAACTATGCAACATAAGATTGTCGGTAAGTTGTGTGGAGTTATTCTAGAATTGTCCTGTACCGTTGTCTAGTCATGCTACCGTTCCTATAGTCCCATACGTGCAAATGGACGTGATGTTTTGACCGCTGAATTTTGTTGTTGTTGCGTATACGCCGCACCCCGACTTTTTGATTTTTTCTCACCCGAAAATACTGCGGCCTTTACGCCGGAAAATACGGTATCCACTAGACCTCAACACCTCTACCTATTGATTTCTTCTTTTGATATGAAGAAACATTCTTTTCTTCCTTCAATTTTGTTACATATCTAGGAACATGTCCACTCCAATACGAAAACTAGAAAAAATGGAGGAGTTCCTGATAGGACGCCATTATGCCAATCGTATCTTTATTTTAGTGCATGACATTTTTAATTGAATGGAATTGAATTGCACTTCACCCATGATGGTGGAATTGCTAATGACGAGAAACACTATAGCTTGAGTGATTTCACCTTCCAAAGTTACTTAAGTACATAACTATTTTAGTCTTTTTTATTTTCATTCAAAATGAATTTGTTTTGTTTCTACTGATGTTAATTGTTTATGAGGTTTGTATTTATTCCTATTGTATTTTGTGCTAGATGCTTATGAACAAGCACTTATTCCAGCAGATATTTATGAATCAAACTTTGAGTTTCAGTCCTAGTTTCAGTTGGCTATAGAGTATCTTCAAGGCAGCAAACTTCAGAGTACACACCTATTTCTTTTGAAGGATAGAAAAGTATGTAGTTTGATCGGAAGGCTGTTTGTTGTATGTCACTCTGTATGAAGGATGCCATGTATTCTCTTTTGAACCACAACCCTGTATGTACCCCGTCTATGCTAGATCTATCACACAAAGGTACTCCATTCCCTCACCTTGCAGAGATGCCAACTAGTACGGATTTCCCGTAATTTCTACGGGAAATCGGCCAATTACGGGCGGTACGGTTTTCATACCATAAATCCCGGATTTTGCCGATTTCAAAATTAGCACTTTAAGGTTTAGCACGTACCGGTACTTTTGACTATTGCAGCGCAGCCATCCTTGAATCCATGCATAGAAATCCCATAGCGCTTCCGATCGGACAATTTGTTATCTAGCACACCCCTTTCACAGCGCAGGTGCATACATGTGCTTCGCGAGCGGGGGCCGGGTGAAATACCTCTCTTGGCCGCGCCGCTACCGCCGGGCCAGCGCCAGGCCTCGCTACGCTAGCGCCGTGTACACTGTCGGATTTCTCACAGGCTGTCACAGCGTTCGTCGATTTTCGTCGACAATCTGAACTCATGTTGGTTGGATTTAGATATCAATCATCATGTCTTCCACAACTAAGAAGCGTGGCAAGAAGTTACAGACTTTTAAAGAAGAATACAGTAAGAAATGGAAATGCATCGTGTAACACCAACTAATGAACAGGTAGATCTATGTTACTTTTATTTAACTTGTTGTGCTATCGCGCTTGCCTGCCGGAGCTGCGCTTGCCAGCGTGCAGAAAAATTTGCGTCGCGCAGAAAATTACGGATTTTGTCTCCAAATTACGGATTTTTAGCCTTATGATTACTGATTTGTGCTCTGAAAGGTTGGCATCCCTGACCTTGTATCATTTATAATGTTATTCAAATGAACTCTCTGTGGTAAGTCACCCATGGCTACTCATGCTGCCTACATTATTACAACAATAGATGAAACTACTAGGTCGTAACATTATATGTCTTTGTCATCTGAAAAATACATTTATCACAAGAAATGTGTACATGTTTTTCAGTCTCCACTGAAAATTGCTTTATAATCCGTTTCTGGAAATTAACATAAAGACTGACTATCTGCCTGATTGACTTAGAGAAACAGGTGCTGATATTTCCTTCTTCTTCTTCCAAGGAATGTGCTGCTTCGAGGCCTTGAAGATTTCACGCTTGTGACACACTAAGTTCATGGAGTTAAGGTGTGCAGGACATGATATTCCTAAGTGTACTGTAAGCTTTGCACAAACAGCTTAGGCAGGAAGAGGGATAGACAGATGAAAGGATGGTGGATGAAAAGGGTGAATGTGAATGAGGGATGACTTATTAGTATGAAAGAGATGAATCATAGATATCAAGGGGAGTTTAAGAAATTCAAAATAAATCCCTACACTAAAAATAGATGTTTGGACAGCACTCTAATTACTTTATCATAATAGGTGTAGTAGAATTTAAAGCGGGACTGCACTACCTGTAGCTACTTGCGCCCTCTATACAGCCAACAATGCCTAAGGGGTATCTGTTGGTCCCCCATGATTCCCTTTTTCTTATGTTAATTGAGAGCTGATTTGATGAGATAACTACCTGGCTGCCAGTGACCTCGCAGGGCCGTTTAATCCCTCCTGGCCAAACTAGTGCAGATAGGCTTTAAGGGGGATGATCATTTCAGTTCTGTACTTAAATAGTAAATCATGAAGGAAATTTGCAATTCAAAGTGTACTAATCACCTAAAACATTATTTTTTGATACGGTCAAATTGTATTAAATCAACCTTACCCGTGTTTACTCGGCATTCTATAGGTTAAAAGGTAAGCAAGTAGGAAGAAAATAAAAGATTATAGAAAACGCCCTATTCTATACAAACGTGTAGGCGTGCATCAACTAGCCTATTCAATGCAATTTTCAAACTCATAGCTTTTTTATACAGTATAGCAGGCCTGATAATTTCCTGATTATTTTTGTTCCCAAATTTTTCACAATTATTTTTCAATCTTTGTTTTCTTCATTTCATTGATTTTTTTCTCACAAAACGGAAGGTCCCTGAAATCAATGTAAAATCCAGTTTAAAATTAGGGGGGTGAGGTGCCATTTTTTCATTACTTGCTTGAACGCATGCTCTCAGATTTCTAAAAATCTCTTTTTTTTCTCACTTAAATTTTCTTCCTTTTAGCTCATCCGGCCTGAAGGGCCTGATGAGCTTATGCCATGCCGTGGCGGCCGTCGTCCGTCCGTCCGTCCGTTCAAAGTTTTCAAAATGCTTCTTCTTTGTTATTTTTCAACCGATTTTGATTCTGATTGTTTCATATGATAGGGCTAGAAGGGGGATTTAAAACTTCTACACAGAATCGTGAAATTTATTATCTATGCTAATTTATGCAAATTTATTCGAAATCACAAAAAATGCTGCTTCTCCATATTTCGACCGATTTTGATTTGGTTTGCCTTATCTGGTAGAGCTAACTTTGGTACACTAAACTTCTACACAGAATTTTGAAATTGTTCCCCATTAATTAATCATGGTAATTTATGCAAATTTATTCAAAAAATAACAAAAATTCCATTTCCTTTAGTTTCTATTTAATCTTGTACAGCTAAATGAAATTATGTCCCTTCCAGGGCATCAAATTTTTATTTTTTTGACCAGTTCAAAAGTGTACCACATAAAATTTACGATATTTGTTGTTGCGAGATGCGGATGAGCGCTACGTCATTGACGTTCTGGTTATAACTGTCACTATCACCCCAGGTATAGAACACAAAACTCCTTATATCGAAAGCAAAATATCTTTTGATGATTTGTACACTTCAAAAATATGGTTGAATCCATATATAAAGACTGCTTATGGGAAGAAAAATAAATGGCCATTGTCGAGAGTTCTCTTCAAAGCGTTTTACAAAAAACCATGCTCCAGGCTAATCACTTGAAGAATGGGATCTTTATAGGCAGAATGTTGGGTAGGCTGGCTTTAGTTCTATTTTCATTCAATTTATAAAAAATGATAATAAAGAAAGTTGACTTCAAATGTCTTTCACAGTTAAAACTCAGACATTATAGTTTCAATAGACAATTTTTCCCTGAGTACTTCCTGGTTTTTATGTGTTGTCATGTTCATATTCATTCGCACTGACGAGACCAACAGCAGATTTTCCCCAAATAGCAATGGCATGGTGGGTGATAGATGAAACTGCAATAAATTTCATTAACTGAGTACAATGTACAATGATACTCTTTTTTTTTCTTGGGGAGAGCTGATGTCTGTACTGGAAGAAGAATTCTACAAATTAGGGAAACTTGCTTCCAACCTTTTGTACTTGGTGACATATAAAACCTGTAATATAAACATGACCTGTTTTCAATCACATACAAGAGAAGGAAATTTCAATGAACATAAAATGTTCTTAGGTATTTCAAATAAGTATTCTTCTAACACACCAAAATGATAATGAATTTCTCATGACTTCTTAACTTTTAACATTTCCTGTAAATATAGTATGTCAAAATAAGAAGCTAATGAGCTGTTTCACACAGGCTTTATAGGATGATTCCAACCATAATGGTCATACATGAACAGGTGGAATCTAGACTCAGAATTTATTAGGTACACCTTAAAGGGAACCAAAACCTTCATACTAAGTTACTTTTATTGTAAAGTTTAAGATATTTGAAAAATATCAGTGAAAATTTGAACAAAATCGGGCAAGGAATAAGGAAGTTAGAGCTTTTTTAAATGACTAGTCACTAGAGGGCGGTATTCAATTTGATGACATCATCTGTGGACAACTCTCCATGCCTTTTGTACATCAAATTTCATGTTTTTCCTTCTTTCTTGTGATTGAGATAATCTACTCCCTGAAAGCAAGATATAGAATGCAAAATGATATTCTACTTCACATGTTATGAAGTCGGATCAAGAACACAAATAAATAGGAAGAAAATGAAAAAATTGTGAAATTTTATGTACAAAAGGCATGGAGAGTTGTCCACAGATGATGTCATCAAATTGAATACCGCCCTCTAGTGACTAGTCATTTAAAAAAGCTCTTAACTTCCTTATTCCTTGCCCGATTTTGTTCAAATTTTCACTGATTTAATTCTAATCTTTTAAACTTTACAATAAAAGTAACTTAGTATGAAGGTTTGGGTTTCCTTTATCAAAAGTGTATACATCCAAAAGGTGAAAAGAAAATTGACTGATTGACTATTTGAATAACCCTATCACAATGATGATTGCAAAATCCTATGATTCTTGTGTTATGTTCAGACTCATGAGAACAGATAATATGTTGTGATATCTGATTTGCATCTAAAAGACATACCAGTAACAAATATAAGCAGAAAATAACACCTGTTCTCAGTACATGGAGCATATTGTGATACCTGCATATGATCTAAGTGTATAAATATAGTATAAAGTATGACCTTAAAACAATGTCTTGGCTGGGCTCCAGAATGGGACTTGCTAATTGGACTGAGAGGCAGCTTCAATGGTGATCCAACATGCTGTATCTGCTCCAGGATTCATTTTTTTCAAGATATAGGGTTGGGGTTAGTTTATGATTTGGTTTTAGGTTAGATGTTATGTTAAAGGCAAAGTTTTTGGAAAATTTGAAAATTGGATGGATAGTAATTCTTTAAAATTTTGATACATTTGGATGCCCCTGTGGATGTATTATAAACAATAGAAAATGTAGCCCCTAAAACACTTCTGCTTTCGAGAAATTGTATAATAACAAAATTACCGGTGCTCCCAGTACATTTCAAATATTTCAAATAGTGCCTAATGCCATTCCATGGTAGCTGCGACCGTGAAAATCTCAGAATATGCAGTTCTGATATATAGTTTCCAAACAGGAATAGCAAATCAGTCGATTGTAGTCAAGAAACACTGTTTTAAAGCTAAAGTAATATCAGTCTTGAGAGGGCGCTATACAACATAAAGAGTTTATTATTTACAATTTTATCACTTTAGACTCGATTTCAACCCTGACAACGATCATTGAATTTTGTAAGACTGCATATGCTTCAAATACGTTCATTTGAACTAAATTCATGACCCCATACCAAAACTTTGTATTACCTTTAAGTATGGTGTTTGATCAGTTTGGGTTTAAGGTTTTATTTATTTGGCATCACCTGTGCCTGGGAGGAGGAAGCAAACTGAATTACTGTGACCCTCTGTTTGGGTTAGGTTATGATTTGGTTTTAGGTTAGGTGTAGGGTTATCAAACTGAATTACTGTGACCCTCTGTTTGGGTCAGGTTATGATTTGGTTTTAGGTTAGGTGTAGGGTTATCAAACTGAATTACTGTGACCCTCTGTTTGGGTTAGGTTATGATTTGGTTTTAGGTTAGGTGTAGGGTTATCAAACTGAATTACTGTGACCCTCTGTTTGGGTTAGGTTATGATTTGGTTTAAGGTTAGGTGTAGGGTTAGCAAACTGAATTACTGTGACCCTCTGTTTGGGTCAGGTTATGATTTGGTTTTAGGTTAGGTGTAGGGGAGAGTGGGGTTGGTTGGAACATTTTTCAGAAATATGACTCTATAACGCAATTAAAGTTGATTCAGGATTTAATAACTATATCAGTTCAAGCATACATCTGTGTGTTACAAATACAGCATATAACAGAATATATACATTTGAAATGAGATAGGCTAGAAACAAAAACAGGGTTAGGGTTTAAAGATGTACCACATTTAAGTAAGTCTCCTTTGAAGTCTGCCTAACACTCCTGCCATGATCACAGTAGGAGTCTCAAGCAGGTTACGAAAGAGATGCGACAGATATGATCTACCCTTAAAGTTTGAAATCAAGTAATTTGGAATAGTAAAAAAACTTCTAAAGGCCTACTGTTCATCACACATTTATAACCAGCGCTCAAAATACACGGGGGCGATGGGCGATTCGCCCCCGTGAGCTCCATAATCGCCCCCGTCAGGTTGCTCACGGGGGCGATTGAAAAATTAAAAATCGCCCCCGTGGAATTATAAAATTAAGATTGTCTTTTCTGATATAACTTTAACACAATATTGAGTATCAATTTTCAAACCTTAAACCAATGAAATGGAACTTAGATGGCGCTTTCTCTCCCATCTCTATGAGTATTACCGATACAAACAACGGAAGCTCGCAGTGCAGCTAGTGCGGCCCTCAGCAGTGGCTATACTGCGCCGGTAGTACCAGTGTGCATGCTGACGCCCAATATCTGCTGGAGCTGGAGACGATCGCGCAAGAACTGAAACATGGAGAAGTTTTTCGTTGTGAAAAGTGTGAATCCTCTGAAATCTGGTTATTCTAAAAGGCCAGCAAATAATGTAACTCCACCAGTAAATCAATATTGAGAAGAAAATCACCAAAGATGTTGCAGGGGCGGATCTAGGCGGTTTAGGGTGTTTAACCCCCCTCCCCCCCCCCCCCCCCCCCCCTTTGGCTGCCAAGTGAAAATGTGATGTGCATAGAAAATGCTATCACGTGTTCAGACCTACACAGTATTAGTAGATGTTAGTAGATGCCAGGAAAACATCTTTTACGGGGGTTCAAAATAGCAACAACGAAAATCGCCTCGCCACTACGCGGCTCGTGGACGATGCTCCACATCGTATTTGGGTTACCCCCCACCCCCCACCCTTAGCAAAAAGATCCGCCTCTGTGTTTTGGAAGGATATGGTAAAGACTAAAAGTAAAGAAAGAATGTAAATAAGGTTGCTCTGAATAATTAATAAGTAAATTCTAAGAGGGAAATTGTCGACTTAAATAAATGATAATAATGATAATAATACTGTGAATATCATTATCATTTTCATTATCATTTTCATTATCATTTTCATTATCATTTACATTTACATTTACATAAAATGAAAGAAGAGGATCTAAGCTTTCCAAATATGTGTCATTTATTAATTATAAATGTGATTAAGTTATGATAAAACATCAAAATTCTCGGTTTCGTTTTTTCTGGGACGCACTGTATAGTAACATGTAGACAGAAATCATACACTGCGAGTTCGTTGTGTAACGACTTTACACAACATAAAAATAAAAATTACACAACTTTACACTGCAAATTCGTTGTGTAAAGTTGTGTAATGTTTTATTACACGACTTAACACAACCCGTGTTTAAGGAGTGAACCATCCAATGTCGTTACACAATGAATTTGCAGTGCACACACATGTAAATCTGAGATTGTTCATTAATATTATGTTATTAAATACAGTTTGCAGAATCATCAGTAAATAACTATGTTTAGCATTTACAGTCTATAAAAAGTGGTTCCATAAATTGATATCTCTGTGTTTGGATCAAGCAAAAAAAATGCGTTTCTGGAAGCGAGAAAAAAAAATATGGAAAGAGGGGAAGGTCGAAATCTGTTTACGTGCAATACTTTAAGTGCACCACGAGGACAACTATATTATGTCAAAGTCATGTTAATCCAGATAAGGTTATTCGAGGAATAAACTTTCAGATTCATATTTGAATCCCAATAAATAATATGTAGTCAAAATTAGATATAGTAAGGTACAATAGACATGTCTACGGGTGCTTCCACTAAACGACATGACTTGAAAAAATAATATGAATGGATATATATGTAATGTTATAGATTAATCATAGTAAATTATAAGTTATTACCATGGAAATATGTAGTTTGTTTTCTTCCTACTTGAATTTCTTCTCTCTTCTCTCTCCCTTTCCCCTTTCCCAATCTTTCGTAAGTACATCTATATTTACGTAAGATAATAATGATAAGACAGAGTGAAAAAGTTAAAGGTACATTTTGTTGTTTACAAAAAGATCCCTTTCCCTATATAAGACCGATTACATGCTATTTGCTAGATTCCATCTCTCACACGGGTACATGCTAATTTGGAAGTCCTAGTTTATGGCCCATATGGTTCCAATTAATATTCTTGAAATGTGTTATGGAAGTATGAACACAATCGACTTAAAGGTATAGTTTTATTTGATGTTTTGTCTGACCCAAACGCTTTTGGGAACAAAATAGCAAAGACTTTAAAAGGCAATTCCAATGGCCTAGCCCTCTTCTATTGACATTTTCGAGCATTACAATGATGTATTACGTAATCTGAACATGATTCCTATGGAATTTACAATAGGGTATTGAAATTGCCCTTGAGTTGAATTCTCGAAAGTCCTTTGCGATCATGTTTAGGGCTGTAAACTTCATACAGTCATCAAATAAACAGAAACGTTGATGTGCATGGTCGGTAACATTGTATGGGACAAGATTACTTGGACTTGACATCACCTGTGCGAGGTGGGCATGCTATTTGTTAGCTTAAAATAATAGGTATAATTAATAAGTAGATAATGAGAGAGGGAGATAGAGAGAGAGAGAGAGAGAGTGAGAGAGAGAGAAAGAGAGAGAGAGGGAGAGAGAGAAAGAGAGAGAGAGAGAGAGAGAGAGATAGAGAAGGGGGTATGGAAAAAGAGTCACGGAAAAGTTGCGTGATCAATACGAGGTTATAGTTGATGGTGTCACAGTCTTGTAGGTATCAAATATTTTGTCTAGATATCAATTGGCACAAGGTGATAAAACATACATTTGTTTGTCTTGTACAATGGCCAATTTTCTATTTCGAGATCACCCCCGTGTGAGAACAGTGAAGTTATATATTTTCGAGCTCAAGTACTTCCTTATTTCAGCTTTTAATCAACTACAAAGACGATATGGGCGCGACAAAAAAATAGGACAAAATAGGCTAAAGTTCAGTCAATTGTAACGGTTTTTCCCTCTGGCATTCCCGAGTTTTCATAAAATTATATAATACTTGTATGTTTAAGAGAACTAGTCCTAACGAACAAAGAAAACTTCAATTTGACTATACTACATTGCGACGATCATATCTCCTATACAGTTTGAGTAATGCGTATGCAAATGAAGATTAGATTTATATTTTTAGAGCGAGCACATTAAAGATAAACTCCAGTTCTGGTAAAAAAAAGAAAATTAATTCTCAGAGAATCAAACGAACTTTACACTGAATGTTCAAGATTACAAATAAATGACATGTGCCAAACAATTTTGGAAGAAAATGTATACTGGCTGAGTAATGAGCATAGAAAGACAAGGAATCAAGATAGTACTAGCCCCGACACCATGTGTGTTGTCCCATATATAGCTTTCTGTGTACAGTGATTGTTACTTTACCAAGACTCGGTCAAATTTATTATGATTTTGATGACTCCAGAACCTTGCAGTGCACACCAATACTTACATGCTACATGATCAACTGATTCTGATCCTTTCCACATCTTTAAGGCAAAATTGCCTACATTGATAAGCGTGGTATCAACGCAGTAAAAAACAGCTCTTTCGAAAAAATACAAGACATGAAGTAATTTGCACCTAGTAATTAAACATCGTCTTGTTTCTGTATAACATGAGTACACAGTGTCTATGTAAGATAAAGTTAAGTGATTGTGACGATTGGTTTATTGTTCTAAAACTTGTTTGTTTCTTTATAAGTTTATGGATTTATGTATTTAACCAGAGAGTGTAACGAAACAAAAAATCCAATCTAAAGCTATACTAACTTACACATTGTGTCTTACGCTGTCAACTTTATATAAACTGTAGTGTTATGAAAACCGTTTGGCAAACGGTTTTCAAAATGTGTAATTCCAATCATAAATATCTTGATAATCAGACAGGCGATCGGCTTATAAAAGTCATAGGGTTCCTGACTGACCTAAAGGTTTATAATTATCATTGCAGCATGAGCTAAATCTAGGATTTCGTTTCAGAATCTAAGACAAAGTTACCAGATCCCTTTAAACAAAAATGCTATTTGAGCTAAATCCAGGATTTCGTTTCAGAATCTAAGACAAAGTTACCAGATCCCTTTAAACAAAAATGCTATTTGCTAGATTCCATCTCTCACACGGGTACATGCTAATTTGGAAGTCCTAGTTTATGGCCCATATATGGTTCCAATTAATATTCTTGAAATGTGTTATGGAAGTATGAACACAATCGACTTAAAGGTATAGTTTTATTGTCTCGCCTGCGTAGCAAAAAGCGAGACATAGGCGCCGCTTTTCCGGTGACGGCGGCGACGGCGACGGCGGCGGCGGCGACGGCGACGGCGTCAACATCAAAAACTTAACCTAAGGTTAAGTTTTTGAATTTTTGATATAATTTTTAAAGTATAAGTTCTGAGTCAATGAAACTTGGACTATAGGGTAATCAAGTATCCCCAATCATGTGAGTAGAATTTCAGATCACAAAGTCAAGGTCAAAGGTCATTTCAGGTCAACAGACTTGGACTATGTTGTGGCATCATCATCAAGATTTTCAAAATGCTTCTTCTTCGTTATTTTTCAACCGATTTTGATTCTGATTGTTTCATATGATAGGGCTAGGAGGGGGATTTAAAAGTTCTACACAGAATCGTAAAATTCATTATCTATGCTAATTTATGCAAATTTATTTGAAATCACAAAAAATGCTTCTCCTTCATTTCTCGACTGATTTTGATTTGGTTTGCTTTATCTGGTAGAGCTAACTTTGGTACACTAAACTTCTACACCGAATTTTTGAAATTGTTCTCCATTAATTAATAATGGTAATTTATGCAAATTTATTCCAAAAATAACAAAAATTGCTTCTTCTCCCTCATTTCTTGACCGATTTTGATTTGGTTTGCCTTATCTGGTAGAGCTAAATTTGGAACACTAAACTTCTACACAGAATTTTGAGATTTTACTCCATTGATTAATTATGGTAATTTATGCAAATTTATTCCAAAAATAATTTAAAAATCACAAAAACTGCTTCTTCTCCTTCATATTTTGACCGATTTTGATTTGGTTTGCTTTATATCGTAGAGCTAACTTTGGTACACAATTTCTACACAGAATTTTGAAATTGTTCTCCATTAATTAATTATGGTAATTTATGCAAATTTATTCAAAAAATAACAAAAATTGCTTCTTCTCCCTCATTTCTTGACCGATTTTGATTTGGTTTGCCTTCTCTGGTAGAGCTAAATTTGGAACACTAAAGTTCTACACAGAATTTTGAGATTTTGCTCCATTGATTATTTATGGTACTTTATGCAAATGAAATGAAATTATGTCCCTTCCAGGGCATCAAATTTTTATTTTTTGACCAGTCCAAAAGTGTACCACGATATTTGTTGTTGCGAGATGCGGATGAGCACTACGTCATTGACGTTCTGGTTTATCATATTGAATTGCGTTATGCAGGCGAGACCGCCGAGAGCGTTTCCCTTGTTTGATGTTTTGTCTGACCCAAACGCTTTTGGGAACAAAATAGCAAAGACTTTTGAAAAAGGCAATTCCAATGGCCTAGCCCTCTTCTATTGACATTTTCGAGCATTACAATGATGTATTACGTAATCTGAACATGATTCCTATGGAATTTACAATAGGGTATTGAAATTGCCCTTGAGTTGAATTCTCGAAAGTCCTTTGCGATCATGTTTAGGGCTGTAAACTTCATACAGTCATCAAATAAACAGAAACGTTGATGTGCATGGTCGGTAACATTAGGCGTGTCTGCACTATCTCGAGATTGCCAAATATCCAGCTATTTGAACTATCCCGATCGCAAACTATCCAGCTAATTTGCGTTTTCATTAGACCGAAGTAGCAAATTAGCTGGATAGTTGGTCGGGATAATATCCCAAGATATCTCAGTCTAGTTTGCGGTTTTCCGTGCTTACTCGAGGTCAGTGGTTGTACTAGCGCGCTGAGCGGTATAGATCGCATGTGCGAACCGGAAATCGTTGTGCATGATGGGATCGGGATATTTGACTCCCGACTTCGGTCTAATGAAGACGGTCGCAAACTATCCCGCTAGTTCGGAAATAGTGGGATATTTTGCAAACTAGACCGAGATATCTTGGGATATTATCCCGACCAACTATCCAGCTAATTTGCTACTTCGGTCTAATGAAGACGCAAATAGCTGGATAGTTTGCGATCGGGATAGTTCAAATAGCTGGATATTTGGCAATCTCGAGATAGTGAAGACGGGCCTATTGTATGGGACAAGATTACTTGGACTTGACATCACCTGTGCGAGGTGGGCATGCTATTTGTTAGCTTAAAATAATAGGTATAATTAATAAGTAAATAATGAGAGAGGGAGATAGAGAGAGAGAGAGAGTGAGAGAGAGAGAGAAAGAGAGAGAGAGAGAGAGAGGGAGAGAGAGAAAGAGAGAGAGAGAGAGAGAGATAGAGAAGGGGGTATGGAAAAAGAGTCACGGAAAGTTGCGTGATCAATACGAGGTTATAGTTGATGGTGTCACAGTCTTGTAGGTATCAAATATTTTGTCTAGATATCAATTGGCACAAGGTGATAAAACATACATTTGTTTGTCTTGTACAATGGCCAAATTTCTATTTCGAGATCACCCCCGCGTGAGAACAGTGAAGTTATATATTTTCGAGCTCAACTTCCTTATTTCAGCTTTTAATCAACTACAAAGGCGATATGGGCGCGACAAAAAAATAGAACAAAATAGGCTAAAGTTCAGTCAATTGTAACAGTTTTTCCCTCTGGCATTCCCGAGTTTTCATAAAATTATATAATACTTGTATGTTTAAGAGAACTAGTCCTAACGAACAAAGAAAACTCCAATTTGACTATACTACATTGCGACGATCATATCTCCTATACAGATTGAGTAATGCGTATGCAAATGAAGATTAGATTTATATTTTTAGAGCGAGCACATTAAAGATAAACTCCAGTTCTGGTAAAAAAAAAGAAAATTCATTCTCAGAGAATCAAACGAACTTTACACTGAATGTTCAAGATTATACAAATAAATGACATGTGCCAAACAATTTTGGAAGAAAATGTATACTGGCTGAGTAATGAGCATAGAAAGACAAGGAATCAAGGTAGTACTAGCCCCGACACCATGTGTGTTGTCCCATATATAGCTTTCTGTGTACAGTGATTGTTACTTTACCAAGACTCGGTCAAATTTATTATGATTTTGATGACTCCAGAACCTTGCAGAGCACACCAATACTTACATGCTACATGATCAACTGATTCTGATCCTTTCCACATCTTTAAGGCAAAATTGCCTACATTGATAAGCGTGGTATCAACGCAGTAAAAAACAGCTCTTTCGAAAAAATACAAGACATGAAGTAATTTGCACCTAGTAATTAAACATCGTCTTGTTTCTGTATAACATACATACACAGTGTCTATGTAAGATAAAGTTACATGTAAGTGATTGTGACGATTGGTTTATTGTTCTGAAACTTGTTTGTTTCTTTATAAGTTAATGGATTTATGTATTTAACCAGAGAGTGTAACGAAACAAAAAATCCAATCTAAAGCTATACTAACTTACACATTGCGTCTTACGATGTCAACTTTATATAAATATAAAATTTTCAAAGAAAAATCGTCAACATCTATAGAAATGTCATAATTGGTTTAATTTCTGAAAAAAAATCAAAGCCTAATGTTTTGTTTTCAAATCACAAACACGAAGTGAAAGTTGTTTACATCACAAGGCAATGTTAAAAGCTGTCTTTTAATTTGTCGTTACTTTTCTTAACTTTAATGATCTGCATTGATTTTTATTTGATAGTTTGTATTTTTATATGCTTTTTCAAGTTTATACTCATACGCGAATGTATTCAGGCTTGGACCAGATATTTTGTACAAAGGGAAGAGATCTGACCACTAGCTCCATGTTATAACTTGTAAAGTTGTAAGAGAAATAATGCCGACTATTAATGATAATGATGAAAAAGCAAATAATTTAGGAGTTTCATGGGTACCACCAATTCAATGGAAATTTGTATTAAAAAAGAGCCCCTGTCTGTACTAAAAGAGCCCCCGTGAGAAGGCTCACGGGGGCGCTTTTTATTTTGGAAGAGCCCCCGTGGACAAAAAATTAATTTGAGCCCTGTTTATAACCCATTTTATGTTAAGGTTCAATAAATTCATAACTATAAAGTTTATTTCAAAATTTGTTGCAGGTACAACACTCATAGATTTTTAACTATTTCAGTCTCGGAACTATTTGCTTTCAAACTATTTCAGTTTTAATAACACAACACAGGTTAAGATTTTTAAACTACTTCAACACACAGTATAGGGCCTGCCTATTTAACAATTTTGTGTTCAGGCTCAGTAGCCTGATATTAAATATCACATCTGGTAGGTTTTTCTGACTGAGGGTAGTCTTCCTTTTGTATGTTCGTAGCATCTTTCGTGGATTGCTGAAAAGAGACCAAAAAAATCCTAAGTGGATATTCACAATGTAAAATCTAGAAATAGGCCAAATATCAATTGCCAATTACCATTTGTTTCCCTGCCAAAAATAGGCCAGACCATTCCTAGAAAAATAGGCCCAACCCTAAACTATGCAAATATCACTGACCTTCATTCGAGTGCAACTTCAAGATGATTTTGGTAATCTTTAAAAAAGTTCAGGAGATGCCCTAAAAGTGGGAATTGGAAATTTGTGCATAAAAAACTACATTTGATTTCAACATGATCTGAATTTGTGAATAGGGCCTATTTACTAGCGTAGGCCTACATTTAACACAATTATCATTATGTGGGTAAGCCTAAGCTAACTACAGCATGCTTTCATGTGAATAAAAAAAATTGGGTTGTCCATATAATAATACTATGTTTAAATTAAAAAAAATACAGTAATATGCATTCACTTTACATTTAATTAATATGATGGGGTTGGTTGGAACATGTTCCAATAAACCCCATGCCCAATGTTTCAACTAACCCCGAGAGCCCATGGCAGATGTTAAAGCTTATTGTGCAAAAAGTGGCATACAACTGCGACCTATTTAGCCTTATTTTGTAGCTTAGTATATTAGCCTAACATACCAAAAATATAGCCACATGAATCTACGAACATCATAGAGATAATACAAAATTTCTTAATGTCAAAAAATTTAGTTAAAAGTTGAAAAATCAAACTTACCTTTCTAACTCCAAGAAGACTGAGACCCATGTGCTGTAGGCAATGTGGTATGTGGGGGTTGCTTTTGCACACCACCTGATGGCAGTGTTTCTAGAAATTAATTGTTGATTTTTAGGAAAATCTCAATGTTTCAACTAACCCCGCGTTCCAACCATCCCCACTCTCCCCTAGGGTTAGCAAACTGAATTACTGTGACCCTCTGTTTGGGTTAGGTTATGATTTGGTTTTAGGTTAGGTGTAGGGTTAGCAAACTGAATTAATGTGACCCTCTGTTTGGGTTTGGTTATGATTTGGTTTTAGGTTAGGTGTAGGGTTATCAAAGTGAATTACTGTGACCCTCTGTTTGGGTCAGGTTATGATTTGGTTTTAGGTTAAGTGTAGGGTTAGCAAACTGAATTAATGTGACCCTCTGTTTGGGTTTGGTTATGATTTGGTTTTAGGTTAGGTGTAGGGTTAGCAAACTGAATTAATGTGACCCTCTGTTTGGGTTTGGTTATGATTTGGTTTTAGGTTAGGTGTAGGGTTATCAAACTAAATTAATGTGACCCTCTGTTTGGGTTAGGTTATGATTTGGTTTTAGGTTAGGTGTAGGGTTAGCAAACTGAATTAATGTGACCCTCTGTTTGGGTTAGGTTATGATTTGGTTTTAGGTTAGGTGTAGGGTTATCAAAGTGAATTACTGTGACCCTCTGTTTGGGTTAGGTTATGATTTGGTTTTAGGTTGGATATAGGGCTAGTGTGAAGTTAAGTAGTATCGGTTTAAGTTAGGAACTTGATTGATGTATTAAAGGGATTGGGCAACTTTGCCTCAGATTCTTTAAAAAATCCTGGATTTAGCTCATGCTGCAATCATAATTATAAACCTTTAGGTCATAAATGAATCCCATGACTTTTACAAGCCAATTGCCTGTCTGATTATCAAGATATCTATGATTGGAATTAGAAATGTCAGAATTCGTTTTCCTAACAGGTTTTATAAGATTACAGTCTACTAGGGAAAATGAGTATGGTAAAACCGGTCACTCAATTTTTTTTACTTTTTTGAGGCATTTCATGATCATTTTAAAGCACAATTTTTTGATGGCTTATTACACCATATCACAGTAACTGATAACGCGTAGGGTCATGCATCTCAGATTTAACATTGTTAAACGATCCCTTTAAGTTGACCATGGAGCATTTTTCATGCAAGATCACAGCACTGTATCCTGAAAATCATGCAGGCTTCTTAGTGTGAGATTCCTTTTACTTATAACTGCTCGGGATGTCAGCTGTTTTAATCACCTTTTTTTATTGGAGCTTGGTCATGAAGATAATGAGTATACTTGTTTTCATACTTTCCACTACCATACAGCATACATTTATGTAATAGCCATTTCACATGTTAAGATTATGACTCCTGCATATTGTAAAATCAAGTTGTTAACTTTCAAAGCTGTAAAATTATGAAACAGGGGGGGGGGGGACAACAATTGTTTCCTTTAGAATTGAATGACATAGTTTTTCAACATTCTATGTTTGATGTATACCTCTAGATCTATCTCCAAATATGGCATTGTTCACCTATGATGAGAAGTTTTGGAGGTCATGCTTACAGACTTTATGTATTCCATTTCATTTTCAGACATAACTTCATTTTCAAGGGAATTGACAGAAAACTGTTGACAAACTGATCAAATATTTGTAGTGGTTTAAGTGCCTTTGAATTGATGAACAATCAAGGATGAATGTTATTGTTTGTATCATACTATAGAAGTTATGCATTCATGCTTTTCTGGACATGAGGTATGCTTTTCATGTCATCTTTAAATAATTCACCACGCTTTTTTCACATGATCAAAAGTGACTTTCTAGGGAGAAAGAAATCACAATTATTTTCTTTTAAAAATTGACAATCGATATCGGGAATCGATACCACCGATATCCATTTTTTTTTTTTTTTTCAAATTCTTTAAACACGTAATTTTTTCTTCTTTCTATAATTCTTATATTTGTTTCTTTTCTTTTTTCTTAATCGTTAATTTTATAATTTTTTTTTTTTTTTTTAAATTCTGAAAACCGGTAAAAAAAAAATTCCTATAATTCTTATAATTTTTTGTATTTTTTTTTTAAAGGCCTTACTGTATTCTTATAAATTTGTTAGTTGTCATGCGTTCGGTAAAAAATTTAATGCGTCGAGTAAAAATTGTCATGGGTAAAAAAAAATTCATGCGTCTGCTAATTTATTTTTTAATTTTCAAAGAAGTCCATTCTATAAAACAGATGATACGCAGTTTGATTTCATGGGTCAGTGGAATTCTGTGCATGCTGTAACTTTGAGCAGGCCTGAAACACACCTGCATGGCTACGCCTTGGGTGTTTAAACCTTGTGCACACAAATCCTACCGACCCACTCATACCTACGCATCATTTGTATACTCTCTTCCTATACACAATTTATTTTTTAAGTGATTGGTACACATGAATACTGTTGTTTTCATCCATTGCACTAATAACCCCCTCAAATTATGCAAATTCCAAAATCCTGCTTTCAGGTCATTACTGGAAGCAAAATCATTTGTCCTGTGATAACAGGAAGCATGCATATGAAGCATGATTTTGCCATGCAGCTGGTAAATCTGTAAAATAACATTTTGTTGTTGTTGAAGATTGTCTTTGGCCCATTTTATAAAACAGATGATGTACGGTTTAATTTGTGGGTCGGTGGAATTGTGTGCACACGGTACCAAACCATTCAAAGGTACCTTGTGCACACAATACTTAGCAACCCACTCAAACCTGTGCATCCAGGCCTGATAAAAACCCGATTTAAATCGGTTTCCTGATTTTTTTTATTTTTCCTGATTTTTTCCCGATTTTTATCTTACTTCCCGATTTAAAAAAAATCCAGATTTTTTTTTTTTTTTTTACCAATTTTTGTTTTCTTCCCTATTTTATCCTGATTTTCCCGATTTCACTCCTATTTTCTCTATTCTTCCATGTTTTGCCCTATTTTTTCCCCAATTTTCTTACTTGAAAGGGGGGAATGTTGTTAGATGCCATTTTTTCCCCGCGAATCCTCTTCTTTTTTTTTTACACAAGAAGGGCGTGGTTGAGGGGAAAACAAAAAACCTATTTTTTTTTTAGTGCTCACTATCACCCCTGGCATCGTTTGCATATTGTTGGACTTACCTGGATGTATGCTTCATTTCACTCGATTGTATTTTATGGTTAAAAGATAAAGACTCTCAGTCTATAATTTTACACTCATCTCCTGAAGATTTCTTTATTTTTAATAGAGCCAATAAAACACAGTGTACTATCTATTTAACGAGAGATCACAGGAAGATATTGATAAATACCATCCTATGTCTATTTTTTCTTTCATTTAAAATAAAGCTATTTAAAAAGTATATACATGTATATATTTTTCCCGCATGTGTCATTCATACTGCCAGTGAAATTCACTCGTTATGGCGAGCCTCGGCCGGATGTGAAGAATTATTGCACTATCGCTTGTTAGCTGCTGGCACAGTGGCACATGCTTTGATTTTTGATTAAGCAGACAGTGCAGTGCAGCTAGTGTGCAACTAGCTAGCTAGCTAGTTACCTACAATTTTACAATGCAGCTAGATTCATATCGCGCTGGTGGTGGAACACAATCATTAAAAGCATCGTGTAACAATGTTAAATCTGAGATGCACGGCCCGACATGTTATCAGTGTCTGTGATATGGTGTAATATTGAAGCCCTAAAGAAATTGCGCTTCAAAATGAGCAAGAATTGTCTCAAAAAAGTAAAAATCTTTGAGTGACCGGTTTTACCATACTCATTTTCCCCAATATACTGTAGTGTTATGAAAACCGTTTGGCAAACGGTTTTCAAAATGTGTAATTCCAATCATAAATATCTTGGTAATCAGACAGGCGATCGGCTTATAAAAGTCATAGGGTTCCTGACTGACCTAAAGGTTTATAATTATCATTGCAGCATGAGCTAAATCCAGGATTTTGTTTCAAAATCTAAGACAAAGTACCAGATCCCTTTAAACAAAAATGCTATTTGCTAGATTCCATCTCTCACACGGGTACATGCTAATTTGGAAGTCCTAGTTTATGGCCCATATATGGTTCCAATTAATCTTCTTGAAATGTGTTATGGAAGTATGAACACAATCGACTTAAAGGTATAGTTTTATTTGATGTTTTGTCTGACCCAAACGCTTTTGGGAACAAAATAGCAAAGACTTTTGAAAAAGGCAATTCCAATGGCCTAGCCCTCACCTATTGACATTTTCGAGCATTACAATGATGTATTACGTAATCTGAACATGATTCCTATGGAATTTACAATAGGGTATTGAAATTGCCCTTGAGTTGAATTCTCGAAAGTCCTTTGCGATCATGTTTAGGGCTGTAAACTTCATACAGTCATCAAATAAACAGAAACGTTGATGTGCATGGTCGGTAACATTGTATGGGACAAGATTACTTGGACTTGACATCACCTGTGCGAGGTGGGCATGCTATTTGTTAGCTTAAAATAATAGGTATAATTAATAAGTAGATAATGAGAGAGGGAGATAGAGAGAGAGAGAGAGAGAGTGAGAGAGAGAGAAAGAGAGAGAGAGGGAGAGAGAGAAAGAGAGAGAGAGAGAGAGAGAGAGATAGAGAAGGGGGTATGGAAAAAGAGTCACGGAAAAGTTGCGTGATCAATACGAGGTTATAGTTGATGGTGTCACAGTCTTGTAGGTATCAAATATTTTGTCTAGATATCAATTGGCACAAGGTGATAAAACATACATTTGTTTGTCTTGTACAATGGCCAATTTTCTATTTCGAGATCACCCCCGTGTGAGAACAGTGAAGTTATATATTTTCGAGCTCAAGTACTTCCTTATTTCAGCTTTTAATCAACTACAAAGACGATATGGGCGCGACAAAAAAATAGGACAAAATAGGCTAAAGTTCAGTCAATTGTAACGGTTTTTCCCTCTGGCATTCCCGAGTTTTCATAAAATTATATAATACTTGTATGTTTAAGAGAACTAGTCCTAACGAACAAAGAAAACTTCAATTTGACTATACTACATTGCGACGATCATATCTCCTATACAGTTTGAGTAATGCGTATGCAAATGAAGATTAGATTTATATTTTTAGAGCGAGCACATTAAAGATAAACTCCAGTTCTGGTAAAAAAAAGAAAATTAATTCTCAGAGAATCAAACGAACTTTACACTGAATGTTCAAGATTACAAATAAATGACATGTGCCAAACAATTTTGGAAGAAAATGTATACTGGCTGAGTAATGAGCATAGAAAGACAAGGAATCAAGATAGTACTAGCCCCGACACCATGTGTGTTGTCCCATATATAGCTTTCTGTGTACAGTGATTGTTACTTTACCAAGACTCGGTCAAATTTATTATGATTTTGATGACTCCAGAACCTTGCAGTGCACACCAATACTTACATGCTACATGATCAACTGATTCTGATCCTTTCCACATCTTTAAGGCAAAATTGCCTACATTGATAAGCGTGGTATCAACGCAGTAAAAAACAGCTCTTTCGAAAAAATACAAGACATGAAGTAATTTGCACCTAGTAATTAAACATCGTCTTGTTTCTGTATAACATGAGTACACAGTGTCTATGTAAGATAAAGTTAAGTGATTGTGACGATTGGTTTATTGTTCTAAAACTTGTTTGTTTCTATATAAGTTTATGGATTTATGTATTTAACCAGAGAGTGTAACGAAACAAAAAATCCAATCTAAAGCTATACTAACTTACACATTGTGTCTTACGCTGTCAACTTTATATAAACTGTAGTGTTATGAAAACCGTTTGGCAAACGGTTTTCAAAATGTGTAATTCCAATCATAAATATCTTGATAATCAGACAGGCGATCGGCTTATAAAAGTCATAGGGTTCCTGACTGACCTAAAGGTTTATAATTATCATTGCAGCATGAGCTAAATCTAGGATTTCGTTTCAGAATCTAAGACAAAGTTACCAGATCCCTTTAAACAAAAATGCTATTTGAGCTAAATCCAGGATTTCGTTTCAGAATCTAAGACAAAGTTACCAGATCCCTTTAAACAAAAATAAAATGAATAAATCTAAGCTCCCCATCCCATCTAGCTAGTAGCATCTAGGTGCTAGCCGGGTTCCTAAAAAGTGTGCGTTCACTAGCTTTAGCCAGAACAAGATAACACCTTATTCATAGTGGCCGTTTCATCCCAAACCCCATTCATAGTGGCCGTTTCATCCCAAACCCCATTCATAGTGGCCGTTTCATCGCAAACCCCATTCATAGTGGCCGTTTCATCGCAAACCCCATTCATAGTGGCCGTTACATCCCAAACCCCATTCATAGTGGTTGTTTCATCCCAAACCCCATTCATAGTGGCCGTTTCATCCCAAACCCCATTCATAGTGGCCGTTTCATCTCAAACCCATTCATAGTGGCCGTTTCATCCCAATTAAACCCCATTCATAGTGGCCGTTTCATCCCAAACCCCATTCATAGTGGACGTTTCATCCCAAACCCCATTCATAGTGGCCGTTTCATCCCAAACCCCATTCATAGTGGACGTTTCATCCCAAACCCCATTCATAGTGGCCGTTTCATCCCAAACCCCATTCATAGTGACCGTTTCATCCAGACCCATCCGATGAAAATCCGGCCACTATGAAAGGGGTACTATAGAGCGATACATTTTTATGCCTCCGTTACGAACTAGCCGGAGGCATTATGTTTTCGGGTTGTCCGTCCGTCCGTACATCTGTACGTACGTCCCTTTCTCGTGATCAAGTTATCTCAAGAACCGATTGATGGATTCATGCCAAACTTAGGTCATGTATGTATCTTGCAGAGCCGATGAATTGATTAGATTTTGGGGTCACAAGGTCATAGGTCAAAGGTCACAATGTTCATTATGTATGCAAAAATAGCTTGTGATAGCATTATTATTATTAGAACCGATGGAGGAATTACCATCAAACTCAGGACATGTACTGTATGTATCTTGCAAAGCCAATGAACTGATTAGATTTTAGGGTCATGAGGTCAAAGATAAAAGGATCGTACAGTGTACATGTATATGAAAAAAAGCTTGTAATCACAATATTCTGAGGACCTGTGGATTACAGTTAAACTTGAATTTGAAAAATTGCTTCTCCTTTGGTCTGTGAAATTGCTCTATGGCGGAGGCATCATTTTCGACTGTGTGCAGTCGAAGTTCCATCTAGTTCTCTCTTTGTGACTTTTAAAGTGCTTTCACCTTAACTCTTGAATGTGTGTTTTTTTCACTACTTAGCATTATGGCACCGGCATACAAAATCAATCTAAAATGTGCTTGAAAACAACATTCAGAAAGAGAGGCTCTGATGAACAAACACAGTTGATAATCAAGTTGATAGAAATATTTGTTCCTTTTTTACGGTAATTGAGGGGAAATGAATACATTGTTCAAAGTACGAAAGGGGACTTAAAAGTGTAAAATTGAACATTGGAGGTTGTTGAATACTATATGCCTTAACTAATCTGGCTGGGTTGAGGAAATGCATGTTATATTGGTGCTAATGCATTATGTTGTATGCAAACATCCTTATTTTTTATTGTGTTTTAAATTCTCTTCTCTAAATAAGTTTCTCTACTGCTACTGTTTTTCATCTACATTACTTTTTTTTTGAGGAACCTATATTATACATGCATTGCTTTTTAATAGGTTCCTCACCATCTATTTAATCTATTATATGAATTTAGAATCATTGAGATGTGCTCATTTATACTAAAATTATATTGTCTAATTTTAATTTTATATGTATGTCTATATTTTCTGTAAAATGTGGAACAAATAAAAACTTGCAAATCAAGGAGTATTGAATGTGTTAAGGCGATGCTTAATCTTTGTATACACCTTCATGGAGAAAAGCAGAAAAGCTCACCATCTATTTGAAATGTTTAGCTTTACATTGTTTGTACAATATACAGAAATTAACATGTGTCACTTGATGAGGGACGCTATACTTGGCGCCACGACAACATACTTTTGTATCTTGCGTAGAGGTCATATTTTGCCAGACAATGTGAAGAGGCTAAAGCAGCTGACAGCTGTTGAAAGAAATTGGAAACCTGTCAATTTGAAACAAGTTCGACAGAATCTATCCTAACTATCTATTGTTTCTTCGTTTGTCATCTACTACTCAAAGAATGCCAATATCAAAATGGGGAACCAAAATTCCTCTTTGCATTTCAAGTATGTAATGGATTAATTACAACACACACACACACACACACACACTCACAACGGTCATTTGTATTAAACCAGTCTAATATTTTCTTTCTATTGCTTGCCTCTTTTCATTGCCTGGCACTGACAGAATCCTCTTTGTATTAAATATTAACTCAAATGACACTCTTATAATACTCATTATGTATGCTTCCTATTTATTAAGTTGATTAAATGAATTTTTTAAATATTTAGCTCCTTTTATTTCATTAGAACCTAACATGTGTGGTTTAAAGCGACTGTCCGTGATGAATCCAGGGCATCGTGTCAATAGTCAGTTAGTTGAGTCATGTTTATATCAGCCTATGTATCCAAATGATTCAACTTTCAATTAATCTGCTCACTACTGAATCATCACATTCCCATCTAGGCTGAATACAGGAACAACCTGGTTCCATTAAGCAAGGGGATAGTAGAAACTCAAGTTATTAAAGATAAAGACCAGTTATGGTCATGCGATTGCATAATTGTGAAAGAAATGTTGTGGAATCGATCATAAAAGGTTGATCATCTAGCATTGGTGTGTACTGCAAGGTTCTGGAATCATTCAAATGATAAGAAATTTGGCCCAGTCTTCGTAGTTACAAGCACTGTACACAGAAAGATGTATATGGGACTATACGCACACGTGCGCGACACGTGCGTTTATCTCTCACACACCAATAGATAAACTAATTTACCAAATATATCAATTAGTAGGAGGTTTCCCGGCAAATTTTTTATCATCATGTATTAGTCAAAGGATATTCTTTCACATGATTGGTAATAGGATATTCTTTCACATGATTGGTAATAAGAGCTTTCATTTCATTTTTTGAAATTGGGGCATTTCCAATACTGGTCTTTGCCTTTAACACGGGTACAACCTGGTTCCATTTAGCAAGGGGATAATAGAAACTCAAATTATTAAAGGAATTGTTAAAAGGTATTTTTACAAAATTATCTGTAATGAATTTTTTTTTTTTTAACCATTTCAGTGCTTCATGAGTTATTTGTGTATATTATATTCCTTTGTGTATTCTCTTTGGTTTCCTAATTTAGATTGCTATATTATATTCATTGATATTTTATTTTGTTATTCTTAGTTTATCTGTGATTATATTTTTTCATTTTGTTTTTTTAATGAGAGTGTATCCCTATGAAGAAGAAGAAAGTTCAATCCCTTTAGTGGTAAATTAATAAAGGAATAAAATGATTTCAGCAGAAAGATAAAGCAGATTTCAGATTCGGGCTATAGATTCAATTGTATTCATTGCATCAATTACATTTTCATCTTTTTCCTTGCAGCAGTTAGTTCAAACACTGTATCTAATATTTCTGGAAAAAGGATTGCATTTTTCTCCTGTATTGAAATTTTATTTATTTGATTTTTGTTTGTATCAAAATAGTCTATATAGAACTATCATTACTTACACTTATCTCAAGAAATATCATCTGTAACTGAAAGTGTTATGGATGTATTCATCCAAATGCTGGTGACTAAAGTCCCAAATTCACTTGGATTTGAAGCTTCTTTTTTATAATTATTGTATTCATCATGGATAATCATGAATATTCTATTCTTAAACATGAATATGAAAATGAAATCAGCAGGTTAGTGCACCTGAATAGACCTAAACTTTCTACTAATGAGTAGGCAGACAAAATAACAAGTTAGTTCTGTAGGGTACATTGTGTAACAAATGAGTCCAACCATCACACACAGAAACCCTCACCCACATCAACCCACACTTGTTATTTAACCACACAGAATAATGGAGCTATTATTTGTGCATGAAATTTTGCAGGTAATCTTGACTTTGACACGATCTTGACTTTACCAGTGTTACCATGGCTTTAGTGAATGACATTGATATTTCAAATTTAGATTCATTTGTCTGGTATTAGTGATTTGAATGAGTGAACTTCCCATTTCCCAACATTTCAGAATCAACGATATCTTTGTTCTTGAATCAGGATTGTGACTTAATTGTTTTCAAAACTGTGATGAGTATACTGCACAGTAATCTAGAATATTACAGCAGCTAGGGACAAGGTGCAGTTCACATGCATTGTATGTGCTTAATTGACAGCAAAACCTGCAAACTCTTTCCCATGTCCCACACTTGTCTATCACTGTTTTTAGGGCGTTGTCATGATATAGTGGGTGAGCAGCTAGGGCGCTCCTTTTCTATTTTGTCCTTTCCGTTCCTGACTCGTTGACTCTGATGTGAGTTAAGCTGTTTACTTAGCTCCCTAGAAACCCTCTTTTGTCTCTCTATGCATTTAATTCAAGTACATTTCATCAATGAGTCTGTAGGCGGTGTCACACAGAGGCCCAAAATCCGGATTTTAGTTTTCTTCTTAATTGCTGTCTGACATCAATTATCCCATTGAAAATCCTCTAACGAAGCAAGAAAATTCTCCCTTGAAAGGATTTTTCAAGGGATTTTTTAAGGGATTTTTCTGTGTGACACGTACTGCCTTCATATACATACATGTAATTAGTATATTTCAAAAGAATATCTGCATTCATAAATGGTTTGAGTTTGGCGTGAATGATTGATATTCATGTTCATATTCACCTTCTGTTTGGAAGTTACTATGACTGTATGAAAACAAGATATGATGGTTCCCATGGCTCTGCAGTACGTGGGGAGAAAGAGAAGAAAAAGGGAAGAGGTGCCCGATGGAATGAGGAAGAGCAGAGGTGAAAAAGAGAAGAATTAAGGGTCTATTCAGTCAAGGATGACATCGTTTAAAAGATGTAACGCCGTTTGAATAGAGGTCGAAAACAAGATATATTGTAAGCAAGGTGCAGCTCATGCATTGAATGACAAATGAGAGCAAAACCTGCAAACTCTCCCGCCCGCGCCGCATCCATGCACACTCGTCTTTCATTGTTTTTAGGGCGTTGTCAAGCATGTTCTAGTGGGTGAATAGAATGGACTACACGATGTATGTAGTGAGTCCAACCGTCACACACAGAAACCCTCACCCACATCAACCCACATTGGAATATTGCGCAGAATAATGGGGATGTTTTTTGTGCATGACATTTTGAAAACAACATTGACTTTGACTGTATCAGTTTGACTTCCCATTTCCTACATTTCAGAATCAACAGTTCCTTTGTTCTTGATACACAATTGTGACTTAATTGTTTTCAAAGCTTTGATGAGTATAAAACTCAGTAATCTTAAATAAGTACCATGACCATTCTTGTTCTGTTTGAAAGTTACTATGACTGTATGAAAACAAGATATGATGTTTATAATGCCTCTGCAGTAGGTACATTGGGAGGAAGACCCTGCGGTTGGTGGTTAATAAGTTAAGTTTCTAAACCCAGACAACTGAGACAAGCAAGCTAGCATGGCCAGGCTATTCAACCAGTTGTTTCTCTTTTGAATATGAATATTGTTTTATATCAAATTATCGATGTATTTTGGCGAATGAATAATAAACAAATAAATGAAAATCTTCATTTTAACCCCCCAAAATAGTTTTAATACATTAGCATAAGTGGTTGATATTCATATGCACACAAGGTTTAAACAAAATATACTTTTAGTTAATATGTTGATTGGAAATTGCTTTGGCATCTAAAAACAATCATTTTCTTCTCCTGCAATTTTTACCAATTAAGTTATCAACAAACTGAATTGATGTCATTAAAAATGTGATGACTCCTATTGTGCCTCTTACAGCAATTAATACTGATATTGTTTTTATAATATTGCTTGAAAGCATGCAATAATGCTCTACCCTGCTGAAGACCATTGTGCAATAGATGCATATTCAAGTGTGGAAACAAAACCATGAGTATACTAAGTGGTTGCAATTATGATGATGGTATCTGTTCATTTCAGTTCCCGGGCACATGCACCTTTAACCATATTGGTAGTTTAGTCTGCGTACTTGCATCATCATTTTCAAACTATTGGTTCAGATTCACAACAAGAAATAGTATGAGGGAAATCATATCAAACGATTCCCTAGGGAAATGATATGAAACAATCTGATTTTTTTTTTTTTTGTAATATTTTTCGTAATGAATTTCTAATTTCCAGTCCTCGAATGATTCAAAGTTTTTGTGTAATACAAGATTGAACCTTTTTATATACACGTTATTGCTATTTATTGGATGATTGTGATGATGTAGTTACAAAGTACTTTAATTGGAATGTTTTTAAATAGCTACATCAAATATAACGAATTTCCACTTAGTATGAGATTTATAAAAACTTTTCCTATCACCTTAAATAGATCCCTGAAATACTCCTTGCTATATTTTGTTTGTATACTTCGTCCCCCCCCCCCCCCCCCCCCCCCCGATTCTTCAAGGGCCTGTGAAATAATAAAAAAACAGTTAATTGCGTCACCTTTTTTTTGCCCAATAGTGGCTCATATACAAACTGTTGTTTTGTCATTTACTCATTTGAATGTTCTGGCTCATTCCTTTTCATATTGAATAACATGTTTACTTAAAGTTTCAAAGAAAAATTCCCTTTTAGACTCTCATCAAAGTTGTTTATATTCATTTGAATGTTCTGGCTCATTCCTTTTCATATTGAATAACATGTTTACTTAAAGTTTCAAAGAAAAATTCCCTTTTAGACTCTCATCAAAGTTGTTTATTTTGCAAACCACAGGTTTGCACAACCGTAGCCCAAATATGTTTACTACTTTACTTCAATGTTATTAGATGTGCTTGTCTGTGACACCGAACCAAGCATTATTGTTTTCATTTTTACAGTGCTTTTTTATTCTTTATTAACTTATAAAAGAATAATATTGTTAAAAAATATTAAAGATAAAGATCAGTTCTGGTCATGCGATTGCATTGTGAAAGAAACGTTGTGGAATCGATCAGAAAAGGTTGATCATCTAGCATATGGTGTGTACTGCAAGGTTCTAGAATCATCAAAATGATAAGAAATTTGGCCCAGTCTTGGTAAAGTTACAAGCACTTTACACAGAAAGATGTATATGGGACTATGCACACGTGCACGCACGTGCGTAATATCTCTCACATCCCAATAGATAAACTAATTTACCAAAGATATCAATAAGTAGGCGGTTTCCCAGCAAAATTGTTATCATCATGTATTAGTCAAAACATATTCTTTCACATGATTGGTAATAAGAGCTTCCATTTCATTTTTTGAAATGGGGGCGTTTCCAATACTGGTCTTTACCTTTAAGGAACTCTCATTTTAACTGTTGAATAGATTGATTACAGTACATACACCATTCCACAACTCAAATTATTTTGGTGAACATCTTAAAGCTTTTCAGTACTAGTTTATAGGAGGGATAAGACTGCCCTGCAAGGTCACTGGACAGGTGGCTATCTCATCAACTCAGCTCTCAGTTAACACAAGAAAAAGAGGATCATGGGGGACCAATGGTCACAGATTAGGCATTGTTTATTATAGAGAGGGCGCAAGTAGCTGCAAGTAGAGCAGTGGCCTTTGATTTTAATTTAATTTTCGAGGGCCAAAAACAAAATATGGCTTAGAATAAGCCAATTCCCAAACTGGTGATTGATACCTAACTGTATAACCCACTGAGAAGAATACTTGATGTACATACTGCCATCCCTTGTGCATGCTCATAAAGTTATGTAATCATCATTCATTATATGCACCAATCTTATACTTGTCGGAAGTATATTCTATTCACCATGGAAACAATGTTTTCATGAAGTACTTCCATCACTGCATAGGCTGTTCTAAGATGTACAAAGTGGGACTTCTCCATGTTTCAAAGAACTGTTGATATTTGAGGTCATTTGTACCATGTGCCAACTATGAAATGTTGTTTTCACACAATTGATAGTGATGATGAGATGATGATGAGATGATTATAACCACATTACAGGTTTATTGCACAATACGGGCTACAAAGTGGTACAGATACATACCTTTTGGCATAAGAAACATTTGAATGATGATGGAAATTATCTTGAAATATTGTTTTGTGCCAATCTGCATGTGAAGCAAAGAAGTCACTGTGCCAACTTGCACTGATGGCAAGTGAAAGGTTAACTTTTGACAAATAAAACATCTGATTTATGATTGAAGTATTTTGATATACTCAACAAAACAAAAAAAAAGATAGTATGACTTCATGATGTATGTCATTATTGTTTGTTATACAGGTCATCGGAGCTCTGAAGGCAGGTCAACTGAAGAGTTATATGCTCTGAGCAGACACGAGGGTTTCTTAGACACCGTCAGAGGTCGCATCTTGGCTGGCAATTACTTCCTGTTGGAAAAGTTAGTATCCCATGAAGTAGATACATGTTCCAAGTATTGTTTCTTTGAATTAAATTCAATTGTACTATTCATTGCACTCAACTAGTATAAATACATTTTACATGAGCTGGAGGCCGGGTCTTAGTTATAAAACTTTGCAATGTATGGACATAGAGCAAACAATGAGCAAAAGATACTCTTGAAAATTCTCTTTTTAAGCACTTCTATTTAGGCTACTTTAATAGGCCTACGTTGAGTCTGCTTAGAAATTTTCAAAATGCACTTTTTCAACATATTGAGATAGATTTATGTATAATAAAATCACTAGAGAAATGTTTTTTAATGTTGAATATCACCTTTAACATGCATTGGTAATGTTTATTCAACCGGTGTTATGAGAGAGAGAGAGAAAGAGAGAAAGGGGGTGGGAGGAAGGGAGAAAAATAGAGAGAGAGAGAGAGAGAGAGAGGGGTTGGATACCCTGCCAAGTGCATGAAGTCAAAAGTCATAAAAAGAATTCTCTCACAAAAGAATAATTGAGGTTTGATTCCAGACAGAAGATACGCTCTGTTGAGAAAAACATTTTTTTTCTTCATTTTCCACTGTAGATTGTATAACCTAACTTGCATTTGAATGACCAGATCTAGAGTTTGATGTAGTGTGTGGGAAGGCTGAGTGAACAATGTGGAGATTTATAAAAAAAATTGATAAGGAGACTTACATGTAGACCTGCAAACTTCTGTGTGTTGCATTTATTTGAGTAATTTGGCATATTAGGCTTTAAGCTATGAGTGTAATCAATATTCAACCTTTTTATTATTTACTTGAATGATACGAGTCTTCATGAAATGTGATGTCATATTCAATTCATAATGGTATCCAAGTATTCTTGGACTTTTTCACTAAATCATCTCTTTTTAGCCACAAACGCATTGTTTCCTTGGTTACAGGCAATCCAACCCTTGTAATAACTTAACTTGTATGAAAGAAAAAAATAAGATTTATATAAACAGAATGGCGAAAGTTTGAAATAAATAGGACCATTAATAAGAAAGTTATGAATTTTTAAAATATTAGATCGCGAAGTCTATGCAAATCTCAAATTGGGAGTGGATTGTGACAAAGTTGCGAACAACTCTCCCGTTTTTTTTCCTATGTATATTTGTAAAGTGCTTAGAGACATTTGTATTAAGCACTATATAAAATTTTAATATTATATTATTATTATTCTTCCTTGGGGCACTACTCAAAATATATTATTGATAGCATATATTATTATTCCAGTTCCCCCTTTTCTGATTTACAAAGATTTAGATTCAAGTTACTTGAGAGCTGTTACTCGCCTGACAGACTCTAAAATAGCATACCGGTACACCCTTTTTTAAGTGATATCATTGTAATTTTTGGCTTATAAGCTTTCCATTGAAATAAAATTCATCTATTCAATTTTTACATTTTTGACAGGGTCCTTAACATATGTCCTTGTTACAAAAAATCAAACAAACTGGTTATCATCTAAAGGCCCGGTCCCACTGCACTTACGGATGCAAAGAGGACGTAAAACGTAAACAAATCTTGCCATCCGTTGGAAAACGCTATGCATCCGTTGTGTACTCATTGCATACGTGTTTCATACGCTCTATCCACCGAGCATCCGTCCACTGTGATTTCATCCGCGCAAAAAGTTTTGAGTTGCACAAAACTTTTAGAACGGATGAACTTCCGCCGTGTACGATGTAAATCCGCGACAAATACGAGCAAAAAACGTTCTTTGTCCGTTATCATCCGTTAAACGTCCGCTGTATCCTCTCTGCATCCTCTGGGCATCCTCGCAACTCACATCCGCTGCAGCTGAAAACGGAAAGAGGGAGGAAAGATAAGGTACATGGGACGTCTATACATCGTTAGTAGCACGGAAATAGAAAGGATGTAAGCGTATGCATCTCGTATATAAAGTATTCAAAGCTGTCAACCACTTCCATCCGCTTTCATCCGCTAGGCTTCCGATGAACATCCGTTTAACATCCCCGCTACATACTACCCACGTCCGTTATTTTCCGTTCTGTTTTCGCAAATTTTGTCCATTTCTGGAGCGGATGAAAACGGATGGAGCCACTCTAAAAATTTTGCTCGTCCGCTGTGTCCTTTATGCATACGTTTTGTGTCCGTCGGCCAGTGGGACCGGGCCATAATGTATATATATTTATATAAAATGCAATACCCACTATTCATAAATATATTCATAAATATTAATGAATAGATTGATTGATTGTCATGATATCCAATGGAGGGTGTCTAATAATTAGATATGAAAGTGTAACGACAGTGGGTATTAGACATATTGGATGTACATGTAGCTGTAATTTCCTTGTTCATTTTCTAACATTTGGCTGTTGTAAATGCCTGTTTTTACTGAAGATAATTAAATGTATCTACATATGATACATATCTGCATGTATCTATATGACCAAAATTATACATTACTTTATTCATATCTAAATTTCAATACTTGTAGTAATAACGAACAATAAACAATATCATTGATTAATGTAGAAATTGAACATTCATGAATTGTATTGTAGTGTTGTATAAAACCTTTTATTTGTAATCCAAAATTGGTGCAAATTGTTTGTGTCTGGGTAAAGTGAGAATCTAGAGCAACTGTTCATTGATGTACCGGTACTTGAGGAATTCAAAATGATTTCAACATCAATTGATATAATGTATACTTATGGTTCTTGATATAATTTCACTTTAGCATTGGCCAGGCATTGTTATTGATATCATGCCTAAATGTATGGTTTCAGTTTATTTTTCTTCTTCAAAATACATATATTTTGATTAAGTTCACAATTTTCTCCAGCAAGTTAATCAGCTCTGCTAACAATGGTTGTGGCAAAATGTAAGTGATAAGATTGTCAAAAAAATTGACAAATCACTTTGATAGCAATTCAACCTTGTGAATGTATGATTGCATAAAGTTATCCTCTGTTTTTTCTTCTTCAAAATACATATATTTTGATTAAGTTCACAATTTTCTCCAGTAAGTTAATCAACTCTGCTAACAATGGTTGTTGCAAAATGTAAGTGATAAGATTGGCAAAAGATTTGACAAATCACTTTGATAGCAATTCAACCTTGTGAATGTATGATTGCATAAAGTTATCCTCTGTTTTTTCTTCTTCAAAATACATATATTTTGATTAAGTTCACAATTTTCTCCAGCAAGTTAATCAGCTCTGCTAACAATGGTTGTGGCAAAATGTAAGTGATAAGATTGTCAACAAATTTGACGAATCACTTTGATAGCAATTCAACCTTGTGAATGTATGATTGCATAAAGTTATCCTCTGTTTTTTATCTCTCAGGAACTATGAGCGTTACTTCTTACATGCGCAGCGGGTTCGTCGTCTCATAGCCCAGGACTTCCAGACGGCCTTTGAGGATGGTGTGGATGTTATTGTGACACCCACAACCATCTCAGATAGTCCCACCTATGCTCAATTCTGTGAGGTAGATACCAGGACTCAAGCAGAAAGACAAGATATCTTCACTCAACCTGTTAACCTTGCAGGTAAGACGTAGTAGAGAGAGAGATATTTGAATATTCTTAAGTTTTAAAAAAAAGTCTGGGTATAAGTCTAACAATATGACACAACCTGCAGAAATATGGCCACGTTCTCTTTGACAGGTTTGATCTGAGAGGTACCAGTTAAGTCTCATGAAACTTATATTCTTGGACTCGACAATCGCGTGATCTTGAGTGGTATGAACAATGATTGTTCTGGATTGACTAGTGAATAGATTGAAGGACAGATGTTACAGATATCATCTTATCAGAGCCAGAAGGCTGTTAATCCTGTATTAATGCATTGCTGTCTCTCAGGATGGGGTTTTAATTGCACTTTAAATTGCCCTTAAATCTCCAGGTACCCTTATACCTACTGTGAGACGAAACCACATTAAATCTACACTTTATCATTGGAAAGTGAAAGTTGACAGTTGTTGGATAGTTAACTGATCTGGAAAATGATGTAAGGAAAATATACCCTTGACAATTGAAAGCAAAATTATCACAAAGTGATTTCTATACATGTTACCATAACTAAAGGATTACATTCTATATCACTTTATCAATCACAATGTTTTACCAAAATCTTGCTCAAACAGATTTTGACATGCCATTTTCAAAACAATGTTGCTTGAAGTGTGAATTGATTAATTTAATCAAAGTATCATTCAAAAGTACATTACCGGTACTTTTACTTTCTGAAAAGCAGAGAATTTGTTTGTATGGCTCATAGGTCACTCTCAATAAGCGTTTGTTATCCGGTTTCTTTTATATTCAGGGACACGCTGTACAGTAATATCTAAATATGCATGTATACCTATCTTACATAAAGTATTTTAGACTGAAGTACTACAATTCTGTTTTCTTATGGCTGTCAGCAGTAGCATTCAACTTCCCTTCTTGCACAATATTTCTGATTACTTATTTTCTATTTCCTAGCATGTTTACTGCTTTAATTGCTCAAAGCTGGCAAATGGTAAGAGGAAGAATCAATTGATTTTTTGATTGATTGATTTTATTCCATGTCATACATCAATTGTTTGCACAATAAAAACATATTTGACAAAGTAAGTTCAAAATTATGAAATGAAACAGGAAACCTACTGGAAAGCATAGCTTGTTTTTGTAGGTTCCCAAGAATAAATATAATATGGACATTATTTTCTTAAATCATTTTAAAGTGTCTTTAATCACAGAAAGCTAATGATGATGATAATGATCGATGATCACAATAATATAAATAATGACAACCCCTGCAGTAATGGTTACATCAGCAAGTATGATAATAATGCCATATATTCTACACCGTACATGTAACTTTTAAGTGCTGTATATGATCTCTTGTTATCCGCTACATATTTGGCAAAGCAAATTCAATAGAGGAACCAAGATTACAGCGAGGATAGTACAGACATGTAAATTGATATATATCGACATGTTATGTCACCTTTTAAAAAAAATAGGGACACAAGAGAGCGGATAAAATCATATTTTACTATCACTCATGAACCTTGTAACCTGTCTCTTCTCACAACATTTTATTAACTTCCTTATCTGCACATGTAATAAGAAAAAAAATTAAGGAAACCTTTCTCATCGTATGACATTTTGTAACTTGGTTAAACAATGTATCTGTAAATGTAAAAAATATTGTTTCAAAGAGCACAATGGTATTGACTAAATGCCAAATACATGTATTTCAAAAATATAAAAAGATAATGTTAATGTGCAATATTTCCTGTCAGGTATTATAGCTTTTTGCGACCTTTCGATCTTACTTTTTTAATCAATTCAATTCACTTTTATTTCATTCAGTTAAAAAAGACAACATTACATTTAACCATCCGATATATAACATCAAAAAACACAATAAGAGCATATTAGACAAGGAAATAAAATGAACTGAATAGGTAATTGCAACCTAGGAGGAAACATAGTCCTTTTTAAAGGATAATCCAACCTCAATAGCAAGTTGCTGTTAATTAAGCAGACAAATCGGAGATTGAGGCAGATTGGTGATTGTTGCACAATCTGATAATATATATATATATATATATAATATTTTTTCCGTAACATGAGAGTAATTATAATATAAATGGGGGCACGCTACAAGAGTTCTATCTCGCACCCCAGGGCAACGTGTCTGACACGGCCGGTTGTAGCAACTACTCTGAAGATCAAGATACATTAATCTTGATCTAAGGAGACACGAACGAACGAACGAACATGTTATGCATGCAAGGTTTATAAGTTTTATAACAAATTGCTAGCAGCCAGGATTTATAATTGAATTGAGACTCTTGACTCAAGAGGCTGCACAGTGGAAATACCCAGGGAGAGGTATTTGAAAAGTGCTTAATAGTTGTGGTATCGATGTGAAGCATGGAAAGCCCCGCTTGTGGCTTCAATGTATTTTGTGGTCAAATTATGATAAGGCATTGTTTATATGAAGTTATCAAGCTCCTAAAAATTCAATATGAAACAAGAAGTTGCCTACTTGTTTCTTCAAAATTGTATAGCCCTTTAATACGGCAGTGTTTAGGTAAAGTTAGATTTATTTAATTCAAGATTCTTTAAAGAGGTTTCTAGTACAGTATATTTTGTCTAAATGATAACTACAATAATTGCTGTTAGAAAAAGAATTTTGCTTTCTGAAACCCTATAATTTATGATGATAATACAAATACAGGTGTAATTAGAAAAAAACAGAGTAATTATTTGTATTATCAATATTTTTAAAAAAATTCTTAAGGTAAAGGCCTACCATTAAATAAAGTCATTCCCACAGTACGTGTACCGTTCAGTATGAGTCAAATCTGTTGGGACTGCAAAAAATAGTTTGACTCTTGCAAAATTTGACTAAGGAAGTCAAAAAAAAACTTTAGGAAAATTTGACTTTGACTTATGGGGAAATTTTGAAAATTGGGTGGATAGTGATTCTTTACAATTTTTATATATTTGGGTGCCCCTGTGGATGTATTATGAGCACTAGAAAATTTAGCCCCTAAAACACTTCTGCCTTCGAGAAAAATCAAATATAAAATTTACCGGTGCTCCTGATAAATTTTGATAAATTTCAAATAGCGCCTACGGCCGTACATAGTAGTTACGACCATGAAAATCTAAAATTATGTAGTTGTGACATATAATTTCCAAATGGGAATAGCTAATCGGTTGATTGTAGTCAAGAAACATTGTTTTATAGCTTAATTAATATCTTGACCTTGAGAGGGAGTTATACAACATAAAGAGTTTATTATTTACAATTTCATAATTTAAGACTCAATTTCGACTGCGACAATGATCACTGTATATTGTAGGATCGCATATGCTTCCAATATGTTCATTTGAACCAAATTCATGACCCCATACCAAAAATTTGTATTAACTTTTTTTTGTACTAACTTTGACAATTTCCCAAGGGAAAACCTATAAAAATGAGAAAAAAATATATCTTTATATACTATGCCCTGAAATCCTATTTCCTTGGGCTACATAATAATTGATTTTGGAAACATCTGTTACAAATATACTCATTTTGATTACATGTATATGCCACATTTAAATGTAGGTATTGATCAGTCAGTACTTACGTAAGCCTTAAGATAACAACATTCACTTTCATAATTACATGTGCATACCTAATATAAAAAAGAACGCCTCTTTAGACTGTCTTGCAACTTGTATATCAATAATTAATAGTTTAAAGCAAATGATGTATACAACTTTAAGTATATAAAACTAATTTCATTATGGACAGGCCAATGATTAAAATGTAATCTATCATTTACATGAAGAATGAAGCCTAACAAATAATATGTGATTGTCTTCATTAGCTTTCATGTTGACATACATGTTTTACCCTGGGAGAATAGCAAGCAGAAAAGGAAGTGATTTTACAAAGGGAGTTGCTAACCTTAGATTACACATGAAGAGCTGGAATATACATGCCTCATTCGACATTTCATTTTGAATGATAATCTGGCCCATTTATACACTATCACACATGAAGAGAAAATTAATTTTCCATGATTTCACATTTTGTCTTTATTTTAAGATCATTATCTTCTAAAAGGATCATGTGCCAACTTCCAGCTTTTATTGATGGGCCCTAGATTTTAAATTAGCATTATTTGTTCATTACTTCATGTTATTGACATTGTTGTTAGATCCACACAGATATAATTGTGAAATTAATAAATTTATAATTTATGTCTGGGGTGTTGAATTAATCTTTCCAATTTGAATGTGTTCAAGTCAGAAAACTCAGACCTGTTAATGAAAAAATAGAATGAAATATGTATCTGTTTGATTTCCCTCTAATATTAAATGAATCTAAATGGAACCTTCACTGTGAGTATATTCAAGAACAGTTTTATCCACAGATCTGCTCATAATTGTGTCAATATTTGCAATAACTCATGGTATTTTGGGATGATAGATACATCCTTTTCATGTGATGTCTTGAAAGTATTGTTTTTTTAGCTCTACAAAAACTGGAAAAAATATTATTTGGAATTTGTATCCTAAAGGCAAAGGTATGATTAACTATATTTCCAAGAAAAAGAAATTATTTAGGCACAGAACGAGGGAAGAAAAGCTAGCCAGTCAGACTCAAAATCACTGATCTGCCATTTAGTATTTTATTGATCACAAATTAAAAACTTTGTATCTTCCTTATCCATTATCTGATTTTCCAAATTTCTCTTTTCTGCTTAATTAATGTCAGAGTGGACTTCTCGTTTGATCAAAATATATTTTTGTAAAGGTGCGAAGTAATTACTTGAGACATTCAGTTTGTACCAAACTCTGATACACTTTTGTGACTTGACTTTGCATTACAGGAACATGAAGTTGGGCAGATTTCATAGTTGACATTTATATTTGAATAGGCAAAATGATTCCAACAATTGTTGAAATATAGTGAATTTATCAAATATAACTAATAAAAGTGAAGATTTTGTAGGGTGATATTACTCATGAGAAGATTTTGAATTATGATTAACAAAATTAATCTCGAAAATAATATCGCTAGTGATATTCGTTTGTCTCGCAATGTGGTCAATAAAAGTTCACAACGTTTCGTACGCATCTGCAATACTTCGTCTGGTGATAATAACTACTGTAAGCAAGGGTCTTTTAATACAAAATTAATACTAATACTGGACACCTGTTGCACGGCCACATGTCCCCTACCCATGTCAAAGTCATTGAGTGAGATTACATGCGTGTGTGTGTGTGTGTGTATAGTGTGGGTGTATAGTGTGGGTGTTTTTAAGGGTACTTGATTTACCGGTATGTAAAATCAAAGGTGTGGCCCCAAGTACAGCTGCTATTATAGCTGTAATGAATAGTGCATGATATTTCAAGCCTGATAGGTTTGATGACAGGGTGGTCCAAAAATATGGTCCAATTATTCTTTAATTTTGAAAATTTTGAACAGTTGTTGATGATAAGGACAAGTAGAAATGATTCCTATATTTGAAGAGATCTCTAGCCCTTGTGTAATCTGCAGAACAACTGCCTCTTGGAATTACTGTATGACTTGCATGTGAGTTCACTTCAAGCATGATACTCTAAGTTGCCTCAGAGATACATACATGTCCAAAAGTTTTAGCTATCTTTTGAGAAAGACGACTTTTTAGTTACCCTTCAAATCGGTCTGTGCTAGGGATATTCCCTTTCCTTACCCTGTGATTTCAAGTTGAGACGCTATGTAATAAGCGACCTATTGTCATGGTTTTTAATGGTTCCATTTAAGTCTGATAAATGCAAAATTCATGTTCACCCATGGTGAAATGTGAATGTACTTTATTGTCAGGGGATTGTGAAAAAATTATTACTTTCAGCATGCATTGAACTGTGTGTATCTCTAGTTTATTATGTGTTTATCTCTAGTTTATTATGTGTTTCAGCTTTTTCAGGGGATAGGAATGGGGTTATAAGAGTGTGTGTGATTTTGTGTGTTCCTCTCTCTCTCTCTCTCTCTCAATATGTCTCTGTATTCTCATTTTCTCTTCTTCTTGTTTCCCCTCTCCTTTATGTCTATCTTTCTCTGTCAAACCTTGTCTCTCTTCCCCCTGTGTGTATTACTCTCTCTTTCCTACTCTATCTCTCACTTTTTCTTTCTCTCTCTCTCTCTCTCTCTCTCAATGTGTCTCTGTATTCTCATTTTCTCTTCTTCTTGTTTCCCCTCTCCTTTTTGTCTATCTTCCTCTGTCAAACCTTGTCTCTCTTCCCCCTATGTGTATTGCTCTCTTTTCATTTTTCCCTCTGTCTTTTTCTCTGTTTGTCTCTCTTTCTAATATTCTCTAAGTGTTATCTTTTGTCACTCATCAGTGTCAGCTATAAAGAGGCTGATGAAAGATGTCAGCAATTAAGGCATTACCTGGCTCTCGATCTAGCTGCACATGATTTTGGTTGATCTGGACCTTTGTGCATAAAACTCTTGCAGTAATTGTGTGTTTGAATGCAAATCAACAAATGAAATGCAAGATACTTCTGCAATCTAGATTAAAGTCTTCTATTAAACCAATTGAATTATACCTCAACATTATATGCACTTTCTCTAGTTGTAAGCATGTTTAATACTTGTTTAAGTGCACAAGATTCAGATTACTTGTATCTAGAAAAGAGACTGTTGATTAAATAGCCACAGCTGGGTGTTTTATGTCATGTAAATGACTACAATGTATTAATGATTGGGGACAACTCTCTCTTGGTTTCAGTCATACGTAAGTCATTATGTTGAACATACTGTCATTGTCTCATTATGACTCGACTAGCTGCAGCTTTCTGCAGTGACTGCCTTTCTCACTAGCCTGATTTACAGATGGTCTTCTTTCTGTTGGCCCCATGATCATGGAGAGAATGATAAGCTCATTTAGCCTCGAAGTGCAGCCACACCTCTCGGACTGTTAGAACAAAAACAGCTGGAGAACGTTTTGTAAATTCTGTTAATCCAATTTTGGGATTTAGAAGAAAACAAATCATTTAGCATGAAAGGCAGGTTAGCATGATATGATATGCATGTATCTACTTTTATATTCCACATACTAAGAATCTTGCTCTACGATCGGTCAAAAGTAAATCACGTGATGAAAGATAACTTGCCCATTATTGATGGGAGAAGCAAAAAGTTCGTTACACTGTGTAGATAGTACTACTATCTACACAGTGCAACGCACTTTCACTGAAGATAGAGGTACTATCTACACAGGGCAACGCACTTTCACTGAAGATTATCCAAAAGCGCACTAAAACAGGCGTAATTAAGCGCGCATTACCAATGAGCGCAATTAAAGCAAACACATGCGCGCACCGTACCTTCAAGGGGTTGGGTTAAACTTTTAACTTTTTTTCAGTGAATTTGGGCCTGGTGTCTTTCATGTAGATGCATAAACGTCCTATTCTTTTTGTAGTTAAATTGTTTTAGATGTGGAATATAAAGCAAATAATCACCTTTTGGTTTCAGGCGATGGCAAACTATCACTTCCTCATCGATCAGAATTACGCTATCTTTCCTCAGCTTCGCTTCGGAAAGATAGCTACATCCAGATCGCCTCGGGAGTGATAGTTTGTCCCATCACCTTCACCAACGGTAGTTATTTGCTTACTATCCTGTTTTACTTTCACAATACAAAGTCTGCTAGAATGGCTATAGAGCCGTAAAGTGGAATTACAATTATTTTTTCATTGATTCAGTGATACTTGGGTCATTTTTGTTGCTGAGCAATGGGATACATTGAGCTACCACTATACTTATGATCGACAGTCTGTTGCTACACAGTATGAGACACCTATCGAGTTGAATTCATCATTCATCATTGGTCTAGATATTACCTGTATGAGTATAAAAAACAATTTTTTTGTGACTAATTATTTTTCTCTTCATATCATGATTACTAAGCTTCTACTCTGATTCCTAGAAATGAGAGTAATCCACATTCCTATCTCGTGAAGGTACTTCTAATGGAGCCGGATGCAATCAAATATCACCCCAAATTTGAAATTTCATTACAATTAATGGAATTACTGAGAAAGGAGGGTTCCTGATGGCTATTAGAATCTACCAGAATCACTTGCTGAATAATTGATTGCGCATGATTTCTATTTTTCATCAAATATTTTCTATAGTGTATAATACTTTCCCATCACAATACATATTTGAACATTTACAAATACATATACCTTTAACAAATAATTGTGCTTTCTAGTAATTTGAATATCACATCCATTCTATGAGCCTCATGGCTGTTAGAGTGCCACTTTTGTTAATTTTGTCCAAAGACATCCTGAGAAGGTGTCATTCATTTATTCAGGGTTATTTTTATTAATCATTCATAATTGTGATGTGTGTGTGTGTGTGTGTAGGAGTAGTGCCACTATAAGAGCAGCTGAACCTTTCATTGTCCGACATTTTGTCAATTTTGTCCATTGTCATTTTTTGTCAATGTTTTCAGTATGTGTACAAAATTTATTTCTGATCATTGAATGTACAAAGAACTTGGAGGCTTTTTGGCATCTTGAAATAGATCACCAAACTAGCTATTCATAGACTCTAATAGTATGAGATCATTTCTGATACAGCATTGTTCCATTGTTAGAGACAACAGATAAAACAAAATAACAAAAACACAATCTGTTACATTTATCAAATATCCACTCAAAACTTCAATCATGCCATACATAAATACTGCATGTTTGTCTTTATTTACATGTAAATAATCTCCAAAAGTCATACAATGTTGGCAAATATTAGTGTATTAAAATCTCCTTTTAATAAAATCTTTAAAAAATAGGTAGTTTTGTATTTAAGAGTAGTTTTTATTGTTTACCAACATTGCATTACTTTAGGTGATTCATTGGCATGTAAAACAAAGAAAAACAGTCAGTATTTTAAGTATTCTTTTATGATTGAAATGGATATAACAGGTGTTTTGAGTGAATATTTGAAAAGTACCGGTATAACAATTTGCTTTTTTGATTATCTGTCTTACCACAAGCTTTTTTGATTATCTGTCTTACCACAAACAATTAAAATACAGAAGAATGCTGCATTACTAATGTTCTTAGTCACATTTCTGAAAACACATTCTTTCAACATGATCTCAAATTCATTTGCGTTAGACTTAAACCTAAGATTTATCCTTATCTAATAGGAATGATCATTAAGTAACTAATTATGACATTCTCACTTTGATAGTGCTGAGTTGTGCTTGTGTTTAACAACTTTGACTGACCTTCTTCATAACCCTTACAAATTTGTTCATTACCGGTACCTTTAAATTGAGTGTAGCCAGTCATATCTATTACTAGAATGGAGTAACCTTGGTGGCTGGGTCAGGAAGTCATTGATTAGTCTGTGTGTCTCTTCTTAAATTGGCAGCGACAAGTTGAATCAGGTTGTTCAAGCTGTGTCAATTTTCGGTCAACTCTTTCTAGCTCCATAGCAATAGCTTAATTGTCACCTGGAAATTTGTACTAAGTTGTGTCATTTATTCTCTTTCACCTGTGCTTTCAAAGTAGAATAATGAGCATATATGATGAATATGACTGATTGGGAATACTATGAATTGCTGTTTTGGTCCTTGAAATACCCTTTATTACAAGTTTGCTTCAATTTCAAGATAGTTTCTTAACCTTGTTACCATTAGCAACCTTGTGTCATTATGTCAAATTTATTTCATTCACTGAATCTTATTTCCCTCTCTTTTTGCTCAGGTTTACCTGCAGTAGTGGTACCAGCAATGCTATCCGATAGAGGTCTTCCAATAGGGATCCAGCTGATCGGCAAGTGCTTTCAAGACCAGGACCTACTGACTGTTGCCAAGTGGTTTGAGCAACAGGTCCAGTTCCCACATCACATCATAGAGGACTATTTCACGGACTGACCAAGTCTACTCTTGGATGGATTTAGAGACATAGAAGAGGGATTGGGCTTTACTGGCATGAGTTTTCAGGTTCAGGACCTACTAACTGTTGCCAAATGGCTCAAGCAACAAGTCAAGTTCCCGCATCATAATTACTCTGATCTGATCTGAATCATACAGGACTATTAAATGGATTCACATTTAGAGCATGCCAAAGTCTAGAAGTGTGCTCACCAAATGATTGGATAATTGATAGAGAACAGGGATCTAATAAATATTGGGCCGAGCTTTTAAGTCCAGTTCCCTCAACACATCATCACATACTACTTTGCAGAACCAGAATAACAGTTTTCCCTACCCTGAACTGTCTCATGATTCCAATATAGAGATTTATTTTTTTTTAAGAAAATGAAATCCCTCAAGGGCAATCTTTGTGTTTTTATCTCTTTTTTCCCCAGAGATCTCTTATCAGGAAGTATGCAAAGAAAAAGGTAGACTAACAATTGTACTAGTTCCTGTTCATACCATCGTGTGGGCTTGAAATTGCAATCAGGAGGGTCTTTAATCACTAAATAATAATAAAGCCCTACATGTACATCTAATCAACAGACCTTATCAATTAATGCCTCCTGCACACAGACAAACGATAATACACATGAGTTTAGCTGAATGATAGGTGCAGGTTTTAGGGACTTTACTCACATGTTTCAATAGATCGCTATGGATGCATTATTTGTTGACATATCATAATCCATACACTAACTTTTGATTCAGTATGATAGGGAGTGAATGGAATTTTCCACATTTGTTAGTCATTTTTGTTTATGCGTGGCATTCGTAACGAGGAGGAAGTTAACTAACGTATTGTATAAAGTCAGATCATAGGTGGGTGATATTTGTGTATTCATCACATAGTGGAGGCCATCTTATCAAATGCATACCCCAATTATTTAGTTTGTATTTAAATTTTGTTACTATGTACACAACAAACAAATTGTCAAAAACTCCTACTTATTTGTTTAATGCCACTTTTTTCAAAAGATTAATGAATTATGCTCTTTACAAGGTGTAAGCATTGCCATTTTTCTTCATGAATTTGTTGTTAGTTACTTTAATACAAGGATGCCAGCTTTTCAGGCCATAGCCTGATTTCAGACTCTGATTTTTTTTCTATTTCATGTTTTTTCAGACTTTGTATTGGAAAACATTTATTTATTTACTTATAAATATGTACAAAATGGTATACAGTGCGTCCCAGAAAAAACGAAACCAAGAATTATCAATGTTTTATCATAACTTAGTCACATATATAATCAATAAATGACACATATTTAGAAAGCTTAGATCCTCCTCTTTCATTTGATGCAATTCATATGATGCATATATACTTCTTTCAAACCCAATCAGAGCAATGCAGCCAGCGCTATCCATAACATTGAGACTTGTGTACAAGATGTTCATAATTGGTTAAACTCACATTCACTTAAATTAAATCTTGCCAAATGCGAATTTATAATGTATGGTTCTAAGACTCAGTTAGAAAAGATTTCCATCACTTCAATTACTCTTGCTGGACATGAAATTACCCTATCTAATGTATGTCGCAACCTTAGGGTGTTTCTCGACTCAACATGACAATGTCTACACAAATTCAATATGTCTCAAAATCAGTACGTTATCAGTTACGCAATTTGGGTTTTATTCGAAAATATCTTAATCGTAGTGCCACTGAGAAAATTACTCATGCTTTAATTTCTTCTCGCTTGGATTTTGGTAATGGCCTTTTGTTTAGTTCGCCTCACAACCTACTCGTAAAATTGCAAAGATTACAGAATGCTGCTGCTCGTGTCGTGACCCTGTCCAACAAGTACAGTCACATCACACCAGTCCTCAAATCACTCCATTGGTTGCCCGTAGAAAAACGTGTTGTTTTCAAGATTATTTTGCTATTATTTCACTGTATACATGGCTCTGCTCCGCAGTATAACATCTAGTCCATGGGCCAAGACCAGAAATTCGGGTTATTGGTACCACTCAAGGTGGCAAGATCTACTTATGCATTTTGAAATGCCCTATATCTATACATAATATTTTGATTGATAGCATTTCCAGACTGGCAGCTTAGTCATATAATCAGCAGTTTCCATGGCAACACTACACTAAAACCGTTATTATTCAAAGAAACAGTTAAAGTCATTTAAAAATTATAAAAACACTTTTGAATGCGTAAAAATGTACAATTTAGAATACCTCACCATAAAGGAAAGCAATGAAATGCAAATTACATCACCATTTATAACGGTTGCCATGGTACCGACCCCAGAATAGCCTAAAATCAAGGATTTTGGAGTAATTTCAGTAATATATTACACAATATACTCATTCAAGACAAGTTAAAGTCCCCTTTCCAAAATAATGACACAACTATATGACTAATACATCATATAAGCCAAGAATATGCTATATAGTACATTCCCATTGTTACCATGGCAACATGAATTAGAGTTAACAAGATGCCCTGTACGGTACTATATGCCATATTTTGGCTATATCTTGGGATTGGAGGGCTGTTGAAAGTTTATTTTGGTGTCTATACCCAGGTTTTCAGGCTCACAGAATAAAAGTTTAGAATACCTCACCATGAAGAAAAGTAATAAAATGCAAATTACATTACCATTTATAACGGTTGCCATAGCAACGACCCCCGAATAGCCTAAAATCAAGGATTTTGGAGTAATTTCAGTAATATATTACACAATATACTCATTCAAGACAAGTTAAAGTCCCCTTTCCAAAATAATGACACAACTATATGACTAATACATCATATAAGCCAATAATATGCTATATAGTACCTTGTCATTGTTACCATGGCAACATGAATTAGAGTTAACAAGATGCCATGTACGGTACTATATGCCATATTTTGGCTATATCTTGGGATTGGAGGGCTGTTGAAAGTTCATTTTGGTGTCTATACCCAGGTTTTCAGGCCCAAAGAATAAAAGTTTAGAATACCTCGGGTTTTCGCCGGGCTCTCACCGTTCGCTCATCATTGACCCACCGCCTCATACCGGCGCCCCACCGATCATTAACGGTCAACCGCTCTCTTAACGACCTAATAACGTCATCTTACCATTCCACCGTCCTCGTAACGTCTCCATACCGGCGTAGCTGTTGCCGTGTTTTACATTGTGCCCGTTCAGAAACCATGCCAAACACCGTGACTCCATATTTTACTGTATAAAAAAATGCTTCCTCTGTTGTTTCCTGCGGATTGAGCTTCCTATAGCTTGACCCCTCCCCCTGCTTTCCCTCCATGCAGAGGCGCCGCTCCGGTGTGGGGGGGGGGGAGGCCGGTGTGCACAGCCCCCTCCCCAGTTTCGAACTACCCCAGAAGTGCCCGTTTGTACATAGGAAAATTGCACATAAAGTGACTTATCATGAAGCTTCTCCCTCTCTGCAGGCTGCTTCCACTGATCGACCAAAAATTTAATCTAGGCTTATTTTTGTTTTCAGGGTTTCTTCGGAATTTTTTCCACTGCAAAATGTTGTGACAAGGTACAATGTTCTTCCACTGTGTTTCAGCGGTGGAACCTCTGTTGTATTTCTCAGCATTCTTGATGGACTCATCCCTGTAGACATCGAACACGATATCAGTCCTGGCACTATCAGTGCCTTCGTGCAGAGCTAGCGTCAGTGCAGCATCTGCTAGATGTGCAAATGACTTGGCACCCCCTTTGAGTCTATGGACAAGGCTCATTCTATCAATGATACAAGCTGAAGGCTTCGGAGTGAGATCTGCTAGTGACACAATTTTCTCCAGCTCTGTTTGTCTTGCGCAGAGAGCAATGCTGTTGCCAGTGACCACGGTATAGGTCCGAGTGGGCGTGCTAGAACCTCTCTAATAGATAGCGCTCTGCTGTGAGCAATGATGATCATGCGCCCAAAGAGGTTTCGGTCTGCCTTCACGATTACCTGATTTCCTTTATCTTTGTAACCAGTCTGCTTTTTATTGATGTTGAGGAAGGTCTTCAGGCTCTCTTTTTTCATCTTGTCATGAAAGTTTACCATGGGTTGCTCTTTTTCCAAACGATCTTCTCGGTATGCTTCTTTTCCAACTTTGTGAACTTTCAGCAGGTCTTTGGCAATATCTGGTGGGGCCAGGATACAGTAGACAAGTTGACCAACTCTGCTTCATCATGGCTCAGCTGTTCTCGATTAGTTCCACAAATGAACAAACATCGGTCTCATCTTTTCTTATCCGGCTTAGTTGCAGGTCCGGATGATTGAAGTGCTGTAAACTGTTTCTGCTGACCATGTCTCTCAACTCCCTCAAAATAATATGAGCTTCTGACCTTCTGTACTCAGATGTCAGGTAGTACCTACTGTCAGCTCCTGGTTTTAGGCTGAACCTTTTGTCCCCCCCCCCCCCCCCCACCCCCACCCCAGTGGTCTGTGTGTCCTTGTTGATGGTTTCTTCAATTTTCTGGTCGACTGGGATTCTGCCAAAGAGGTCCTACCAAGTTGTACAGAAAATATCTGGCCCTGCATGAATTGTTTATGCACATCTGGGTGATCAGTTGGCCAGCCGGGACATTCGTACATAATTACTATAGTAGGGAAGAAAGCGTGCTTAGTTCAGTTTGTCGTCGGCGAAGCACCAGGGAATCATTGCACGAATGAAAGCGAGGTGCAGCACCCATGCAGACACCCTCTCTACATGCCCGAACCAGACCTAGCATTACCTCGACGATGTCCACATACATCCAGAAGGCCGAGAGGGTCCCATTCTCCTGTATCAGGTAATCAAGGTAGACATCAAACAGCTTGAAGATGGGCTCAAAGGACTGGTTCTCAATCATCTCACAGCCAGCAGCTTGAGAAACATTTTCACATACATGTAGGCTGTTCACGACTCTAAGGCTTTCTTCCAGGTGAACCTGGTCATCAGTGTGGTTAGTTTCTAGACAGGTTAGGAAGCCTTTCCACGCCTGTCGCATAAATTATGCCTCGTACAACAACTTGACTGCACGGTTGTACTTGCAGCATTCCATCACTCCAGCTACAGAGCCAATATCAGTGACACCTGACTCTACACATAGGTCCCTCAGTCCAGCATCTTGAAACATCTTCTCAATGGGTGACCACAGTGTGCATATGCCAAGAGATATAAATCCCAGGGACTTCACAGTTTTTATACAATAACAAATGAATGGTCATTGATGTGATGAATCTGTGCTGGTTCCAACATTGCATACAATCAAATGAAGTTTTCTAGCATCTAATGTAGTAATCACAATGTTATATCTTTCTAAACCCTTAGAAACAGCTTGTAATATGCAGTGGCAGAATACTTTATGGTCATTTTGCTCTGATTTTATGCAAATGTATGAAAAATAGCAGTGATGTCCTATGTTAATGTCCAAAATAATGCTTTAGCTGTGTTCCCTGTGCCTGAAAACCTGGGTATAGACACCAAAATGAACTTTCAACACCTCTCCAATCCCAAGATATAGCCAAAATATGGCATATAGTACCGTACAGGGCATCTTGTTAACTCTAATTCATGTTGCCATGGTAACAATGGGAAGGTACTAAATAGCATATTCTTGGCTGTTATGATAGATTAGTCATTAGTTTTTCAATAATTTGGAAAGGGGACTTTAACTTGTCTAGAAAGGGCATATTGTCTAATATGTTAATGAAAATACGCCAAAATCCTTGATTTTAGGCCATTCTGGGGTCGTTGCTATGGCAACCGTTATAAATGGTAATGAAATTTGCATTTCATTACTTTCTTTTATGGTGAGGTATTCTAAATTGTACATTTTTACGCATTCAAAAGTGTTTTTATAATTGTTAAATGACTTTAACTGTTTCTTTGAATAATACCGGTTTTAGTGTAGTGTTGCCATGGAAACTGCTGATTATATGACTAAGCTGTACATTCGGAAATGCTATCATAACTTTTTACACGTATATATGCCCAACAAACAAAAAAAAATTACAAGGTTTTGCCACCTCTGGTGGTACCAATATCTGGTCTGGCCCATGGACTACTGTGTACAATGATATGAAACAATGCCCTTCTGGCTCTAAAACAGTCGAGTGCGAAACTGCGAATATGAGTTAGGTCTCATATTCCGAGGATGATTTTACGCGTGAGCTAGCTATCAGCTAAATTGCCATCACTATCATTCATACCAATATTATCACTTTCCTCACGAATAAAGCTGATCATAATCAGCAACCATCATTCTTGGATCTCATCAAGTATTTATCACCAACATTGCCATCATTACCGTGACATATCTATTTTCATATCCAGCTACCAATAACCCTAATGCCATGGACACATCCTCAATCATTTCCATTTGTGTAATTAATTAAATATGATGCATACATCTATGTTATAGTGCCTTGTTTCAATTTATTTCATTAACCTGCTACAGATAACATTAATAATAATAATATTCGGCTTTTTATATAGCAACGATGTGTTTAAGCGCGTTAAAGTTAAATTACTACCCAGGTCATCGGATCCAGGCTTACCCGTCCACAATGTAGCACATTCTCTAGCCCCTGGGAAGCATTCCAGCCAGGCTTCATTTTTACAAGTGCACACTTGCTCATCTGACCACATTAACTTTCGCATCCTAGGTGTTAAATGGGTATTTAACACCTAGGTGGAGAGTGGCAAATGTATATTGACGTCTTGCCAAAGGACATTTGTGTCGCGGCGGGACTCGAACCCCGTACCTTCTGCAGTTGGGTGACTTATCCACTAGACCACAACACCTCCGCTAAAATAACAGTATTTCAATAGTCAGAATGCTAATTGAAGACCTTATTTGTCGCTAGGTAGGTCAAACATTACGGCTTGTCATACATTAATATACCATTTTCGTAATGTAACCAAATTTAATGCATACGTCTTTGTGAAGTGCCTCAATACAAATTATTTCATTCACCTGATAAGAATAATAGTAATTCAATAGTCAGAATGCAAACTGCATATATCAAGTGTTGCTAGGTAGGTCAAGCCATAATGTTTGTCCAACCTGGCAACAATGAATGTATGCAGTTTGGATTATGTCTATTGAAATACTAATATTCTTACCAGGTGAATGAAATAATTTGTATTGAGGCACTTCACAAAGACGTATGCATTAAATTTGGTTACATTACGAAAATGGCATATTGTTGCTAGGTAGGACATACATTATGGCTTGCCCTACCTAACAACACGGAATGTATGCAATTCGCATTTTGACTATTCAACTGCAATTATTCGCAACGGGTGAATGGGATAATTGGTAAAAAGGCCCCCCAAATGTAATGATGTGACCCTCAAGTACGAAATCCTGGATACGTCCCTGCTCGGAAGATTCGAAATTCAGAAAGTTAAAAATGTTCACAATGCAAGCCCATGTTGAAGTTGAGTTTTTAATTGGGTCTGTTTGGAGCCAGAGAGCGTTAACTCTGTGAACAATGATATGAAATAATCCCCTTCTGGCTCCAAAACAGACGAGTGCGAAACTGGGTCAGGATTCATATCATTTGTTAGGATGATTTTCTTCGTGAGCTATCAGCTAAATTGCCATCACTATCATCTATACCATCAGCAGCTACCATCATTCTTGAATCTCATCAAGTATTTATCACCAAAATTGCCATCACTACCTGTGATATATTTATTAATTTAATCTCCTGCTACCAATATCCATAATGCCACGGACACGCATCCTCAATCTTCTCCACTATAGACCACTTTTGTAATTAATTAAATTTGATGCATAAATCTATGTTTTGCTACAATTTATTTCATTAACCTGCTACAGATAACAATTATGATAATAATATTCGTTGTTTATATAGCAACGATGTGTTTATGCGCTTTGCAGATATATTATTACCCTGGTCATTGGAGTCACGTCTACCTGCACACAATGTATGCACATTCTCCACTTCCTGGGGAGCATTCCAGCCAGGCTTCATTTTTACAGGCGCATCTAACCACATTAACTTTCGCATCCTACCGGGTACCCATTTAACACAATTGGGTGGAGAGTGGAACATGTAGATTAACGTCTTCCCAAAAGACATTTTTGCCGCGGCGGGAATCGAACCCCGTACCATATGATCTGCAGTCGGGTGACTTATCCACTAGACCACAACACCTCCGCTAAAATAACAGTATTTCAATAGTCAGAAACAGTAAAATGCTAATTGAAGACATTATTAGGTCGAATATTATGGCTCGTCCTACATTAATTGTTGCTAGGTAGGTCATACATTATGGCTTGCCCTACCTAACAACACGGAATGTATGCAATTCGCATTTTGACTATTCAACTACAATTATTCGCAACGGGTGAATGGGATAATTGGTAAAAAGGCCCCCCAAATGTAATGATGTGACCCTCGGGTACGAAATCCTGGATACGTCCCTGCTCGGAAGATTCGAAATTCAGAAAGTTTAAAATGTTTGCAATGCATTCCCCATGTAAAAGTTGAGTTTTTAATTGGGTCTGTTTGGAGCCAGAGAGCGTTAACTCTGTAGTCCATGGGCCAAGCCCAGAAATTCGGGTTATTGGTACCACTCAAGGTGGCAAAATCTACTTATGCATTTTGAAATGCCCTATATCTATACGTAATATTTTGATATGATAGCATTTCCAGACTGGCAGCTTAGTCATATAATCAGCAGTTTCCATGGCAACACTACACTAAAACCGGTATTATTCAAAGAAACAGTTAAAGTCATTTAAAAATTATAAAAATACTTTTGAATGCGTAAAAATGTACAATTTAGAATACCTCACCATAAAGGAAAGCAATGAAATGCAAATTACATCACCATTTATAACGGTTGCCATGGTACCGACCCCAGAATAGCCTAAAATCAAGGATTTTGGAGTAATTTCAGTAATATATTACACAATATACTCATTCAAGACAAGTTAAAGTCCCCTTTCCAAAATAATGACACAACTATATGACTAATACATCATATAAGCCAAGAATATGCTATATAGTACATTCCCATTGTTACCATGGCAACATGAATTAGAGTTGAACAAGATGCCCTGTACGGTACTATATGCCATATTTTGGCTATATCTTGGGATTGGAGGGCTGTTGAAAGTTTATTTTGGTGTCTATACCCAGGTTTTCAGGCCCACAGAATAAAAGTTTAGAATACCTCACCATGAAGAAAAGTAATAAAATGCAAATTACATTACCATTTATAACGGTTGCCATAGCAACGACCCCCGAATAGCCTAAAATCAAGGATTTCGGAGTAATTTCAGTAATATATTACACAATATACTCATTCAAGACAAGTTAGAGTCCCCTTTCCAAAATAATGACACAACTATATGACTAATACATCATATAAGCCACTAATATGCTATATAGTACCTTGTCATTGTTACCATGGCAACATGAATTAGAGTTAACAAGATGCCATGTACGGTACTATATGCCATATTTTGGCTATATCTTGGGATTGGAGGGCTGTTGAAAGTTCATTTTGGTGTCTATACCCAGGTTTTCAGGCCCACAGAATAAAAGTTTAGAATACCTCAGGTTTTCGCCGGGCTCTCACCGTTCGCTCATCATTGACCCACCGCCTCATACCGGCGCCCCACCGATCATTAACGGTCAACCGCTCTCTTAACGACCTAATAACGTCATCTTACCATTCCACCGTCCTCCTAACGTCTCCATACCGGCGTAGCTGTTGCCGTGTTTTACATTGTGCCCGTTCAGAAACCGTGCCAAACACCGTGACTCCATATTTTACTGTATAAAAAAATGCTTCCTCTGTTGTTTCCTGCGGATTGAGCTTCCTATAGCTTGACCCCTCCCCCTGCTTTCCCTCCATGCAGAGGCGCCGCTCCGGTGTGGGGGGGGGGGGGGCTGGTGTGCACAGCCCCCTCCCCAGTTTCGAACTACCCCAGAAGTGCCCGTTTGTACATAGGAAAATTGCACATAAAGTGACTTATCATGAAGCTTCTCCCTCTCTGCAGGCTGCTTCCACTGATCGACCAAAAATTTAATCTAGGCTTATTTTTGTTTTCAGGGTTTCTTCGGAATTTTTTCCACTGCAAAATGTTGTGACAAGGTACAATGTTCTTCCACTGTGTTTCAGCGGTGGAACCTCTGTTGTATTTCTCAGCATTCTTGATGGACTCATCCCTGTAGACATCGAACACGATATCAGTCCTGGCACTATCAGTGCCTTCGTGCAGAGCTATAGCGTCAGTGCAGCATCTGCTAGATGTGCAAATGACTTGGTACCCCCTTTGAGTCTATGGACAAGGCTCATTCTATCAATGATACAAGCTGAAGGCTTCGGAGTGAGATCTGCTAGTGACACAATTTTCTCCAGCTCTGTTTGTCTTGCGCAGAGAGCAATGCTGTTGCCAGTGACCACGGTATAGGTCCGAGTGGGCGTGCTAGAACCTCTCTAATAGATAGCGCTCTGCTGTGAGCAATGATGATCATGCGCCCAAAGAGGTTTCGGTCTGCCTTCACGATTACCTGATTCCCTTTATCTTTGTAACCAGTCTGCTTTTTATTGATGTTGAGGAAGGTCTTCAGGCTCTCTTTTTTCATCTTGTCATGAAAGTTTACCATGGGTTGCTCTTTTTCCAAACGATCTTCTCGGTATGCTTCTTTTCCAACTTTGTGAACTTTCAGCAGGTCTTTGGCAATATCTGTTGGGGCCAGGATACAGTAGACAAGTTGACCAACTCTGCTTCATCATGGCTCAGCTGTTCTCGATTAGTTCCACAAATGAACAAGCATCGGTCTCATCTTTTCTTATCCGGCTTAGTTGCAGGTCCGGATGATTGAAGTGCTGTAAACTGTTTCTGCTGACCATGTCTCTCAACTCCCTCAAAATAATATGAGCTTCTGACCTTCTGTACTCAGATGTCAGGTAGTACCTACTGTCAGCTCCTGGTTTTAGGCTGAACCTTTTGTCCCCCCCCCCCCCACCCCCACCCCAGTGGTCTGTGTGTCCTTGTTGATGGTTTCTTCAATTTTCTTGTCGACTGGGATTCTGCCAAATAGGTCCTACCAAGTTGTACAGAAAATATCTGGCCCTGCATGAATTGTTCATGCACATCTGGGTGATCAGTTGGCCAGCCGGGACATTCGTACATAATTACTATAGTAGGGAAGAAAGCGTGCTTAGTTCAGTTTGTCGTCGGCGAAGCACCAGGGAATCATTGCACGAATGAAAGCGAGGTGCAGCACCCATGCAGACACCCTCTCTAGATGCCCGAACCAGACCTAGCATTACCTCGACGATGTCCACATACATCCAGAAGGCCGAGAGGGTCCCATTCTCCTGTATCAGGTAATCAAGGTAGACATCAAACAGCTTGAAGATGGGCTCAAAGGACTGGTTCTCAATCATCTCACAGCCAGCAGCTTGAGAAACATTTTCACATACATGTAGGCTGTTCACGACTCTATAAGGCTTTCTTCCAGGTGAACCTGGTCATCAGTGTGGTTAGTTTCTAGACAGGTTAGGAAGCCTTTCCACGCCTGTCGCATAAATTATGCCTCGTACAACAACTTGACTGCACGGTTGTACTTGCAGCATTCCATCACTCCAGCTACAGAGCCAATATCAGTGACACCTGACTCTACACATAGGTCCCTCAGTCCAGCATCTTGAAACATCTTCTCAATGGGTGACCACAGTGTGCATATGCCAAGAGATATAAATCCCAGGGACTTCACAGTTTTTATACAATAACAAACAAATGGTCATTGATGTGATGAATCTGTGCTGGTTCCAACATTGCATACAATCAAATGAAGTTTTCTAGCATCTAATGTAGTAATCACAATGTTATATCTTTCTAAACCCTTAGAAACAGCTTGTAATATGCAGTGGCAGAATACTTTATGGTCATTTTGCTCTGATTTTATGCAAATGTATGAAAAATAGCAGTGATGTCCTATGTTAATGTCCAAAATAATGCTTTAGCTGTGTTCCCTGTGCCTGAAAACCTGGGTATAGACACCAAAATGAACTTTCAACACCTCTCCAATCCCAAGATATAGCCAAAATATGGCATATAGTACCGTACAGGGCATCTTGTTAAATCTAATTCATGTTGCCATGGTAACAATGGGAAGGTACTAAATAGCATATTCTTGGCTGATATGATAGATTAGTCATATAGTTTTTCAATAATTTGGAAAGGGGACTTTAACTTGTCTAGAAAGGGCATATTGTCTAATATGTTAATGAAAATACGCCAAAATCCTTGATTTTAGGCCATTCTGGGGTCGTTGCTATGGCAACCGTTATAAATGGTAATGAAATTTGCATTTCATTACTTTCTTTTATGGTGAGGTATTCTAAATTGTACATTTTTACGCATTCAAAATTGTTTTTTAATTTTTAAATGACTTTAACTGTTTCTTTGAATAATACCGGTTTTAGTGTAGTGTTGCCATGGAAACTGCTGATTATATGACTAAGCTGTACATTCGGAAATGCTATCATAACTTTTTACACGTATATAAGCCCAACAAACAAAAAAAAAGTACAAAGGTTTTGCCACCTCTGGTGGTACCAATATCTGGTCTGGCCCATGGACTTGTAGTGACTTGACCTTTGGAGAACTTTGCATTTGTAAATATTATTGTCTTGTCTTTATTGTGTGGCTTGAAGTCTAGCCTTTTATTCCATTGTCACTCATTTCTTTAGTGACACCTGTTGCATTACTAGAGTGCCACACATACTTATTCTGGCAAGCACATTCCATACCCTATGGGTTGGGATGTGCAACCACCTAATGCACTGGTATAGCTTATACTGTACAGGTACATTACACTTGCTTGCTTTATTTGCCACACCTATTTTCATCACTTCTCCTGAGCTGTTCATATAGAGCACACGTATTCTAGAGAGTTTTTAGTCGATCTACAGCAAAGCTAATTCAGCTTCATCTTAATTCTTGTCCTATTTCTTCGCTTGTTTCTCTACTCGGTTCTGAGGCCTTATTACTTTATAGAGATTATAAGTTTCTCCTTCTTTACTTAATTCGCGAAGAAGCGTCATTACTTTGTACATGGTCTTACATATTCTTTCTACAGGTGCTGTGCAATATTTGAACTACTACTTGTGATATAATATATGTTCCAAGTATCTGTACTCAACAGGTTTTTCTACGAGACAAGGTAGGAAAGAAATCTATTTCTATTTCTTTTATTTAGGTGATTAAATTCCCTAAACTGGTGACCCCGACGTGATCCAGATTTTTTTTCTTCTGTTGATCTAATCTACCTTGTCATCGTCATTATCATGCCTGATACCGATAGCAATGTATCACCTAGTGAGGTTTCTGAACCATCCCCTCAAGTCTCGTATGTTAGTTTAAAGCTTCCACCATTTTGGGCACATGATCCTGATATTTGGTTTGCTCAGGTTGAGGCTCAGTTTCAAACTAGAGGTGTCTCAGTTGAGTCTACAAAATTTGCTTATGTTGTCGCCTCATTACAACCAGAGGTAGCTCTTGAGGTGCGCGATATTTTAATTGCCCCTCCCCAAACAGAGCCGTACAAGATACTCAAAGCAGCACTAGTCAAGCGAACTTCTGTCTCTGAGCAAAAGCGTCTGAACAAATTGCTGACGAGTGAAGAGTTAGGCGATAGGTCGCCCTCCCAACTCCTTAGGAGAATGCAACAATTATTAGGCTCTAATACTTTGGAAACTAGTATACTTAAGCAATTATTTTTGCAACGCCTGCCAACCAATGTACAGTTGATTCTCGCTTCCACAAGCGATGATGTCAGCTTGGTTGCGCTGGCGGCATTAGCCGACAAAATTGTTGAAGTTGCTGGTCCGCCTACTATCCACCATGTCTTACCTAAAGAAGTGCCAGCGCAGACTTACGCTAGCGCTACTCCCAATGACTCTGGTGAAGTACATCGACTTTCTACCCAGGTTGCTCAACTGGCTGCTCAGGTGCAAGCCTTGACTTGTTCTATACAGGAGGACCGCAGAAGTCGCAGTCGACAGCGAGGCCCGAAGAATTCCGGCCCTCGCCAATCAGCTTCCCGTAGCCCGAGTCGGCATCAACAACATGCTGGGGCTGAATGTTGGTACCACTGGAAGCATGGCAAACGAGCCCAGAAGTGCATAAGTCCCTGTTCATACTCAGCAGGACAAAGCCGCCCTGGATATGTCCAGGGAAACGGGCCCGCCAAGGAATAGCGGCGACTAATTCACTTGGCACCATTCAACCCAGTCGCCTTTTCTTTGTTCATGATAAACAATCAGGCACGCGTTTCCTTGTTGATACTGGGGCCGAAGTTAGTATTTTCCCTCAATCCATGTTAGGAAAATCGGCAATGGTAAGTGCAACAAATATCCAACTTCAAGCTGTTAACAAATCACCCATTAAGACTTTTGGCCAGAGATCTTTCACTCTTGATCTTGGGTTGCGGCGAGTTTTTCGTTGGATTTTTGTTGTCACGGACATACCTACACCTATCTTGGGAGCCGATTTCCTTGATAACTATGGACTATTAGTCGACATCAAACATCGACGGCTGATAGACACCACCACCACTCTTACAGTACAGGGAGTCGGTACATACACAGGCATCATTAGCCCGGTGTATGTCAAGCAAGATACTTCGGAGCGTTTCCACTCCCTTCTTCGTGAGTATCCTGACATCACCCGGCCAGTGTACAAGCACTCAGAAGTCAAGCATACAACCACCCACCATATCCAAACTCGAGGCCCACCTGCTTCAGCTCGCCCTCGTCGGCTTGCTCCGGATCGGCAGCAGATTGCCAAGGCAGAGTTTGAACACATGCTTGAACTTGTCGTTATCAGACAATCTGATAGCAACTGGTCAAGTCCCTTGCACATGGTTCCGAAGAAGACACCAGGCGACTGGCGACCTTGTGGAGATTATCGCATGCTTAATGCTCGTACTATTCCTGATAGATACCCTATTCCTCATTTGCAAGATTTCTCTTACAACAGACAGGGGTAGACAATTTGAGTCAGCACTCTTTCTTGCTCTCACTAATCTTCTTGGCACTAAACGCATTCGCACAACAGCATACCATCCGGCAGCCGATGGGCTTGTTGAGCGTTTTCACAGGCAACTCAAAGCCTCTCTCAAGGCGCATAACACAGTCCGTTGGACTGAGGTCCTTCCCTTGGTATTGCTGGGTATACGTACAGCTATCAAGTCTGATCTGGGATGTTCCGCAGCAGAACTCGTTTTTGGTACTACGGTCATGCTGCCGGCCCAATTTGTGTCTCCTTCACAGACTGACTCTGCTGGCGATCCAGCTAATTATGCCCACAGACTGAAGAGACTGATGCGTGAATTACACCCCACCCCTACTCGCAGGCAGCGAGCTACCCCTACACAGGTACACCCAGAGTTGCATTCCTCATCCCACGTCTTTCTGAGGGTTGATGCAGTCAAGGGGCCCCTTCAACCTCCTTACAGGGGGCCTTTTCGAGTTATTCAACGCTCTGACAAGTTTTTTACTATTGATTACAATGGTAAACGTGAAACTGTCAGTGTTGAGAGACTTAAACCAGCTTTCATGGAGCAAGATCTCCCTGCTCAATCTAGGAAGGGTCAAGATCCACCTATCCAAGTCCCTCGGCAATCCAACTCCGCAGACTTAGCATTGGATCCTGCAACCTTAGCATTGGATCCTGCTCCGTTAGCACTGGATCCTGCTCCGTTAGCACTGGATCCTGCTCCGTTAGCACTGGATCCTGCTCCGTTAGCACTGGATCCTGCACCGTTAGCATTGGATCCTGCACTGAAGCAGAACACTCCTGAGATTCGAAAGACCAGGTCTGGTCGTCAAGTTAGATGGCCAGTGAGGTTCGTGGACTTTTTCGAAGTCGGGTGAATCATATTAAACTTACTGTGTTTCAACAGTATTACCATATTTTCGTATTTTCAAGTCAACATGCATGTAGGTCTATATTTCCTCATCGATTTGTTGCTACTTTTCATTCGACAACAAATCTAGAGGGGAGCTACTGTAGTGACTTGACCTTTGGAGAACTTTGCATTTGTAAATATTATTGTCTTGTCTTTATTGTGTGGCTTGAAGTCTAGCCTTTTATTCCATTGTCACTCATTTCTTTAGTGACACCTGTTGCATTACTAGAGTGCCACACATACTTATTCTGGCAAGCACATTCCATACCCTATGGGTTGGGATGTGCAACCACCTAATGCACTGGTATAGCTTATACTGTACAGGTACATTACACTTGCTTGCTTTATTTGCCACACCTATTTTCATCACTTCTCCTGAGCTGTTCATATAGAGCACACGTATTCTAGAGAGTTTTTAGTCGATCTACAGCAAAGCTAATTCAGCTTCATCTTAATTCTTGTCCTATTTCTTCGCTTGTTTCTCTACTCGGTTCTGAGGCCTTATTACTTTATAGAGATTATAAGTTTCTCCTTCTTTACTTAATTCGCGAAGAAGCGTCATTACTTTGTACATGGTCTTACATATTCTTTCTACAGGTGCTGTGCAATATTTGAACTACTACTTGTGATATAATATATGTTCCAAGTATCTGTACTCAACAGGTTTTTCTACGAGACAAGGTAGGAAAGAAATCTATTTCTATTTCTTTTATTTAGGTGATTAAATTCCCTAAAGACTAATCGGCTTGATTAAGCATTACTTTCCTTCTAGACAGCTACGTTCTCAAAACTCTGGCTTACTTGTTACTCCTAGGGTTAAACCAAAGTGGGGGGAGCGAACCTTCGCTCATGCTGGGCCTTCATTATGGAATACTCTCCCTCAATGGATTAAGAATAGCAGTTCTGCTGAAGTGTTAAAAAACAATCTTAAGACATATCTGTTTAATTTAGCTTATAATTGATTCCCATAACCTTTCATGTCTGTACCTTTCCTATCGCACTTTGTATAAATGTATCATGTATGTATTTCATCATTTGCACAAGCTGCGCCTTGAGCATTTGACTGTCAAGTGGATTTGGCGCCTTATAAATCTTATGTATTATTATTATTATTATATCACGCATGAGTGAGTAAAATAAATTTTAAGAGAGGAAACCAAAAAGTAATTCGGCGGACGGTATCTGAATTTCAAAGAGAAAATCACATTTCTAGAAAGCCGAGTTTCTGCCCTTTCATATGACACCTCAGTCAGGAAAAATGAACTAGGAATAACAAAGTTCTGTTTGTTTAAAGTAGTGCTTGCATTTCCATAATTTTAGTTTAAAAAATTGTTTTCACTGGCTACCTGCCGTAGCAACAAACAGAATTAACAAAAGACTTAACTCAGTCCGTTTCGTTGACAATCAGCTGTAGACGAAAGACTTCATGCTTGGCTGATTGTCAACGAAACGGAGTTACGTCTTTTGTCGATTCTGCTTGTTGCTACAGCAGGCAGCCAGTGAAAACGCATTCGTTTGATAAAATTATGGAAATGCAAGCACTACTTTAAACAAACAGAACTTTGTTATTCCTAGCTCATTTTTCCTGACTGAGGTGTCATATGAAAGGGCAGAAACTCGGTTTCTCTTTGAAATTCAGATACCGTCCGTCAAATTACTTTTTGGTTTCTTCTCTTCAAATTCATTTTAATCACTCATGCGTGAAATGTGCATCATATGAGTTGCATCACACGAAAGAGGAGGATCTAAGCTTTCCAAATATGTGTCATTTATTGATTATAAATGTGACTAAGTTATGATAAAACATAGACAATTCTCGGTTTCGTTTTTTCTGGGACGCACTGTATAGTTTGTTAAAAATGAATGTGTATGTTTTTATGGCTCATTTTAGGATCTTTTTACTATTTTTTTTAAACACAAACCATTACAGATGCTTTTTTTTTCATTTAAAGAAAGAAAAATTATGATTTGGACATAATTTGTCATAACTGATAAATACAATTTAAACATGTGTCTTATTTCTTGAATCATTGTTTGATTAAGGACCGTTTTAAGCTCCCTATACCATTAGGCAAGTGCTCATATACCACCCTTCGAATCACCCTCATTGTGTATTCATATTGAGTCTCAATAGATAGACTAGTGCTGAGATGATGACTACAAAGAAAGAAATAGACCAGTTCAGAAAAGTATTCAAATTTTGGAATATTTTGTATCCCAAGACCATAGTAATAAAATGTTGAATTCACCAGTTATGACATATTTCAATCTCAATAGTCAGATTATATACAGTGTGTACTTGGTTGTTGCAATGTCAGATAAACCTAAGCCAAGTTTTAAACGTGATAGCAGAATTATTCTCAAAAGATTACTACATATGTGAACTGGTGTATTGCCTAGCCTCTAAGCCAGGGAGTACATCATTAAATATTTCCTTTGATGTTCTCATTTTATTCTTTTGGAGCTATTCAAATGATGCTCACTATTGTGCAGCTCCCTCACGTGCAGCGGTGACATTATTTTCGGCTTTTCAAAGGGGTCTCTCGGCTTCATCGCATAGAATAAATCAATTATGATGAAAACCAGGATTGTCTAACTATAATTCTTTCTCTTCTGCATGACTTATTATCCTATAAGGACCAACCATTCTGGTTCTTTCCAGTCCATTACCTACTACTTAATAGATTTCAAATTGAAACAGATTTCGCTTTTATTTGTTTCATTCATCAAAGACGACATATTAAAGAGATTTGTAATCACAATGACAGTCCAATGTGCACAATTTCCCACATGTCTCAAAATACTGAGTTTATTAAGTTTTACTTGTGGGAGATATTTTGATAGAATGCACATCTCCCATGCACTATGTTGTCAAATGTTATCGTTGGGGAGATTAACTTCAAACCAATGCTACATCATTCCATTATCATTCATAAAAGTATCCACATATTATCTATTAGGAGCCAAAAGAGCATTAACATGATGTTAGTTTACAGACAACAGACAATTCTTGTTTGATCTGGACAATATTACTGGGATGCATGCAATATCGTCATGTATTTCTGTGTACTATTATGTAAAATGTGAAAATACAGTGTAGCTCATTAAATGCTTGCAAAAGGCTGCTCAGCTGCAAACACAGATTTTTTCGAGAAGCATGGGTCTTTCTTTTTCTTTTCTTTACTACCCTGGAAGCTCTGCAGTGAATGATATGATATCCCTTCTAATTAATATTAACATAATTTGAAATGGATCTGATAGTAAAGAAAACAAATAATAAATTGTTCTTATTTACCTAGGTTAGATATGTCAGAATTAATGATGCTCTACCTGCAGTAATACACCTAGGTGGAAATGGACAAATGTGGGCTAGGACACCTTGTCAACAGTGATGTAGACACGTACCGACTAAAGATTGAACCCTCGCGTTCCACCGATATACCGCAGTATTAGAGACTATATGATCTAGTCTATTAGCCTAGTCTAGTCTATTTTGGTAACCATTGGCAAGATAGAATATGATTCAATTGACTTATAGAAACCAGACTAGAACTTCAAATATACAAAGAAAAACACATTACTTGATTAGTCTTCTTTACCTAATTGAAAATATAGAATTGTCCACAACTGCCATTGGTTTTCATACTCTATCGCATTCAACAATGGATTTCACGCCACATTCCAAGGGTCATTAGTTACACCATTGAATTCAAATAGGTCACCTTTAAAAACTTGTTTGTCTCAATAATAATGTTTAATGTAATTATGGTTGAATGGTTTAATGGTTCAATTTATTCTTTTTCTCAATCATAACAAAATACAATGACACTAATACAGTGCGTCCCAGAAAAAACGAAACCGAGAATTATCATAACTTGATCACAATAAAAAAAAATCATAAATGACACATATTTGTAAAGCTTAGATACTCCTATGATGCATATTTCACGCATGATTGATTTAGAACAATTTGAATAAAGGGTACCAAAAAGTCATTTGACGGGCGGTATCTGAATTTCAATAAGAAATTCACATTTCTAAAAAGTTCATTTTCTGCCCTTTCATATGACACCTCAATCAGGAAAAATGAGCCAGGAATAACAAAGTTCTCTTTGGTTAAAGTAATGCTTGCATTTCCATGATTTGATTTAAACGAATTCGTTTTGACTGGCTGCCTGTCGTAGCAACAAATACAGTTGACAAAAGGTTTAACTCCGTTTCGTTGACGATCAGCCATACACAAAGAAGACGAAAGTCTTGATGCATGGCTGATCGTCAACGAAACGGAGTTAGAATGTATGTGAGAGCCCTTTTTTAAATACAGGAATACACAAACAATTTGTATATCTTTGGGAAAACTCCCCGAAGAAAATTAAAGATTTATTTTATGAACAAGGGGCTTAGTAATAAAACGATTAATGCCTAATCGCTGACTGACCTATTCCATCGAATCCCATCATTTAAAGGGTTTAAAAATATGGAGTTTTCAATACTTTAAAAGAAAAGAAGAAAAGTGCTGAGTAGATCTTTGAACATTATCAGCTTTGATTCTAGTAGCAAAATAGAACAAACGAAATAAACTTTAGCAATGGATTGACTGTCAGTTATCTTAGTATCACCCTTCATGACGTAACATGACTTATTTTGTTTTTGTATTGTATTATATACAGCCAACAAGTGAAATATCTTTCTCCCCAAATAGAGTCTCAATCGCTTTGTTTCCTTTCAAAAATGCACTTGCAAAACAAAACAAAAAAACTATGCATAGCTGAACCTTAAGCTAAGCAAAATTTGCCCACAATTTTACTTTTGTTTTCAATGCTTGTTTCGCAAATGCGGTAATTATCTATCAACCAACTTAATTTTGGGCATAAATGTTGCAATTTGTATCAGTATTTCTAGGTTATCTTGCTTCTTGTCGTAATTTACATTCACTTTAATTCGAAGCCAAATGAAGATTCCCTCTTTGTACTCCTTACTCGTTATCATCTGTCAATTTAACAACCAGTTGGAACCTTTTTAAAATTGACTAATACTTTTACTTCAAACATATCTTAGTTTTAATTCTTGTCCTATTATCTTCTCGGCCTGTCTGATGAAGTCTCCTTTACGACAACTTGTGTACCAGAGTACACAATCCCCGGCCCCCCCCCACTCAGTGTTATTTAGGGTACGCATATGCTCGTACCCTCTTTTTGAAAGCACCCCCTATCTGAGGACTGCCAACATTTCCGAACCCCCCTTTCGCGGGCTTTTCGCGGGCTTTTCCTGCCTTGGAGACCCCCCTAAATCAGGAAAAATGCTCAATGTACCCCCCTAAATTCGGAATAATTTCTCAGGAGTCCAAAGAGATGAGAGAAAAAAAGAAAAACACCCCCTTTTTAAAGAAATCTCCGGGTGAAAAGTCAAATACACCCCTTTTTTTACAATTCTCGGGCCGGACTTTGTCGCACGAAAAGTACCCCTTTACCGGACATTTTGGCAACACGCATGCGGTCATTCCGACCTCTGAGTGGGGGGGCCGGGACACAATCATACGCGACGATACTTTCAATTACTGATTTATAGAAGTAGACCATTATGGTGCGATCGACATAAATGTTTTCAATTTTCTTTAAAAATGCATCCGTTGTAGTCCGTTCTTGTTAATTGCTTTACATTAACCCCCCCCCCCCCCCCCCTCTCCTTTGGCGGCCAGAGAAAAAGAGATAGAGAAATGGGGGGAAATAATCATGCATGTGGCACATGTCATGAAAATGTCATTGACATTGTAATTACCCATGTCTTTTATGAGATATGAAGCGAACAAAATCCATACAGAAAGAAAGGAAAACAAATATTGATTTTGACGAAATGAATAGGTGCTATGCTACGCTACGCGGCAGATCACTTAATTACAAACGGCTGGTTCAGATGTAACAAGCTATTATTGAATTTTAAGAAAGCAAAGTACATCATACATGTATGTATTATTCGATTCTAAAAGGGGGAAATCCTTCAAACACTGACCGGATTAGAATTGAAAATACTGTTATTGAGAGAGCTGAGCCATTACTTTTCTTATGTATTCCTATTCATGAGTCACTTGACTGGAAGTAACACATTGCTAATATATCTTCTAAGCTTTCAAGAAGTTAAGGTGTTATATCCAAACTCAGATATGTTAAACACACCGATCTATATTGATAAACTATTTATTTTACGAAAACGTGCAATACGACTGATAAAAATGAGTGACTTTCGTAATCCCAGTCTACCCCTATTAATTTTGTTGAATTAGAAATCCTCCCAGAGTTTGAACTATTAAAACTTAATATATCAGTTTTCATGTATAAGTATTACAAAGGGATTCTCCCAGTATTTTTCGATAATATGTTTAGAACTAATTCTTCATTCCTTACGTATCACACTCGTAAAGGGGAAATCTTTGTGTTCTCATTACCCGTTCAACTATATAAGAACCCATTCTATCCGTTTTACAGGAGTACATTGATAGAATTCAATTTGCAATAACATCAAATCCAACGCCACACTTTCTCGTTTTAGAACTCTATTCAAACGTTACATTTTTGAAACATTAATGACGTCCATGGCTGAATAGACTCTTTCTTATCTTTCTCTTTCTCTCTTCTTCCCGTTCTTCTCTTTCTCTTTCTCAATTTATCTTTACCTAAACACATACCGAATCACGTCGTAGAATGTTTTCATTTCGTGGGGCTTCACAATAATTAACGTCTTACCTTCTACTTTAAAATCATCCCGAAATAAGGGAGTTTACAGATAGCACATGGTACAAATGACCCCAAATATCCACAGATCTTTTACACATGGAGAAGTTCCACTTTGAGCATCTTAGAATAATAACTGCCAAAGTCCTAGATGTGATTCATGAATACCTTTTGTTTGCCCGTTTGAAAAGAATACTTCCACCTGCGTAGCCTATCTTAGAATGTACCGTTGGTGCATAAATGAATAATGTTACATAACTTTCATGAGCGCATATCCAGTATTCATCTCTGGTGGGTTTTACCTTTTTGGTACAAATTACCTTTATCTGCCCATGCGCAGATTGTATCTGTAAACTCCCTTATTACAATGAATTCATAAGATTAATAAATAAACATACATTGACAACTATCTCCCATTAGAATAGAAGAATTGATAAATAATAGGGTGGGTGGGGTTTGCTCTTGGGTGGGTGGGGGCATGATACCGTGTAAACGATGTTTTTTTATTTTGTATTATACCAATATGTTAATAATTTTGATCTATGATATATCATTTTCTCTCATTTGTTTTTTTATTGTAAACTGGACCCCTCGGTAGAACAGCTGTGCTGCACTGGCACAGCTGAACAGGGCGATCCATCCAATGTTATTTTCTCATGTTATCGTGTATTTTGTTATTTATAAGTTTTGTATTGGAGAATCAAATCAAATCACCTCTTCCCTTTCTTCTCTTCTTCATTCTGAACTCTCTCTTTTGTGTATCGCGCTTGTGTGTTTGTGTGTGATTGTGGATATATATACATGGGTGAAACCTGCTGATAGTTGATGGTCGGTTCTTTTTTTCTTTGAAGACCTAGAAAATTGTATTTATTTCGGTATTTAGTTTGATATTGAGTTTACCTTGATAGGGGCCTCATGTAAAAGCACAAGTTGTTTTTTAGATGTCCTAAAAGCTGGCCCATTTTTTGTTCTGTATTTATGATTTGTAATGTTTTTATGATGCCAAATAAACTGAATTACCATAACATTAATTTAGAGAAATACGACCAATATTAATTTGTTTTGACTACGTAGACTTTTTCAGAGGCAATATTTTCTTAAACTTTTTTTTCCCTCTCTCTCTCTCCCTCTTTTTTTTTCTTTCTCTCTCTCCCCTCCCTCCATCTCTCTCTCTCTCTCACCCTCTCTCTCCCCTCTCTCACCGTCTCTATCTTTCTTCCTCCCTCACCCCTCCTCCCATTTCTCTCCCCCTCAGTTTAAGTTTAGTTTCTTTTATTTCACATGAAAACAAAAATACAATACATTAATAAAACATAGCATATTTACAAAATTGATATTCGTGAACAATAAAGACATCTACACAGCATAAGTGTGTATGGCATTTACACTGAATAATTTCGAAATTACGTGTCAAAAAAAAAAACTTAATAAATAGCTTGTAGAATTTAGTTCCTCAAAATAATTTTGACACAGTGTCATTTATGAAGTATAATAATTAAAAAGCACAGACACAGTATACAGACAAAAAGAATGAAATAATATGGATGATGGATTAAAGAAAGAAGAGAAATAGGAAAAGAAGGTAAAGAATGGGAGTCAGAAGAAGAATGAGAAGAGAGAAAAGGAAGTTTTAGAATAAAATATTCAAGATCGGGAGTCACAGTCGGGAAAAAATAGTATAGTGGTGCATTACACGTACGAATTCAATAATAACAATTTAATATGTTTTTTGAAGCTGCCACAGTGTTTTAGCTGTTTGAGATTCGGACCAATGTTGCTCTATAGTAGTTTGGTCCTGTGTATGAAATTGTTTTGGGGGCGAAAACTGTCCTGGTTAGAAGAAGATGATAGTTTGTACGTGTTGCATGTCGTGTTTGGTATGTTTATAGCGTCATTTTCTGTAAAGAGTTCAATTATGGCTAATGGGAGTTCTTGGCGAGACAACTGAAATATGAATATGCCGAGATTTTGAAAGGTATAAATCTTTAAATTTTAAATGTTTGTCTTTCGAAAAAAAAGGGTCAGTATGTGAGCAATAGTTAGCTTTATTAATCACTCTGAGTACTCTCTCTCTCTCTCTCTCTCTCTCCCTCTCTCTTTTTTTTTCTCTCTCCCCTTTTCCCCTTCCCCTTTCCCTCTCTTTTTAAACATATAACTTTTTTACTAGTTCTTTGGGACTTTTGTAGACTCTTTTGATCTCTATAGCATCTGAGGTGAACTCTGCTCCCGGATCGAGGAAAGAAAGATCATGAGAATTCTAAATAACAGGAAATAACATCCGCCTCGTATTCGGCCTATAGGCCTACTTTGTGAACCCGGAAAATCATGTAATTTCAGCAACATTGTAAATCAATGTTATCTATCTAATTAGAAATAAACCGCGTTTGATTTTCAATATTGAGTCAACATGATAAAAAAATTAAACATCTTTGGTAGAGGAATATCATTTCGAGCAATAGTTATAGATAAGCAAAATTGTTTCAGTGAGTAATGGACACCAGACATAAAAAAAAACAGTTACTAACAAGAAAGTAAGACGGACTGAAATACTTCTCAAGAATTTGGAATTTGTAGAGATAGAGTTTATATGATTTTTCAGAGAATTGTTTTGTTTTCCGTAAACGAGCAAACTTTTTTGTTAAAGGTTGCAGAGTTCTTAAGGAGAAAAGTGATGCAGATCTGATGAGTGTCCTGTTTGAACACGAAGAACATTGTCGAGTTGATGTTGATTATAGGACAACATTCTATTAATTGGTTTCATTGTATTCCTATAATGCTCACATTGTATTCACAAAGTTATTAAACTATTCTGCACATGCAGTATGATTTCCAGGGCTGTCTGGTCCAAACGATAAATAACTAAATATTTTGATGGCCTAGCTGCTTCTACATAGTCTGTCTCATTCTCTCTTTCACTTTCTCCCACCCCTATTTTCAACTCTCCCCCTCTCTCTTCTCTCTATCTCTCATCTCTCTCTATTCTTCTCCTCCCACTTCTCTCTCGCTCTCTCTGGTCTCTCTCTTCCATCTCTCTCTCTCTCTCTCTCTCTCTTTGAAAAAAGTGAGATAAAGAAATTCTTTATCTCACTATCGTTTAAATTTAAAACTCTTTGCAAGTCTTTTCACTCAAGAATTTTTTATTTCGGATGATCTGCAGTTTTTTTCGAAACCACTCTTTCACTTTATCAACATTAATATTCGCAGAAATGTACCTGCCGATTGTGATTTACATAATATTTAGGTTCAAAAGAATCAAGAAATAAATACGTTTTATCAACCACGGAAGACAAACAAATCAGAATTATATACAGATGATACAAAACGTTTAAGACTTTATTAAACATGAAACATCACACGTCGGACACTTCTTATTGAAAGAATTTGAAAGGATGTAATAGATAATCAATATCAACCTGGTTTAACTTAAGATACATAGATAGATATAAACATCAATAATCATGGTCCCGATAATGGTGTGATATTATGAAATTCCCAGTTTCTCGTTTTGGGTTAAAGAACGAATCCTTGTTATTTGATATTTTCCATTTTTATCATTTGTCTTAAACGACCCTTGTATTTTTAACTCTCTCATGTCACTAACCTCTTGCTAACAATGATTGTATTTCTCTTTTTACTTGTGTTTTCCCCATTTTATATATTTGTTTTTTTTATCCAGTAATGAAATAAATACTATATAAATGAACACGGTTTCAAAGAGCTGCAAGCGGGACGAGAAACTGGGAATTCATTTTTCTTAGTCTAACTGACAATAATTTATAGTAACCACGTGCTATAGTGTGCACGCTATAGTGCCCTCGCTCGGATAATTAGAAGTGTACTACTATTCAAATTAAACTAAATGACATATAGATCAGCTTTGGATTCTATGAGAAAACAATATGAAAATGCAATTTAGTTTGAATCAGCCTTTGCAGGCTTCACCTTCAAACTTCATACGTTTACCGACTCAAAACACATAAAATCTTTTCTAGTCTATACACACCCACCCAAAACACACTGTAGCATTGTAATTGTTTTGGGTCTATACTTTACAGCAAACTTTTTATTCTGCCTGAACATGTCTGATTGTATTGGTTTTATTTGTTCAAATAAAGAGAGGTGGATGGTTTTGCTGAATGTAGAGTACACAATAGCTTGCAAAATATACATATCATTACATTAGATTCACCTCTCTCAATTTTTAGTCAAATAATACTTTACATCTTTAAAGACCCAAAGGATACAAGAAAAATGAAAAAATCTCCAGTTGATTGGAGTTTTTGAATAATGATATTCCATGTACTTATATCAAAACATAGAGTGCTTCATAAAAACCAAAAACGATGTCTTGTCGAATGCGGTATCAAAATAATATGTATATTATTTCCATATTCATGTTAAGTCAGCTGTATATTATGTAATGATATAAATATATTGTGAAAGACAAGAGAAAGAGAGATAGACTACTCGAATTATAGATGCAAGCCATCAGACATATTATCCACAATATAGTATCACTAATGGTTGGAGGAAAACAGCGCTGCTGTCATAACATTTGTAAAATGCAACAACGTGCGTATATAGTACATAAACAGGACTTCTTTTTTTTATTACGGTACATTAAATTATTTTTACACTCGAGTTATGAACCTGCATTGTAGTTTATTAGTGAAAACGGCTTGTTATTTTCACACCGTTATATGGGCCAACATTTTCATTTAACGAAATTTCCAATTTGGTTCAAACTTTTTCAAATATTTTTAGATGCAAACTGAAGAGTTGTAACGGAAAATAATTTCTTATTGATTACCAATCCTCCAAGTCTCTTTATTGCTCAGGCGAGCATGGTGTAGTTTTGTCAATGCGCCAAAGTCAAGAACTTCACAGGTTGTATTTCATTCGAGAGGACGTAGATGTGATTACCATGGTCACTGCTTGAAGAAGCTTCCAGAGAGTATGAGGATGGGATAGCATCACTCCAGAGGATTACGAGTAGGAGGATGAGGAGGAAGGAAACGCTTTACAGGAACCTTGCAGCCAAGACACTCAATGTTAAGCAGAAAACGCTAGATACAGTCGAGGCCGCGGATGCTTTAGTAGTCGGAGCAGCAGCTGTAGTACCATTCTGTAAGAAATTAAAAATGGATAAAACAAAAATCATAAGTCAGGAGGAATAGTAATCAGAATAGGATGACATGACAATCCGAACGCGAGTTCTAAAAGAAATGCAATGGGGTTCAGCTAGCCTCTGTAAACCGCTGCAAAAAACCGTCGCAATATTTTTGATTTCTTTTTCTTATGTTTTATTACGTGGATATAAATGCAACGGTCCTAAGCATATTCAGTGAGCTCTGTGTTGTAAGACACAAACTGTGACGCGTAATACATGTGAGTCATCATAAAAAGATCGCCTCGGTTAACCGCGTCATATCTAAAAGAGGCTTTACTCGATTAGGTTAACCGTGTCATATCTAAAAGAGGCTTTACTCGATTAGGTTAACCGCGTCATATCTAAACGAGGCTTTACTCGATTAGGTTAAGCACGTCAAATCTACACGAGGCTTTACTCGATTAGGTTAACCGCGTCATATCTAAACGAGGCTTTACTCGATTAGGTTAAGCACGTCATATCTAAACGAGGCTTTACTCGATTAGGTTAAGCACGTCATATCTAAACGAGGCTTTACTCGATTAGGTTAAGCACGTCATATCTAAACGAGGCTTTACTCGATTAGCAGCCTTTTCACACACAGCTAAAATTCTATAAACATGACTAGTATAAACGTGTTTCGAACGTGTTTAAACTAATCACGAGCCTTTCACACACAGAAATTTCGGTGCGATCGTTAATCGTTTCGTGATTAACTACTGCTCGTAAAATGCGCAGTAGTGCCATTGCGCATTGAAGGTCATGTCACATCAATCAAAGCGCACGCTCCATCCAGTTTAAACACGTCTGAAACACGTTTAAACACGAATAACCTTTCACACACAAAATGTCAAGCTCACTAGATACAAACTTCGTATCTGCAGCCTGCTTTTAGGGGCGTATTGATCGCGACTTCGTATCTATCCCAACATCGTATAAACGATGTTCACACTGGGAAATTTTGTCTATAAACATGTTTAAAACTTTACGATGATTCTAATCATCTCTAGATACGATGAATTTTAGCTGTGTGTGAAAAGGCTGTAGGTTAAGCACGTCATATCTAAACGAGGCTTTACTCGATTAGGTTAAGCACGTCATATCTAAACGAGGCTTTACTCGGTTAGGTTAAGCTCGTCATATCTAAACGAGGCTTTACTCGATTAGGTTAAGCACGTCATATCTTTTTTTTTTAAATATATATATATAAATAAACAATTATAACAATAGTAATAAGGATAAAAAATAATAATAATAAATAAATAAATCATTAACTCATTATTAATAACTCATGCTGTGATGCTCAAGTTCCCCCTTCCAAAGAAAAAATAAATAAGTACCCCCCTCCAAAAAAAAAAAAAAAAAAAAAAAATCATACACTCATTATTATAACTCATGCAATGATATTCAAGTACCCCCGCCCCCCCCCCCCAAGAACAAAAATATATATCGTAACACAACAAGCATACATGCACATTGTGTATTATACTCCTGAAGAGGCCAGTGGTTATGCGTAATTTGGGGGTCATTTCTTTTTTTCTGTTTAATACAATTAGACACTTGTACTTTTTAAAAATCTTCGCAAGCTGTATTTATATAATATATCCTTGATACCCGCTTGTATCTCGAGCAACAAAATTGAATTCGAATCTAAATTTGACCACATATATACATTATGGATATTTTGTCATACTATCATGTTATATATTTCTTTTCTTTTCATTTCAAAAAGAAAATAAAGGAGAAAAAAAGTTGTAAAGAGTATTAATAGTAATTTGATTTATTCTCATCTCCGTATTATATTCCAGAAGAGACATGCAGTAATAAGTAATTTTTGCCATTCCTGGTTATTGTCATTTCGACTTTGCACTCAATAATCTATGTTACACTATCATTTTAAAATTTGGTATCAGTTTTTATAAAAAGTTGAGAATTATACTTTTTTGTTTGGATTATAATAAATAAGATTGAATTGAAGTACACGTATTACTCTAACTCATGCCAAGCTTTTCAAGCGCAGCCTCCACCAACCCGGAAAAGGGGAGCTTTATTCATGCATAGAAACCGGCATAACAACAAGCGCCCTACGATGTATACCTGTGATTTTGTTGTCATAGTTGCTGGTGATGTAGCCTGGGCATATTGGAATAAAAATAAGTAATGAATAGCTTGCATCTCCTCCCTGCTTTCTCTCTCTCTCTCTTTGTGTGTGTGTTTGTGTGTGTCTCTTTCTCCCTCTCTCTTTCACACACAAACAAACACACACACGCACACACCCCACGCACACACCCACCCACACATTTCTTTTCTTTTCTCCCTCTCCAAACCCCCCCCCCCCCTCCCTTCTCTATATCTCTCTCTCTCTCTCTTCTTCTCTTCTCTCCGCCCCCACCTCTCTCTCACATTGTCACACACACACACACACACACACACACACGCGCGCGCGCGCGCACGCACGCACGCACACACTCACACACCAAACGCGCACGCACGCACACGAGAGAGATATGAACAAGATGTAGAGACGGGTGAAAGTGCGAAAAGAAACATGAACATATAGGATATGCTATATTAGGTCGGATTGTCACTGGAAATGATTGTACTATAGAACCTGTGATGTTCGCAATGATGAGTCACAAATTGAGCTAATTTCAGAGCCACCAAATGATAAGAGATAACTAGATAATGATGACAAATCAGCAATATTCCCCTGACATCCCCACTGGTCCTACAGACATTTGGTTCACCTACACGATTAATCCTCCTACACTCAATAAAAATTAGTCCTAAACACAACTGATCCTAAACAATATTAACTCAACTCAATGTTCCTTGGTCCTACCTAGGCTACACTCCTATACACCATAGGTCGTACATGCCATCGATGATGCATGCAATTGGTCCTAGTCTACGCCCTACTATTCATGTATGATATTAATCCTAAGCACCATTATGTCCTCTACCTATGTATAGTTTTAGTGTTAAGGTCAAATTAACACAGGGTTAAACAGATTATCCAATAAAGGTACGACTACTACTACTACTACTGTACTACTACTATTGACAGTACTCCATCCAACCTCTACACTAAGTGTTAATCATCCATTGAATGGGACCGAGGAGAAAAAGCGATGTCAAAATTATAGACTAATATCTTCTAAGCCCTATGGCTAAAGCCTGCAAATCTATACTATTTTAAAGAATCATTATTGGCAGAAAAGGGCACCCATTTAGATAAATAAAAGTGATGTAATTTCAATTATTTCTGCATCTTGGATTTGCACTTTAGATAATAAGGGAAAGGTGTATTTCTGACAAACGTAGAAACTCATGTATAAGGCCAAGATCTAACCTTGGGGCCCTTTTTAGGGATTTTCCAACACAAGTTCATAACAGATGTTTCGAATTGTTTCCTCCTAAAAAGCGACCTGTTAGATCGGTATACACCCCGTATAAACCCCGTATACCATTCCCGGAGAGCCCCACCCCCGTCCCACCCCACCAATTAAGGTTAGCTCTGGTTATCCTAAGCCTCATCACTAAATCCACTTTAATGCTACAGCCTTTGGAAAGAAGTGCGGCAGAGTATCGAGGAATAAGTACTTTCCGTAGTATCAAACATCAAATAATTATGATAAAACACCAATAGAATTCCAACAATTGAATAAAATAAAATATCCCCATCGTCACAGGCGGTAAGTATGAAGATAAGTTGACTGAATAATTAAATACGAATAGGTAAGAAAACAGCATGAAAACCAGGTATAACTTATGAGTCACAGAAGAGGTAGTATAAATATTGGTATTGATGCGGGGCCCCGTATACGTCTATCATTAATGAATAGTTTAGCAATGGATAATGATAACAAGAAAAACGGTGTGATATGAGCCTTGATTTATCTTCAAATATGTATAGATCACATTGGGTTAGCATGTGATTTGATCATTTGATGCATGTAACTAACAGTTAGAGGAAAAAAGGATCCTGTACATATTAGTATAATTATAATAAGGATAAAGATGAACATTTTGAATTTTCAAAATTACAATAATAATATGTCATACCTATATAGCTCGAATGTCACAAATACGTCCCTATGCGATATAATAATATTACTTTAAACCTTAAACTTACTTTAACCTGGAAAGTGAAAACTATTTCTTTTTAATCCTTACCCCTGCAGCTGGTGCCATTGTGGAGGGTGCCATAGGGTCAACGGGTGCCACAGTCGCATTTGGTGTGGTTTGTGCAAAGGCCATAGCAACCAGAGCAATCATGACGAGGCACATAAGAGTGGTCTTCATCTTGTCAAACTATTCTTTAGTCTCGTACAAGTAATACTGAATAACTGTATCTCTCTCAGTAATTCTTTAGTCACTTGTGATTTGTAGCCGGAGCGATGTTCAAAGACGTCGATAGTTTAGGGCTGTGATATCCGGTGTGATATGATATTCGTCTGAGATCAAACGGAAAGAAAGCTTCGGCGGGCGTGGCGGCGGGAAGAGCGTCGTCGTAGAGATTCGACCAATCAGCGCTCAGCTTGGTAATAACGCGCAATGTTTTTCTTGAGAGTAAAGTGATTCGCCTAACACTTACGTGGCTTACACAAGATTGAGAGCTGTTTTAATGAGTCGGCTGAATGACACGCTAGAAAATCTGTTATTTGGCCGTAGCATTATATGATTTCGGAGCAAAAAAATATACACGGGTTGTTAGTAGCTTATGTGCTTTTCAAGTTGTACAACGTACAGTGCGTCCCAGAAAAAACGAAACCGAGAAGTATCGATGTTTTATCATAACTTAATCACAACCATAATTAATGAATGATACATATTTGGAAAGCTTAGAGTCTCCTCTTTCAGTTGATGCTACTCAGATGATGCATATTTCACGCATGAGTGATAAAAAGCAATTTGAAGGAAGGAAACCAAAAATACATTTGGCGGGCGGTATCTGAATTTCGAAGAAAAATTCACATTTCTAGAAAGTTGAGGTTCTGCCCTTTCATATGACACCTCAATCAGGAAAAATGAGCGAGGAATAACAAAGTTCTGTATGTTTAAAGTAGCCCTTACATTTTCATAATTTTATCAAACGAATTCGTTTTCACTAGGTGCCTGCCGTAGCAAAAAGCAGATTTGACAAAAGACTTAACTCCGTTTCGTTGACATTCAGCCATGCATGAAGACGCTCGTCTACGGCTGATTGTCAACGAACCGGAGTTAAGTCTTTTGTTAATTTCGTTTATTGATACGGCAGGCAGCCAGTGAAAACGAATTCGTTTAATAAAATTATGGAAATGCAAGCACTACTTCAAACAAACAGAACTTTGTCATTCCTCGCTCATTTTTCCTGATTGAGGTGTCATATGAAAGGGCAGAAACTCAACTTTCTTGAAATGTGAATTTTTCTTCGAAATTCAGATACCGCCCGCCAAATGTCTTTTTGGTTTCCTTCCTTCAAATTGCTTTTAATCACTCATGCGTGAAATATGCATCACGTGAGTAGCATCAACTGAAAGAGGAGACTCTAAGCTTTCCAAATATGTATCATTCATTAATTATAGTTGAGATTAAGTTATGATAGAACATCGATACTTCTCGGTTTCGTTTTTTCTGGGACGCACTGTATACTTAATTCACAGTCGAGACTAAGAGGCAATAACGCGATCATTTATGTGTAAACATGGCTTATGCCTCCCAGTATAATGCGCATTGCACAACAATGCTAAATGATATAGAATAAATATGAAATAAAATTTAAAAATTGAAGCTAAATTTCAACGTTGGAAAGGTATCTTTAATTTTATATACCTGAATATCTTAACAAAACAAAAGTCCCAAACTGTGTTTAAAACAAAGATTAAAACTATACTATGGATAAATAATTTCTCAAATAGTATAAAATATTATATTTCATATAATGTTACATACGATTAATAATTGTTTTACCAATTACTTAGATGTTAATTTAGATCCATGAGCGAGTTTACGGGCGTGAATTGGTGGCGGTGATGGACTGATGGTATGTGTGTGATTGTGTGCGTGTTTTTGGGTGTGTGGGCGGGTGTGTATGTTCTCAATGCATTATTGCTTTATATTAAAGGTACTATGTCCCTTTTGCAGCCAACCTCAAATTCTGTAGAACTTTGCAGGAATTATGAATATGTCATGTATGTCCTATCTGTGAAATTTAAACGTTAGCAGTGTCCTAATATTCAAATCATGCAAGGAAACCCGTTTACTTGCTAGAGTTCTCTGTGAGACACTATTGATTGACTGACTATTTTTTCTTCTTTGGTAATAACATACATAAAAATGAGCTGTAAAGATGAGCATTATTATTTTGTCTACATCAATAACCCACTTCTTGTAATGGCCAAAATCAAACTGATTGAATCTTTGCGCAGCATAAAACGTACGACCATTCGGTACGATGGTGTGAAAATCAGACTATTACTTATTGGCTAGATAGCTCTTAAGTCGATTCGACAACTAATAGTCGTTATTTTCCCACTGAAAGACATTTTTCAAGCCCCACCCCCTTTTTTTAGGGAAGTTCTGAATTAGTATTATCTTTCAAATGCCGTTGGAATTTAACCTTTTCCTTTTTTTGGGCCTGCAAATGGGACATAGTACATTTAATATAAACATAATGATAATAATGATAACAATGATAATTGAATTTGTTAATACCGATAATAATAATAATAATAATAATCATAATAATCATAATGATAATAATAATAATAGTAATGATATAATTAAATATTATATAAATCATAATAGTGCAATGATATTGATAATGATTTTTATGATAACTAATTATCATAATTACTATCATCGATGATGATGAAAGCAATGCAGACGAAAATTGAGTAAATGATAAATAACCACGTGAAAAATGCCCATATCTTCCTTTTAAACCTTTTAAACCACACAAGGCCTATTATGTGATGAAAAATAAAAGTCCTACTGAAAAATAACAGAGGGGGCAGCGTATCATCAAATGGGCTGTATAGATATCAGGTAGACTGCCTCTCTCTCTCTCTCTCTCTCTCTCTCCTTCTCTCTCCCTCTCCTTCTCTCTCTCTCTCTCCTTCTCTCTCTCTCTCTCTCTCTCTCTCTCCTTCTCTCTCTCTCTCTCCTTCTCTTTCTCTCTCTCTCTCTAACACACACACAAACACTCATGCGGTGACTGTGGTATCTAATATAGGTGAAAGAAAATACTAGTCTAGTCTAGGGTCAATCTTTGAACAGCGCTATCTACGACTAGAAGCCTTATACTCATTTCGTGGTGAACTCGTTCAAACCAGGGAGTTACTCCCTGTTCAAACATCCAATTTTCTCGAATCGACCACATTCTGATGTGAGGGTGCGGAGCAACTTTAGAATACCCCACCACAAAAATTGACCAGACGTTCGTAGGGTATCTAACTCTTCATCAATGAAGCTAAATCTCAAGACTTAAGTTTCTTACATGACACTCAACCTATTCCTAACTCTAACCCTAACCCTAACCCTAGGTTTGTTAGTGTTATGTACATTAACCCTATTGGTAGGATGTTCTAACGTTAAGCCGAGGAAGCTTAACAGCTATGATTGTATTGATTCCGTAAAATACAAATATTTCCTGATAAAATGTTGTTTGATAGGAACTCGCCGTTCATGCTTTCAAACAATGACTTGATTGAGAACGTGTTTACCACATTATCTAAAGCAACTCACATGATGTCTGATCTTTCCCGATAATGTGCCCCCTAAAATAAAATAGAAACAAATGCGGAAAAGAAGAGAGAGAGAGAGAGAGAATATAAGTATAGAGCACGAATGTGCTCCACCTCAAGTTGTTATGTTGTAAATCATGCCCAAATGGTTATTACGCCTATCATATTTATAGGGCTACATCTTATTTTTCTTGATTTTGTTTTTTAAATTTAAGAGATAAATAATTCAAATTAAAAAAAGAACTTACTGTACGTAACACTTGGGACCTTCTGAAATTGTTTTATTGCAATATGTATGATTCTTTACGGAGTTGATTTTTTTCTGATGCGGAACAAATATTTCATAAGGATAGTTTAGATAATTATAATTTATTTCTACTGATTTGTTTGATGTTTGGGGGCATTTTTTTTGTCTGAAGAACAATAGGCATACATATTACTATGACAATCGTATAATTTGTTCTAGTTAATTTATTCATTACACTTTCCTGGATACCAGTGGCGAAATGAGCAAATGCTATTTTGGGGCAGAAAGAAGAAGGAAAAAACGGGGAAATCATGTCATTTCAGCAACATCTGTAAATCACTGGTATCGAATTAGAAATCAACCACGTTTGAATTTATTTGGGAGTCAAGGGGGCAACTGCCCCAAGCCCCCCCCCCCCCCATCAGTACGCCAGTTCTGAATACCTAAATAACTCAGCATGGTTGGTGATATTTTAACCTATAAAATGAACGCTTTACGTCCATCAGATGAGATGACTTGATAACTTTGTTTACTTCCTAATTACCCTATAATAATGGCTTCTTATATAGCGCACAAGTCATGTCTGCCACGTCGTGAAGCTCCTGGCGCTGCCCGATTATTACTCCGGTTTTAGCCAGGCGGCCACTATGGCGCTCTAGTATTTCAAGGAGTTAATTCCTGCCAAGGTATACCCACTTCCATCACCTGAGTTGAAAATTCATCAAATTTATTCATATCTTCTTGGGATTTAGATTACAATGACGCCGCGTAGATGACTAGAAACCTTGGTTGAAACTTCCCAGATAAATCAATCACAATACGTTCGACTATGTAATCAGAAAAATCACTCACCTTACTTCGAGGCCTATAGCCTATGCAAGGCCGACCTCAATAACCCGTTTTCCGTATTTATAATCTAAAAAGCAATTTTAATATATTAAAAAGGTAAATAGCATTCATTTAATTTCGTTTATTAGTATAAACTGTCTACTCTGTCATGTCTCAGGAGGTATTGGCGTATGCTGGTGTTGAAAGGCGGAGGCGGAGCCCTCACGAGGGAGGGGGTGTACAGGTGTAGTGGTAAAGCCTGCACCCCTATAGACCTCTTCCAAGTTATGCTCTTTTGTTTGTTTGTTTGTTTGTTTGTTTGTTTTATTTACGGTATACAAAAGACATCATGCATTCAGTAAAACAATTACGAATAGAATTATGAGCTACAAAATAAAATAAACGGCTGGATAGCCCATATCTATTTCCACTCCTTTAATACAGAAGTGGAAATTCGCGCTTGGTGAGGGGGAGGAGGGGGGAAGAGTCACTGCTGTAGGGATCACTTCATCAAAACCAAGTCTGAAAAAAGCCGGTCGAATTCGAGTTGATTAAACAACTATCCCATGTAAATACAGTTTAGAGTAAATTAAACTCCAAAGGAAATGATAACATGACTTCTAAAATGGCTGATTCCCCCTCGGCTACACGCAAAGATAATACGCAAATGCTATCTACTCTCTTTAAAAAAAAAAGTGAATTTTCACTCTATTTTCACTCCAGAGGAGTGACGTCCGTGATTTTGAAAATTCACTCTTTTTTTTTAAGAGAGTATCTACAATCAAATTTACAAATTGCGTCGTCAACGATATCCAAAGAATGAATCCAATCTGCTAAGATGGCGAGACCGTCGGACTAAACTTGTAGCAACGACTTCTTCTCTTTGCCCGTTCCTACCTCGAGCAGACTTTCTTTATCTTCACCTCCCTTCCGACGTCGACGATGACATCGAATACATATACACACGATCCAGCAGACGGCCACGCTCATGATACCGAGTATGAGGAGGATGAGGACTTTAAAGATGATTGGGAGAGGTCTCAGGGCGTGACATAACCTGTCAATCATTTCGATAAAGGCATTGTTGTTGTTGCTACCCATCCAGTCGCATTTAGGTGTCTGGAGGTGAGAATGATAGAAAGAACAGGAATGTAATGTTTTTGATGGTGAACAAAAGAAAACATTTAAAAATAATAATTGAGGCTGTTACGTTACATTAGAAATATGAATGAGAATTTAGCTTTCAAGCAATGTAGACTCTATAAACATTATGTCATTTAGTCCAGTCAAAATAGCTAATTTTAGTGGTAACCCAAAACTAATTGCAAAGGAACTTTCCACTGCAGTGCACTGTAAATAGCATACTAAAAGTTTAGGAAAATCTAAGAGAATACAATAAAGATATTTTCAAATTTATATAATATAAATTAGCGTCGACTATGAAAAGAAATTCATATTTTTCATAATGTATCCGAATTTAATAATAAAACTGTCCCACATGATGTTCTTAATATCAAAAAACATGGTAGACACTTTTTATGTCTAAATTGTCCACCCAATTTACGTATTTAGCAAAAAAGCGTTCGTCATAAGGAAATTATAATTCATATTTTCTCTATTAGTTTGCATCTAAGTTTCCAATTGACACAATCAAGTGTGAAAAACGATGTTTTAAAGGGCATTGAAAAGATGGATACATCTCTAAATCACTGTAATGAATATAATTTGTATAATGCGCAAATAATCTTCATAAATAAAGAAATTGAAATTCATATTTTCATCTTAATATTGTTGTAAATAATCAATGTGAACTAATCCAATGCTCAATCTAATGTTTTCAAGGTCAGTGACCAAGGTGGACACAATCAATGTATGACCATATTTCTGTCGTACTCGTCATCTAAGAACCCGATTCGATCCATTCAAGTCATATACTATTATTGATGTTATATGGCTGTCTCCTACTGCTCCCTCCTGAAACATTTCAGGGACGCCCCTGTGTACTACATCGCTATTAAGCGATAACAAAGCAATCGTATCCGGACACCTACCCCTGGACATCCACCCCGGAATACCACCCCCAGTCAACTTCCCCCTAGGACAACTTCCCCTATAGGACAATACTACCCCTGGATAACTAGGGGGTAGTTGTCTGGGGGTCGTCGTCCTAGAGAATGGTAGCCCTAGGGGGTAGTTGTCCTACGGGGTAGTCGACCTAGAGGATGGTTGCCCTAGGGGTAGTTGTCTGGGGTAGTTGTCCGGGTGTAGTTGTCCTAGGGGTTAGTTGTCCTAGGGGGAGTTGTCTAGGGCGTAGTTGTCCTGGGGGGTCGTCGTCCTAGAGAGTGGTAGCCCTAGGGGGTAGTTGTCCTACGGGGTAGTCGACCTAGAGGATGGTTGCCCTAGGGGTAGTTGACTGGGGGTGGTTATCCGGGGGTGGATGTCCAGGGGGTAGGTGTCCTAAAACCCAAAGAAATAAATTAAATTCAGGTTACAAAGTCATATCCTACTGTTAAGTTCGTCAGTTTTTCTGCAAAGCCTTCTTCATAACTGCTAGTAGTAGTAGAGGGAATGTCGCCATAGAAGTCGTTTTCTTTAGATGCCGAATCGTTGTCGTCACCTTTATCGTTCACGACCCAGAACTGCGGAGGTAGTTCTGTCGGGGCCGATTCAGTAGATGCCTTAACGAAACCGTTCTCGGTCGACGGTCGTGATACTCCGTCGCCTTCCAATTCGTTAGCATCCTGTGATGCGATTGCTGTTGATGGTTTGTTGCTTAGCAACGTAGTGTTCATATTGACATCTGTCTTATTTTGGAAGTCACTCTGACCTAACACCAATGGCGTCGTATCAACTGTAAGAGGTCGTGGTGACGTCACCACCCCTGCTCTGTCTGTTTGGGATATGTTCCTGTTTGAAACTGTATTAATGACCGATGTGGTGTTCGTTGATAGCTGAGTCAAATTACTTTTAGCTTCAGTTTCCCCTATTTGAGACGCTAGTGTTACGTTTTCTTGTTCGACTGTTCTATTCCTGCCATCTGCACCAACTATTTCATGTTCAGTCGATTCGTTTTTAGGGTGGTCGACTTGAAGAGATGACGAGTTGTCTTGGGCAAGTTGGTCTATGACACTGTCGATTTGTTGAGTGCTGTTCTGATGTGGATCTTGCCCCTTTCCACCGTTCTTCAGCTGATCCTGCAGACCTTGATGTTCTTGGTAATCTCGGAAGATGGCAAGGGCTTCTTTGAGAGACAGATTCGGGTCTAGAAATGGGAGTGATTGTGACGTCAGTGTTTCCTCATTGGAGGTCGACAACTGAGTAGCCGAGTCGATAGATCCCTCATCATTCTGGACGTTTATAGCTGGAGAAACTGTTTCTGAGTGAGATAAAGCTGTAATACCATCACCTTCGACGTCCAAAGAGCTGATTTCTGTAACGGTTACTTCTTCATAGACAACAGTAGTAGCGATTTCATAGCCGTTATCACTCCCGTCATCGTTCACGGTTTGGTCGTCGATTGGCTTATCAGGGTTTGTCTGATTAGTCTCTGGTATGATGTCAGCGTCGGGTTCTTTCTGATCATGCATGACCTCCGATAGCTTGGAGAAGAGGTCGATCCACGAGTCAGGTGAGAGTGTGTCATCCTGAAAATAGACAATGAACACGTCAATGATTGGGGGTTGATTATCAAAGAAAAGAAATCTTTAAAGTGTTGGTAGTTCTGCCATCGGCTTTATCGGGTGTTAATGATCCAGTACAATTCTCAATGTATATATATTGTATGTGATTTTGTATGAAATAATAATAAACTGAAATTTAATTGAAGAAGACTAGAACGATTTTTTTTTCGTACATAGTCATTCACTATTAAGGAATGGACCAGTTTCATAATGATTTTACTCGGGCAATTCTAAATCTTGTCTCAAGTTTATTTGATTAATGCCATGCCAGACAGATATAGGTTCGATACAAATCAAGTATAGTAAATTGGATATTTCGTCACCATTGCTCTAAAAGCAAACACTAGTCTAGTCAAGTGCAGTAATCCAAAGATTAACACAAAAGAACCACCCAAAAAAAAAAAAATCTGAAATTATCAGCTTCATGTATAATGCTGTGTGTGACATAATTATCCAGAAATGACCCGCGCTATTTGATAACATGTCAGGAAGTATTCATAAATGCAAAATACACAAGTAAATGGTTTATTTGTTTCTGTGTATAACACTCACAGACGGTGAAGTTGATAACTGTTTGAATAACGTCTGCCCATTTCACTTAACCAGTATAGTACATCGTTATATATTTGCATGTTTTGCGAGAAAGAATTTGTGTCAGCTGTTAGAAATTGATCCGAGCTGATCGAACAGCGACACGGGTAAACACAACAGACAGTAGTATTAATAATGGTTTTTTTTTCTCTCTCTCTCTCTCTCTCTCTCTCTCTCTCTCTCTCCCTCCCTCCCTCCCTCCCTCCCTCCCTCCCTCTCTCCCTCTCTCTCGCTCTTCTCTTTCTCTTAACTCTTAACTCTTTATCATTTTATTATCATGAACAAAAAAATATCGATGGCTGTTTTCCTTATTTATTAAAAAAAATATATATATATATGTAACAATGCTAATTATCATTGCTTACTCAGGGTTTTTTTCCAGATCATAATTCACATCGATTTCCCTTTTACATGGCCGCTATGAAATATACCAATTGGCATTAAATTTACGGTAGGTAGAATAGAATTGCTGTCAATACGTGTAATAAATATATAACTGAAAGCGGGGGAAAACATCTTCGAACATCTTCTATAGTATCAAGCTTTATATGTCAGCTGGCGTTAGTGGCATTCTGGTTAACGGTGTGTGTATTGGGTTTTTACCGACGTGCATCAATCAGCTATGATTATTTACGTTGTTGTTGTTGCTGTTTTTATTTCCGAAATCAGATAAAAAATATTATACATAGTAAAATATACAAAGTAAAATATTTATACATGTACATAGACAAAAATCGGTGGATAGCCCAATTCAGCAGTGTTTATAGAACACTACTGTTCTTCCTTGGGGTCTGGGGTCCGACCTTTAAACGTCACCATCCGAAAGACGTTACTCAGTTTCGAACCTGCATCCTCGGCTGAATCAGTTTTTAACTTCCATTGGTAGCTGGATTACAGGTGCACGACACAACGCCTAGCAAAAGAATCATTAATTTGCTTTACAAAAAGACAGTGATTAATCAAGATCACCACATAGTGCTATAGGAGCCCTGTGTACTCGAATCTCTACTTTGTCTCTCCTGTTCAATTAATTTATTTGTACTTTTGTTGTATCAGTTGTCATGGTTGTATACATTTGAAACAAAAAGGAAAGGAAGAAATACACCTGAGTATAAATTCGTGGAGTTAAGTTCTATGAAAACGTTTGACCGAACCTATCAATGTGAAACATAGAATCGGAAAATGGCATATTTCATCAGTAAGTAAAACGTAAAACGTAAGTGACAAATTAATGAGTAGACGATAGCCAATCCAAATTTACCTTTATTCCTTCTGGGACTGTCACATCGTCGCTCAGTTGAGCTGCTATGTCAGTGATGATACAAACATACAACAATCCAACGAGTAAGACTTTCATTCTTACGTTTGATGAGGTACCGCTCTATCAAAATGATGAAACTATTTTAGAAGTACCTGGTTTTATCGTGCAATTGCCCTATTTCAGGATTTATAACACTCCTGCGATTATCGAAATCTTCTCCTACACAAAATGGTAACGATGAAGATGATGAGCAGTCTCGACGGAAAGCGATGAATTAACAATTACGTTCCTTGCGACGATTAAGGTGTTTCGTCAACCCAAAGAGAACAAAGCTCCGATCAAAGAACATGTTAATATAATAATAATAGTCGTTATCGGCATGTTATAAGCTGTTAACAATGGATCAGATCATGTATGCTATACAAAGTCTGTACATAGGCAGCTCACCATCAGTTACTAATTGGGTAAATATAGCGTACGTTAGAGAGTGATAATTGTGCGTGGCAGTATATTAACAAGTAAATCACGACCGTATCATGGTATACTCCGTATTTAAAGAGGTGTGAATATTGAAGCCTTCAAAATATGATATAAAGCGGTGTTACCGAGGCTTGTCGGTAACATCTGGTGTAGCGCATGCAGGGGCGGATTCAGCCGGCGGCAAGGGAGGGGGCCTAAAAGGGGGTCCAATTCGTGAGCTAATATTTAGCGCCGAATCAGCCAGCCGCCGAATTAGCGGGGGGGGGGGGGGGCGTCGCTAGACCTTTTTCAGTGGGGGGGGGGGGGGGTGTAGAGGCCAACGATTATCGACAAAACAAGCCATCAATTACTGACAAAATTAAATGTCCCGATATCTACAAATTTAACCCTATAAACCCGGGGCCGAAGCCTAAATTGTTTTTCATATGGACTATCTATAGTACTTGCGTATGCGCAAATGGTAATTTTCGTCGACGACATAAATATACGAATTATTTCGTAAACTTAGTCAGCATCATAGCTATATAATGCAGGCGCGGAGCTAGGATCTTATTTTAGGGAGGGGCGGTAGTGAGCAAGCGAATCGCGCGCTCATTAGGGGGTGTGGGCGAAAGACCTCCCGCGCGAAGCGCGGAAGCTTAGACGTTTCCTTAACTTATTAGGAAAAGATTATGATTTATTGTACCGTTCTCAACTGTTAATCCTTGTCTGAATGAAGTTTCCCTCCCTCTCGCGCGAAGCGCGAAAGATTTGACGTTTCATTAAATTATTATGAAAAGAAGACGATCTGCTGTACCGTTCTCGACTGTTAATCCTTGTCTGAATTCAGTTTCTCCCCCGCGCAAAGCGCGGAAGCTTTGACGTTACATTAAATTATTAGAGAAAGAAGACGATTCGTTGTACCGTTTTCGACTCTTAATAAGCCCTATACTGTCTGAATTCAGTTTCCCCCTTTAGCGCAAAGCGCGGAAGCTTTGAAGTTTCCTTAAATTATTAGATAAAGCAGACGATTCGGTGTACCGTTTTCGACTCTTAATATTTGTCTGAATTTAGTTTCCCCGTTCCCGCGCGAAGCCCGAAAAGCTTAGACGTTTGATTTAATTATTATAGAAAGAAGACGATTCGTTGCACCGTTTTCGACTCTTATTAAGCCTTATTTATCTGAATTCAGTTTCCCCCTCTCGCGCGAAGTGCGGAAGCTTTGACGTTTCCTTAAATTATTAGAGAAAGGAGCCGATTCGTTGTACCGTTCTCGACTCGCGTAAATGAAGTTTTCCCCTCCCGCGCAAAGCGCGGAATTTTTGGCGTTTCATCAAAATATTAATATAGAGAAAGGAAGACGATTCGTCGAACCGTTGTTAACTCTTAATTCTTGTTTGAATTCAGTTTCCACAAAAATTTTAAACTTCGGATTTCTTTAGCTGATATTATAGGAAAGTGAAACTTCGAGTAAATACAAGTATTGTAGTTGTAGTCACTCTCGAAGTCGTCGCAGCGGATAACAATTCACAGTTTGTAGGGAAATAAAACTTGTCGGCCGACCGACAATATACATCTCACCGACTTCAAAATTCTGCATTGATATAGTACACGAGGATCGAGCAAGAATACCGACACAGCTGACCCGACACAGCAACTTTTACCCGTGTCTTTCTTGCTCCCTCGACGAGACGACTCCACCTAACAACCCCCTCTCTCTGTTACTCCCACTCCTCCTCTCTCAGGCTCTTACCCCCCCCCCCCTCTCTCTCTCCTCTCTTTCAACCCGCTTCTTTTGTTTCCCTTTTCTTTTTTTCCTTCTCTTCTTTTCTTCCTTTTCCTTTCTTTCCTCTCCTCCCTCTTTTTCGTTTTTCTCTCTCTTTCTTCTCTTTTCTTTCCTTTCTTTTCCTTTCTTTCCTTTCTTTCCTTCCTTTTCCTTTCTTTCTTTTCTTTTCCTTTTCTTTTTTTTCTTTTCTTTCCCTTTCCCTTTTTTTTTATTCCCTCCCCCTTTTTTCTTTTTTCCCGAAGGCAGCGCAATTTTACAGACAATATCCTGACAGGTGGGGGGGGGGGGGGGGTGTCCCGAAACAAAAACTAGGGGGAAATTGCTTCTAGAACCGCTTCAAATGGTGTCGATGCTGGAAGAAATTCTAATTAAAAGGGAAAGCAAGGACCAGGAAAAAAAGGTAAAAATTAGTGAAAATATGATATGAAAAGATTAGAGTGAAACATAATAGAGAGAGAGAGAGAGAGGCAGAGTCGAGAGAGAGGGAGAGAGAGAGAGAGAGAGAGAGGGGGTTATACCATTTGTCCGAACCCTATAAATTCTTATATTCCCCCCCAAAAAAATACCCCCCCCCCCCCCCCCTCCTCCCCTCTCCAAAGCCCTTTCAGGCTTAGGAGAGCCGATGTAATATCTCCCGGATATCTGATCTTATGTTATACCAGGGAGGTGAAAGAACAGGAGGCGAAACTCTTGTAATTTATTCAAACGCATTCTTGAGTTCTAAAGCGTAACAATGGGATGTGTAACATTCCACTTGGCTTTGAAGTTCCATGCTCCGAACCGCGCTTCCACTGCGGGGAATTTCGGAAGCCAGGCACCAGTTTTACATTCATATCAATTCCTTTCATAGCAAAAGCGCTCCTCACAATTTCTGTAAATTTGGCAGTTTAACGCTACGCGTACCGCCTTGACCGGACTGTGCGGTATCTGTGCAGTTCTGTGTGTAGAGAGGTCGGGCTGTATTCATTATTTCTTGGGGGTGCATAAATTGCTCTAATTATACGTACGCGTGTAATGCGCAAGTTTATTGTGACGGCACTAAACCCATCCCACTCATTGTTCCCCTATTTTCATAATGGTACTGACCCAATGAAATGTAGTGCAGTGCGCTCGTACGCGCTGCGCTGCGTGTGTACATGTACTGTACTTATGCATGTTCAGTTATATGTGTATGCATAGCATTACGTACATGCATACAGGGCTAGCTGGCACAAAACCCTGGGTCGGGCTTCTAAAATGGGACATGAAGCATGATTTGACATGAAAATTGACGGAGCTAAAAATGAATCAATCAAAATGAAATTTATATGTATGAAAAGCTTACGTATCATATGTCATTGTCTGTGATTGAGGATTTACAAATTTGACGCAAAACGCGTTGCTGCAAAGTTAAAGATTGGTTTATTGAAAGGCAATCGAGCACAGTGCGACCGATCCATTGACATTGTGTATGAGAGAGTAATTTTTTTTAAATGGATTGTAAAGTTCAGCGTCAAAGTGACGGAGGTTTTTTTTCAAGTAAGGGCATGGTTTTACATGGAATGTAAAGGAAATGTTTCCTTCTTCTCATATCTCGATTGAGGATATTATTCTCAATTTCGATTTTTAATGGTAAAGAAAAGTGTAAAAAGATGTCGAGAATTTTACCATATGTCATGTAATATAAAATGCGCGCGGGTCGGTTGATCTCCCAAAAGGAGCGCAAAGGAATTGATATGTATTACAAAAAGTATTAAATTACCGGCAAAATTACAGTGTAAATTAAAAACTTTATATGGGAATTTTATTGGGAATAGTGCATCAAACAAATTTTCAAATTTAGAACTCCGTCCTGCCTTTCAATTGTGTGCCAGAGTTGGTAAAAGAAAAATTACATCCTGTCAAAAACTCAATATTTTAGGATGATGCGCTAATTTGTGCATGCTTTAATGTCCCGTTATTTGATCCATGATTTACAATCTTCAATAACAATAAGTTTGCTAATGCGTGTTTTCGCGTGTTTTTTGTATTTTTCAAGTTTAAAAAAGAATGAAATTACACAAGTTTGTGTTCGCTTGTTCTACTCTTTACACGTTCAACAATGGATGAGAAATCATTGGAAGGGACAGCGAACAGTTGCTGTGATACCATTTTCTGATGTAGGAGGCTAGGAATTCTAAATCCTAAAATTTCATGCGCTCTTTTATCTCACCACCTGGTCAACAGCTGCAGATTAGCGCATAACTTTCCGGCGGCTTGGAGCATGGGGTCAAAGGAGAACGGCTTGATTCAAGTCCTTCTCTATCACGTCCCTGGTTATACTTAGTATGGAAATGTTTTCTTGGGCGAAGCCCAAAAAAAAAGTTTCGAGAAAATTCGTTTTGCTCACTAAGGACTGAAAGAAAGCCTACGTAATCCACACAAAACACGTTTAAAATGGCCGAAGATGACGATAGATTTGACGGTATGCTGATGGCGATGGCCCAGCAACAAGAGCAAGGGATTCATCAGGTGAATATCATAATCTCAATTAATCATAAGGAAGTTTTTAGTGTGTGTTTTGCTTTATTTATCTTGTTTTGCAAAGCATATCGTTTGCTACGAGTTCGTCTCGGTCCCACGCACCCAGTACTGTGTTGTTAATTTCATTGAGTTCCTTTCCACAACGGTTTGCTTCCCATGCATGCACTGTGTAGTGTGTACAGAGTTTTTGTTCAGAAACGTATCCAAAATTTGACCCTTAACTCGGGCGTGGAGATACCCTACTTAAACATACCCAAAATGAAGTAAATATTCATTAAGTGTCCAAATAAAGATCATGAGTTAAAAGTTGTTAGAGCTTAGAGTAAAGCTAAAGCCAAGGTAGGCAAATTCATGCAAAAAAATGTATTCAAAAAACTGACTTGAAAACACATCATACAATTAGTCTGAACCGAGTCAGGAGCAAATTTGAAGAAATTATATTTTTAAATGTTGACCAAGTATCTGTACTAAAAATCGTACATGTAAAATTGGTCGTATACATTCGACAGCTGAAAGTGACGCGCACGGTTGCATTACGTGCGTTCTCGAATCCAAAATCATACCTCACACACACACTCTCGCCATACCGCGAATGGTCCGTCGTGGGGAGCTAGCCGGCTGAGAGTTTGCAGCGATACCAACGCAGCCGCGGAGCTCCGCAGAGCGCCATTTTAGCGGGACTCGGAAAGGTTCGCGGTGGGTAGGCAGCGGCCTAGCTTTTTGCCCAAACAACGCTAGATCGGCTGCTGGCAAAATGAAAATAACTACGATCGAGAACATCGTCGGTTTCTTAACTTTTCAGTGAGATAATTCTGAATTCTAATTGAGACTATATAATAAATTAAATCGACAAAGAAACCTCAGTAGAACTCTTATAACTATACAAAAGCTTGTTTATTTCTTCATTTGACATTTTGTTTTCGACCATTTTTTCGTGCGCGAGTCAATGGAAACTATGTATTACCAAACTTTCAACACGCAAGGAACGGGGAACACTCGCGGACCTCGTAAAAAATTTGTTGCAAAAAAAAATTTCAAGGGTGATTTTGAAGCAGTGTAGAATATTGGCGCTGCAATGCGCAGAAATATACTTGAAAGAAACTTAATAAATCATACCTTAATTTTCAGAAAATTGTATTTGTATTAGTGTACCTAGATGTGACTTGTTTATAACTCAGATTTTATGAAGATTTGTCGGGAAAAAATGTCATTTTTTTCCGTTTTGTGGTCATTTCTAGGCTAATATTTCAAAAGTTGCATCAGTAATGGGCCCGATGTTTCTCTTATCGTACTCGCATGTTATTTCTACATAGATTAAACATAGGATGGTTAAGGGTAAGACCAGATAACATTATAAAAAAGATATATCCTTCCACTCTCCCATATCCAAGTTTTGGGCTGATTATTGCCGACCCACCGCAGCAAGGCCATTCAGATTTTCGTACGAGCGCGAAGCGCCCTCTAGTGCCCCATGAATGTGCCTAGCCAAGGTAGGGTGTCTGAACGATTTTTCAATTTTCAATTTGGGATCGTTTTTCACCATTTTTGTTTGATATTTGAATAACAAATGTTATCAGAATAATACATTTCAAATTTCAAGTCTCACTGATGTTTCTATCAAAAGTTACAGCCCCTCCAAAACGCTGGTATATTCATATCATTTTGGTCAAAATCGACGAAAAAGACGTCCACGCAGAGTGATGTTGTTTTGCTAAATTTAGCCAAACAGCTGTATCGCGCGATATGCAAGCCTATGCATATCGTACGCATGCTGCTAAGCCAATCCGCGACTTGCAGCTTGAGCTACGCTGTCTCCGCGACATGTGCCATTGACTAGTATGGTTAGCGTTCGTCGCACAATACACCCGGAAGTGAATGCACGTTATAGTCAATGGCAATATCGCGGAGATGTCTCCGCGATATTGCCATTGACTATAACGTGTATTCACTTCCGGGTTCTATGCCGGGAATGGCCACCCATACTTTCTTTCACTATAATGTGTAATTAAATTTAGGGTTTCGTTCGTACGCGGAGATGTTACGCGATGTAACCATGGTTTGGACTGAGCGGAGCGCACGCCTCCTAATTAGCTGATCCACCAAATAGCGAGAAGGGTATTTTTAAACTGTTATCAGTTGTGATCCCTGGGGGCAAGCGAAAATATAAGCACATAGAATTGTTCCTTAGGACTGGGACTACTTATCGATCGGGGCGTCATATCTCAAAAGTGACAAACCTCAGAGTTAGCCAGGACACAATGTTTCAATTGCTGTTTTGACCAAGATATTTTTAGAATTTCGGGGGCTACGCCGCTTTAGAAATATTGGAATTCACCTGCTCTTTCATATGACACCTCATTTATTGAGTATCACCTTCAGGATCACAACAGATAAAGGTTTGAATCTCGAATTGAAAAAAAAAATTGACTTTTTTTGCATGGTCGCGCAATGCACGTAGACTGCATAGGGATGCGTGTAATCTCTATGGGAAGAATTTTAGCACACAACATCGGGTGCGCGATCAGACACCCTAGTAAAGGAGCTGGTAATCGGTCAGCTCCAGTTTTCGGTCGATCCATTGGATGCATGGTAAAATCCCTTTAAAATACATCGCATAATAGCATATCACATATCCCACACATACCATACCATGCCAGAGTCACTGAAGAACCACATTTGCAATGGAAAATATATCCTAAAATATCACATTTTAGCGATGTAATCGGCGGTCCCGCTACCCACTCCAGCAAAGCATAGAGAGTCCATGCTAATGCGTATGGACCTCTAGCGCTGCATGTATGTGGTATGCACGGGGTGGATTTTTTCCACTTTTAATATCATAAAATGTAAGACAAATACAACATAACATAGATCTAGGTTATGTTATATTTGTCTTACATTTTACAACAGTGAAGTATGTTAATTTAATGTTAGTATAGAAATTAAAAAAATTAAACTCACTTTTAAAGCACTTTTTACAGACACGGCGGCATGATTCCCTTCTCGATTACGATGACATCAAAACTGCGCACAAAACACACCATACAATGACTTCTACATGCGAAACAATTCGCCACAAAGACAGCTCGCCCCTGGACAACTCGGCACAATACCCTCCCTGGATATCTCGCCACAATACCCTGGACAACTCGACCGTGACAAGTTGTGCAGGGTATTGTTGCGAGATGTCCAGGGTATTGTGTCGAGCTGTCTTGGGGCGGGTTATATTTTGGGGCGAGCTGTCTAGGCCCCGGTGAAAACATACGTGACTCGTGACTCGTGGCTCTTGCGCAACTTCTGACGGGTAGTCTTCTTATCTCGCAGACGTTTTCATTTATTGCTTTATCGCAGGTTTAAGCACCTAGGCCTCTTATTCCGTACGAATTTCTAATCTAGTTAGACTGGAAATGCTTATTATTAGTATCATTATTAATATTATTATTATTAAATTGCTAAATTGAATATTATACTTTGGAATTATATAGTAATGCTCCGCCACCCCTGTCGGCTTAGTTGGGCTGAAATGTGTATGTATTTAATACCAAACTCTAAAAACGCTCGTACGCAATAGCCTACCGCTGAGCTGTGTAGTGTACACAACCGATCGCGTCCATATCAACATGCATATATTCGGACGTAGCAGCCTTCAAAAAATGGCGCACGTTAGCTGAATTGCGGATGGGCTATAAGCAAACAAGTAGGCCAGATGTCTGGAAACCAAGGAAATTTACACCAACGAAACTTGTAAGTTCCATTCTTTATTTATTAGTGATGGGTTATATCCCATGTAATTGATTATAAGTGCTTTGTCGGAGTAAAATCCAGAACCAGAACAAGAAGTTGCGTTAATGTACTGGTGCCAGTGTTGTGTGTTGTACTACACAGCCAGGATAGTGATGCTCCTATGTGTGCCGCTACCCAAATCTGAAAAATCGAGTTTCTTACGCGTGTATGTAAGAAATATGGGTACCATAAAATGAGCTTTATTTCAAGTATTTTTCAGATTTAGAGCCCGATTTTGTGTTGGTCGCAAGCTCAAAAGTATCTCATCGCATGTATTAAATCAATGCAGCCGGACCCCGCCACGCACACACGATATGTCTGTCTAATTCAGATTCCAACTTCCGATCACCGCTGTGCCTGTCTTCGGCCAGGCGAGCACCCGGGAGCTCCGGCGTGGGATACCTGCTCCGCCCGCTTGTGCTATACATCAGCGCGGAAATGTACGGCGCGCGCGAGCGCTTCCTATTGACTTTGTACATGCGGCCGAAAACGGGTTCGCTATGCCGATAACCGGCTCCAAAACAGTGAAAATTGAAATGAATATTGTCATGGCAATTCGTGATTTTTTTCTGGGATTCTTTTTTTGTTTAAATAATAATAATATTTGCTTCATGATTTGAACAAGAAATGATAATAAATAGGAAGTAAAGAGTCCAAAAAATAGGATTTTGTCTTAAGTGGCCGAAAACCGGGTCCTTTACTCTATGTTTATTACCTGTTTCATGTAAATTTCCTTGTTATTTTTGGAGTATTTTTCGGAAAAACGTTGATATTAGTATAGGGTCTACACTTTTTCACAGCTTTCACGGCAAACCGCTGCACAATACAAGTGCATACCGATAGTGGGTAGCGGGCGGGCGCGCTCCTGTGTGAAGTTATCTACCGTAATGATCCTCATTACGGTAGATAACTTCACACAGGCGGCCGACGGCTTTAGGTCCTCTCCGAGGGACCTGGTAATGAGGATTAATGCCTTACCAAAGGGCACTAGCGCATCGACTTTGTTTCGAACCCGGGTCACCAGATTGGAGACTACTGCTCTACCAACTGAGTACTGCTAGGGGGATTGAAAGTTTATTTATGATTTCTCCAGGGACAAATTTTCTCCAAGGAGACCATTGTAAAATCTACCCACAGAATGACCTGGGTCAATTCCATCGCAGTGGCAAATTGGTATATATGCTTTTGTGAATCAATTTTACTCAGATGGTCAATTTCACTCAGATGGTCAATTTCACACTAACATTCTAGCCTCAAATGCAATATCACATTGAAGTTACCGAAAGAAAAAGCTAGCACAATGGTCAGCAAGATATGTGTGAACAATCTTGATTTCTCTTTGTTGAAGGTGGAAACTTTCAAAATTGCAACTTACTATTAAATATGATCAATTATGATTTATTTGGTTTCTTATTCTTTATTATTGAAAACAGCTCATCAATAATTTCTTTGGATTTCTGAGGAGAAAAACAGACTTCTTCGCAGGGGCGCAGAAAGGAGAAGCAGAGAAGGTAATTTTTGTAGAACTAGGATTTTATTCTTTGGTTTTATTTTGTTATTCTTTTCAAATTGTAAAATAAGTGTTCAAAAACGTTTTGGAAAATCCTTAATAGGTTAGGATAAAGAGGTGAATAGAAATTGTTGCAATATCAATTTAAATTGGTCTATGACAGATTATGATTCCAATCCAATCCATGAATTTGTAGAGTGCAAATATATTATGACTATTTTTTTTTCTGTTAACAATTTAATTAGAATATTTAGTATACACGTAGCCAGCTTACAGCTGCATAGTGCAAATTTAATTTTCTCTGCTTTTTTGTCATGTTGAAGTAATGCCAAATGCCATTGATAAGATATATAAGATAGTACAGTGGACTCTCTCTCTCTCTCTCTCTCTTCATTCACATTCATTCTTGACCCTTGATCTTTGACCTGCTGATCAGGTGGTGATAGGAAGCTTCAAGGTTCATCAGAAGCTTGCCCTGGATGCTAAGAAGAAGAAGGAAGACGAAGCAGCGACGGCTGAGAAGGCTAAAGCAGAGCGTAAAGCCAAGGAGGCTGCAGCAAGACTAGCTGCTGAGACGAAGAAGAAGAAAGAAGAAGTTGATCCACCCAAGATACAGGAGCTCACAGATGAAGAGGCAGACAGGTTACAAGCTGAGATTGATAAGGTCAGTCATTGCTCTCTTTTATCCATGGAAACATGGAACTAACCTTAGGTTTATTTTGTTCTCTTTGATACTTGATCATTCATGTGTAATAACATTAACAGATCAATTTTGTATAAGGGGGGTCCAAAGTTAGATTTTATGGCATCCAAATGTCCCAGACACCTGTTAGTCTCAAACCCTGTCTAAATTATAACCCTTTAATTGATCCCTTTTTAATAACGCAGTCACATCTTTATGATTTTACTTTATTCGGTTCTATTCCAGTCCGTGCTATGATGGATGCTGGCATAGTATCAGACAGAAGAAGATGAAGTAGAATTATTTGAATTATTCAAGCAAAAACAATCTGTAATCTGTTTTTGAGGTCCAACAAGCTTATCACAAAAACTCTTTCAGTGAATGGTGGTCAAAGCTGCTTCAAAAAGCAGTATATATACTATGTTGAAATACCTAGAGGGCTAGAGGGACATTCATTAAAGTCTATAATATGAAATTTCAGATTATTAATCACTCCCGATTTCTGTATTAATTTGGATGTTATCTGATAGATTCTTGATAACTCTTTGTTTGTTTGTTGTTTTTGTTAATTTTTAGGAGAAAGCAAAGCCCAGTGAAGGAACTGAAGCCAAAGGGGATACTGGAACTACAGAATCAAAAAAGGAAACAAAAGAAGACGTGAGTTTGTAAGAATATGTCATTAAAAGTTAGTTAAAAATGTCTGTCATGGTCATGGATTTAGTGAAGTGAGTTTTCTTTGTCAATTGAGTAGGTCTGAGACCAAACAATAATCAATATTCTTCAATAAGCTTTCAAAGCTAGGAGTCCAATACATAGGTCAGTAATCTTTCTGGTTGAACAAATCTGTTCCCCCCCCCTATGTTGTACCTTTGGAATTCCCAAGTTAAAGCTAATGGGCATCGTATGTCAACAATACACATACCTGCCAACCACCCCGATTTAGGCGGAGTTCCTCTGCATTTTTCATACCAACTCCGAATTCCGAATGCATGCCTCAAAACTCAGATTTTTTTTTTTTTTTTTTTTTTTTTTTTTTTTTTTTTTTTTTTTTTTTTTTTTTTTTAGCGCCGCCAATAGGGGGGGCCGCGGCCGTTTCGGCCCCCCACCACTGGATCCGCCACTGGGTTACAATACTTTTACAACCAGGCATAAACAAAATCATTCACCACAATTCTAGGATATGAATTATAGGGCAGCCCTTGAGGAAAGCACATCACTGTATATATATATTTTGCACCTGGATTGAAGCCTACACACATTTTGGACATGGCACACACCACACTGCAGTGCGTAATCTTCGTTGTATGATATTTCAAAAATTGTTTATGTGTGGGGCGAAAAAGGTTGAAGGAAAAGGCCCATTTGCACCATTAAAATGGAGAGAAAAAAAAATAGACCCTAAAGTCCTGTGTACCCCCCCCCCCCCCCCCCCCCCCCCCCCCAATCTACGGGCTACTACCCCAATCCTTCGGTGGTTCGCAACCTCGTAGTCCATCCAGAAAAATTTACTCCTAATTTCTCTTGTCTCAGGTTGGCAGGTATGTACATGGATATAATTCATTCTAGATTGTTTATACTGCAGAAGATTGATTGTTTGAACTAGTAAAATAAAAATCTCACAAAAAACATGCTGGAAATCACCTTTAATAAAAACCACAACTCTCATTTTCCCATAGGGACTTCTGTAAAGCAAATGGTGTCGGGCCTACTTACCTTGATTTCCTTATCTTTCTATGCTCATTACTCAGCCCCTATACATTTTCTATCAAAATCATTTAACATGTCATTTATTTGTAATCTTGAACATTCAGTGTAAGTTTTGTTGGATTCTGTGAGAATTTATTTTCTATCATTACCAGAACTCAAGCTTAAAGATAAAATTGATTTCTGGTCATGTGATTGCACTGTCAAGAAACGGTGTATAGCATATAAGTATTGGTGTGTACTGCAAGGTTCTTGAATCATCCAAATGATAAGAGATTTGGCCTAGTCTTGGTAAAGTTACAAGCACTGTACACAGAAATATGTATATGGGACTACACGAACATGCGGCATAAAAAGCCGTCCCGATTTTTATGCTTTAACATGCCATATTTAAAATATTAAGGCATTTAAAGAGCCATGCTTTTCAGGTAACATTTTTTATCCAATGTTCTTCCACACTTGCATTATAACAATGAAAACGCTCCCAAATTATTTGTTTACCTCTTCCCAGAACTCAACTTTTTCTTCAATGTCATTTTTTATTTGGAGATTTGTCAACATGAATAGAACCTTGTTCAGAGAGCTGTAAACCATGTAAATACAATATTAGTCTATGAAGTTTCACATCAAAGCAGGGAAAGGTAATTTACACCTACCTGCACATGGTTTTTGTGGACTATTAATGTGACCTTCTTTCTTGATTGTTTGATGCTGATTATAAACCATTGTGATTGTACAGGATGAAGATGATGAGGAGAGTGAAGAAGACAAAAAGAAGATGAAACCAAACTTAGGCAATGGAGCTGACATGCCTAACTATGTATGGACACAGACACTGGGAGAAGTAGAGGTAAGATCACAGATTAGATTTGACCTGACTGCTAAGAAAGCAAGTATATACTTGTGGGTAATCAAGTAGATGAACCTTTGGCTTTAACTTCTATGATCAAAAGTTTTGGTTATGTGCTCGTTTTAAATTAATATATGGTATACAGTGAAACCTGTCTATAAAGACCGCCCAAGGGAGACAAGAAAAGCAGTCTATATAGACAGGTGTTCTTTATGTACATGTGCCTATAGTACATGTTTCAATGAGAAACCATTTTCAAGGGAAAGAAAAAATGTGGTCTTTGTAGACCGGTGGTCACTACAACAGGTTTGATTATTTATATTATTATTAAAGTTAGTCTGCTCTCAAGATACCAACCTATGTCAATGGTAAAATCAGTTATCTGCTATATCCATACTTGTATATATATTTGTATATTTTCATATGCCTTGGTCTTGTATGACAAGTTTTTTTCTCAATTTTTCAGGTACACATTCCAATGCCAATGGCAGTTAAAAACCGCGACCTTGTCGTATCCATCACCAAACGACGTCTGAAGGTCGGGTTAAAAGGTCATGAACCTTTGCTGGATGGAGAGTCGTGCAATGAATTGAAGGAAGAGGAGAGTCACTGGGTCATACAGGACAAGAAGATTGTTATTCTCTACATTGAGAAGGTCAGATTTAAAGGCATCATTTAACAATGTTAAATCTGAGATGCATGACCCTACGTGTTATCAGTGTCTGTGATATGGTGTAATATTGAAGCCCTTCAAAATGATCATGAAGTGCCTCAACAAAGTTTTAAAAAATTGAGTGACCGGTTTTACCATACTCATTTTCCCCAATAGTGCAGTGTTATAAAAATTGCAATTTCCAATCATAAATATCTTGATAATCAGACAGGAGATCTGCTTGTAAAAGCTAAGGGGTTCCTGACTGACCTAAAGGTTTATAATTATCATTGCAGAATGAGTTAACCCAGGATTTTGTTTCAGAATCTGAGACAAAGTTACCCAATCCTTTTAATAGACTGGAAGAATTTTGTTTTCTATGCTTGAGATGAAGGAAAGTAAAATGCTCAATCATGACATACCGGTATAAGCAGTGTAATCCAGGTAGTGTAATCATACAACCGTTTTAAGACAAGATTGGTGTAGAAACAAAGTCATTGTAGAAAATCTTTTCATTTTCTCCTGGTTCCTTTCATTTACAGATTAACAAGATGGAATGGTGGGATAGGTTAGTCAAGTCAGATCCTCAGATCAACACCAAGAAAGTCAATCCGGAGAACTCTAAGGTACCAACATTCAAGATTCAATATATTTGTCTCTGTAGGAGTGCAGGACTTTGTCCATCTTACCTTACCTTGTCATTCATTTCAAAGCTTTAACTTCTTTCATTTATGACATAGTTGTAGTAATGTTTGGATGCTAGCAATTCACGTTCCGCCCTCACTCTGAGAATACTGTGAAATCACAATCCTTTGTCATCCTTTTGCATCAATCTTTTGTGAATTTTGTGAGAGGTTCAGATTCATGAAAAAACATGTCGTGGAGTAATTGAATAAAAACTGACAATACACAGAATTTGTGAATGCCTTTTTGTGCAAAGCGAAAGGCTTTACAGTAGGCTATATAATGGTATAGCAGAATTTATCTCATTTATTCTTCAGATATGACATTTTACTACATTTGTAATATTAATAAATGATGGTGTTTTTGTGATTGTAGCTGTCAGATTTGGAAGGAGAGACGCGTGGTATGGTAGAGAAGATGATGTACGATCAAAGACAGAAAGCTATGGGATTACCGTCATCAGAAGATCAGAAGAAACAAGACATACTCGACAAGTAAGTTTCATCTCTCTCTCTCTCTCTCTCTTTCTTTTCCCCTCCATCTTTCGCTTTCTCTTTTTAAAAGGAAAAATACCTCTTTAAGATACAGGAATGGCAGTTTTCAGGCAAAAGCCTAAATTTAGGTCTTAGCACTGTATTTTTTTGCCACATTTCAAGCTCATTAAATACAAAGTAGATCATTTAAAAAGATTTTCAGGCCTACTTGTGAATTCTGATAACCCTAAACATAGGAATCCTCTGTTTTATGCCTCCGCTACAAAGTAACTGAAGGCATTATGTTTTCTGATTGTCCGTCTGTACGTCCCGTTCTGGTTATCGCGTTATATCAAGAACCGATTGATGGATTACCATCAAACTCAAGACATGTTTATGTAACTTGCAGAGCCAATGAACTGATTAGATTTTAGGGTCATGAGGTCAAAGGTCATGGGGCTCATTATGAATGCCTATAAATAGCTTGTGAACGCAATTAGACCAAGAGATGGATTACTTTCAAACTCAGGACATGTTTATATCTGGCAGAGCCATGTATATGAAAATTAGCTTGTAATCACAATATTTTGAGAACCTATTGATAGATTACAATCAAACTTGAATATTAAAAATTGCTTCCGTTTTGGTTTGTAAAATCGCTCTATGGCGGAGGCATCATTTTCGACTGCACCACGCAGTCGAAGTTCCATCTATTTTTTTTTTTTTTTGGGGGGGGGGGGGGGGGGTCATTTTATGACCATAACAAAAAGAGAGCTGGTACACGAGTTGGACATAACTGGGGATAATAGTCATGGACATTAAACTGGGGATAATAGTCATGGACATTAAACTGGGGATAATAGTCTACATCCGCCAACAAACGTACTGTAAGTGTGATTTTTCTGTTTTCTACTGCAATTCAAGGCAACAACTTTAGCTATGAATGTTGAATTCATCTTTAGTAGCAAGATATCTTTTCTGCAGCCCTTCTAAATACTTCCACATAATCTCTCTCCTTGTTTTAGATTCATGAAGCAGCACCCTGAAATGGACTTCTCCAATGCCAAATTCAACTGAGGATGATTTTCAAGATCATCCACGTCACAAACATATACAACATTCAACATTTTAAGAGTGAAGGGTTGATTAAACATGCAGCTTGTCACTAAGAGAATATACCCAAAATGGACTTTAAATAAGGACCTATACATCACAAGATTCATGTATGCAACAGTTAAAGAATTCATCAAGTATCATAAAAGAAATGTGTCAATGTTTCAGGAATAAGGAGTAGGGTTAATGCTACTTTAATATTCCAGAATTATCTCTTCGTTGATTTCAATCGATTTCAAGATTACCAGTACACAAAACATTTATGTGGGCCACATTTAAATCATTTATCAAGGCATGTGTTCAGAGCAGGAGGACGTTTATTCTCTGGTAAATGATTTGAGTTAATGCCCTTCTGGCTCCATACAAATGAAATGTGTATCTAACAGATTTTAAGCCCTTTTGGTTCTTTTTAGATAAAGTCTAAAAACTCCAATGTGTTATTGTTTGATGAACTTGAGCCAAGGGAATGGCTGTGAATTCACTATGTATTGTATTGTGATACATGTAGTGTACTGGCAGGAGTTGAGTGAATGAATGTGAAGTAAAACATACCATGGGTAAATTATGTTATTCAAAATGGCCACCGCAAGAGGTCCATTATTTTTATTCCTTCAAAGTATCCAATTTTTTGCAGTTTGCAGAAAGAAGTGTCTCACAAACTGAACAAGTATGGCCCATCCTTAAAGTGCCATTTCAAAGAATTAGATTCCTGAACATTGAGAGTAACATCATTTTGTATGTTCCGTCTACCGTCGGTCCGGTGTCGGTCTCGTCGGTGTAACTGTGATGTAACATACCTGGCTATTAAAGACATATTTAATTTCAGTACATGTACATGTAGTGAGTCAGAATACATACATTTGTTCTGAATCTTGTTCTAAAGGTGGATATCCATGGAGAACATATTGAGGGGTCAGTGACACAAAGACGTAACTCCATATTTTGCCAAAATGAATATTTGATATAAAAATGTTCAGAAAAATGTGGGCTTTCCAGGAAACACAGAGACTTAACTCTACCCAACACCCCATTGAAGTCAAATGGCTAGTGAAACATAGACGTAACTCAGACGTGCTCAGTGACACCTCTTTTTCTCAAAATGGAGTTACGTCTTTGTGTCACTGATCCCTCAATATAAAAGACATGAAAAACTAATTAGCACCATTTCATTTCTACAGATGTTGATTGTCCCCTTTACTTACATTGATTGTAGTTGCTGCCATACAATCTGTATACCCAGACTTATGACATTACTCTCTTCTTTTAGGTTGTCCTTGTTCATGATCATGAATATGTTCTCTTTTGTTATTTACCATAATGGATGTCAGTTCAATTTCTTTTCTACATTAAAAATTTCATTTCCATGCAGCTTTTTGCAGTTCCAGTCTAAAATGTTGTTTTGTTTGTTATTGTATAAAGTCTGTTGGGGGAGGGGGATGTTATCAAGCACTGGCTTACTTGATATTTTATACCTGGTCGAGTGTAATTGAATACATGTACAGAATGAGGGATGAGTAGGATGGGGTAGTAGAAGAAGTAGACGGTAGAAGAAGTAGACGGGGGATGTAGAGGAGAGTGAACGAAGACGTATTAAATAATGACACAGAATATGAGGGAGAGAGGGAAGGAAAGAGAAATAGATAAATGGAGAGATGTACAGAACAGGGAATGAATATGATAATGGAAGGACTGCATACATAAGGAGGGAATGATAGAGCGTTAGAAAAAAAAACGGGGAGATGACAGAAATAATGAGAAGTATAGGAGAATGAATACGATGTGTAGTGAGTAGTGGACTGGGTTTACAGACTGAGGTATAGAAGAGGAAAGAAGGAAAAGTTGAGATTGAGAATATATAGGACAGGAAAAACAAGAAGGAATAAAAGAGATACTTGGAGGAGGATGGGAGAGAAGAGAGCGGAAAGAGGCGGGAGTATAGAGTGGTGAAGTGTGACGTCATTAAAGAAAAATCTATTTCTAGAATTTTTCAATTTTTTCTTCATTTTCTGAAAGATGGTCATATCTCAGCCAATACATGTACATGACATATTCAATTGGTTTTCGACATTTGGACATTATTTTTGATGCTCTTTCGGAAAATGAAGAAAGAATGAAGAAATTCAAAAATATATTTTCATGTCACAGCTTCGGTACTCTATAGAGGGGGAATAAAAACAGATAGTGAGAGATGGTATGATGGAAGATTGAAAAATGGGAGGATGGAAGAGAAGAAAATAGGAGAGAAAAGAAAAAGAATTGATGCAGAAGAGAGAGAGAGGTAAGGAACAATTATTTATGAAAAAATGTACAAGAAGGTTAAAACATAAGTAGAGATAGCTTGAAACACAGAGAAATAAAGAATGGTTTCTACAGGGGTGATAGTGAGCACTAAAAAAAAAAGGGGGGGGGGGGTTTCCTCAACCGATTCAGGGGGGAAAAAATGGCAACTAATAACATTCCCCCCATAATGAGTCAGAAAATTTGGAAAAATCAGGAAAATAGGGGTAACATTGGGAAGAAGAAAAAAAAAGATTGAGGGAAAAAAGAAAATCAGGAAATAATCAGGCCTGTTTCTAACAGCCTAGAAGACAAAAAACAGCCAACAAATGAGTTGTGATATTTTTACAAATTATATTTCAGGTATACCTTTTATGCATATACAAACCGATACTTACAAATGTAAATTATTACTCCCTCTACATAGAGTTATCAAGGTGGATAGGGAAATGAAGGGCACCATAAACTTTTTACATAATTAAAGGATGGGGACAGTTGAAACTCTGTCATTGACATCAACAATATTATATTACTTTCATGGTAGACATATTGACAAATATTCTCTATAGGCATTGTGCGTTATTGTTCCAATTATCGATCGAATTATGGACCGCTCCGCCGGTCCTCCCGTACAGTATAAAAGACCCTTGCTTACAGTAGTTATTATCACCAGACGAAGTGTTGCAGATGCGCACGAAACGTCGTGAACTTTTAGATTCCTTATTGACCACATTGCGAGACAAACGAATATCACTAGCGATATTATTTTCGATAATATTCTCTATGTTGTGAAAGGAAGTTACCTATTGATGAAGAATACATAATGACTTCATTTTATTTTTCTCATGAAAATAAACAAATACTTGGACCTTATAGAAGTGCAAGTTTGCATATAGTCAATTAAATTCAATGTTTCCAAAAAGTTAAAGGTTCAAATCTTTGACTTCTATTCTATCAGACACATTTGCCTATTCAGATGATGAGATCATACAGGATTTTTCTAAAGCTTTCAATTATACTTATTCAACTTTTGAACAAAAATAAAATAATACTTACAATATGTTTTGCTAAGAGTGTCAAAATAGTACTTTACCATATACATGTATAATTCATCTTTTGAATGAACTGTTTGTTTAACTAAATATATTTTCAGCCTACTTTATAAAATCCTGTACTCTTTTCCACGATAATGTCAAAGTATAAAAAACTGACATGAATCAATTTACTTTACTTGATTGATTTAATATGGAAAACTTTAAACAGTAACTATCTCAAGATTTTCAATGTTAAATGTAGAATACAATTGTAAAAGTTCAGCTCTATATATGCATTATTTATTTCTATAACGGAATCACCATTGTTGTGAATTGAATGGAACAAGATAATTAAGAAAAACGGTTCCACCATCTCATTAGCGCCCCACAGTGGATAGCCTTGCAAACTCATATAATTTACAGTAAGACAGATTTGATTTACATTAAATTACATACTTTGACAATGGTGTGTACCATCATTTAAATGAAGAGAGTGATTCATTCATTTGTAAATGAGTTTAACATAAAACTTTCCACTTCATCAATGTCAAAGATTCCAATATAAGTTTGTCATTGTAGCAAAATTCCAGGGTTTGTTGCAGTCACATTAATCCAGAGATGCCAACGTCTTGACATAAAAAAAAACAGACCGAATAGCCTTAATTTTTTTTTTTTTAAATCAGATTTTGGAGAGAAAAATCAGAAGCTTAGAAACTGAAGCTCAGAGACAGCTCGGATGAAACGTGCTCTGAGAGATGATAGTCGTTGTCTTAGCAACCACCCCATGTGAGCCTAGCAACATGATCTGTCTTCCTTCGAGTAGGTTTGATGAAACCTAGAAACTGAAGCTCAGAGACAGCTCGGATGAAACGTGCTCTGAGAGATGATAGTAGTCGTTGTCTTAGCAACCACCCCATGTAAGCCTAGCAACATGATCTGTCTTCCTTCGAGTAGGTTTGATGAACCCAAGAAACTGAAGCTCAGAGACAGCTCGGATGAAACGTGCTCTGAGAGATGATATTGGTCAAGGAAAAAGGACAAAAACTTGGTACAGTTCAAATACTAGTACACTGTAGTACATATAAGAATGTTAAACGTCATAAACAAACATATCTTTTCATTTGGAAGTAGTTAACATAAACCAATACCCGCTAAAATCTGCCAAGACAGCAGCAACAACAACAGCAACAAAATCTAACGTTTTGTCCACAATACAATTGGTACTCCTCTCAAAAGTGACAAATATCCCCTGATTATCTTATACTAGCACCAGTGCGACAATGATACAAAAGATCCCCAAATTATGTCTGAGGTAATGTACTTGGGCTTTCAAAAGATGACATGCTTTGTAAGGATACTGTAATACTGGGTCAGGTTTTTTGGCTGTATCTGCATTGTCCATCTCACACTCTCCCTGGATCACAGTCATAAATGCCTGACAAATGAAAAGAAACATTGTGAAAACAAGATCAATCTGAGGCATAATATACAGTTTGCTAAAAAATGAAATCTGAAAGAAAGGCTACAAAATTGTGATACATGTAAGTTCTCTAATGGATAAGAGTTTTTTTCTTTTCAATTGTACACAATTTTCATTTAAAAGACAACTGAAATGATTTAGAACTGTTGAAGCTAATTCGCACAAAATGCTGTAAACCATCATAACCACAAACACCCCCTTCCAAGAAAAAAAGGAAAATGCTAAAGCAAAATAAATGACATGAGCAAAACAAGTGCACTGCACATTTTTGTATCTTACAACACATACATGTAAAAGTGACTATTCATCAGGGCCTTTGATACACACAGTTTTCACCCCATTTGCCATTAATAATTGACACCTAAAGTTTATTGGTATTTATTGTGACGTTCTTCAATTTTTATTTATTTATTTATTCATACAATTTAAGAGTTTCTTTCTTTTTTGACTGCACCATGTCGAAAACAGGAGTTAAGATTTGTATGTCTTACCTGCAGCCAATCATAGATGTTAATTAGCCTTCCACATTCAAGATGAAGCTTGTATACAATACACACATCAGGAAGTGAGCTGGTGATCCCCTCTTCTAATGTCTCACAATCTGGATTCTGTATACAGTGATAAGATAGTTACAAAAGATGTGGTCAGTGTATACCAATCACTCATCTCTAGTCAGAGGAATTCATGTAGATAGTCGAAACATTTCGAAACAAATGTGTCATAATGCCAATAATTGGATTTATAAAGCATGTTTTCTTTTTACAGTGCAAAACATCTATTATTCTTATTCCATAAGTTGCTCAAGTACTCAAGAATGTGTTAATAAATGATAGCTTGCTACCAAATTGACTAAAATAAGCTAGTTTGAATTGTAAAATTGAGTGGTCCTCAATCTTTCATCTTGCCATTGAAGTTAGGGGGAAAATAATAATATATGATACCAAGCTGTTTTCTGAGACATATCCTCCATTTTTACATTTCTCTTATATACTACTCACATTTTGGTGCAAAATCTTTCATATTTGTAATACATCCCTTTTCTACAATGAAAAAAATAGAAAAGTCTACTCGAGATTTACCTGGAGGTAGTAGTTAGGGTTACTAAGTGCGGTTTGGATTGCTGCCCTCGGTGGTGCATTGAGACGCTGTCTGATCTCCGATACATTATTATAGTAGAAGACTTCATGCAGAGGTAGGTTCTTTGGACATGGTAGATACTCCCTTTCAGCAAAAACAAACACACAGGAAGGAATTATACTAAGGGTATTAAAGGTAAAGACCAGTTCCCGGATTGATATGATAATTTACCAAATATATCAATTAGTGGGCGGTTTCCCGTCAAAATTGTTATCATCACGTATTAGTCAAAACATATTCTTTCACATGATTGGTAATAAGAGCTTCCATTTCATTTTTTGAGAGGAAGGCATTTCCAAAACTGGTCTATACCTTTAAAGGGTAGCACAATCTTTTATTCAGCTCCACAGTTTTCATGCTCGAAGTTCTGTTGAAGAATAGCAAGGTATCGGACATTCTAAATATCAATTTTCCACCAAAATAAATAATTTCTGAAGCATTGTTTATAAGAGCCCTTCACACTCGAGCTTCTCTGTACTACAGGCATGTTCCTAATGGTATCTATACTGGTTTTCAAATCATTAACACGAACCTCATGCATGCATATGGAATCAGGGGATTACTATTTTGAGTTTGGGGTATGACAATAATCAGTTATTTTGTTGATTTTGGGCCAATGATATCACTGATTACACACAGCATTAGAAATAAATGGATCAAAAATAGTAAAGACTCAACTGGTCAATTTGAAGTACATTATACTTAAACGGACAAATACTACTCGTGAAGCAATAAAGAAGCCCTTTCTAACAACAAGGATAATGTGCTAGACCTAATATTTTGTAGCTTGAATTGGATTAGAAATATTACTCCAATCCTCCTACCTGAATAATGCATCAAAGAAGTCTAGTATTTCATTGCGGAGTATTTCATATGGGGTCATCCTCCTCTTCTTCTTAGCATTACTCATTAACATCTGCTGGAGTGAATGAAGCGTCGTCTTCTCTCGTCTCCCTCTCAGGTTAGTTTCTTCTGTGTCATGTTCGTTCTGTTTGCTGCCCTCTGTGTCAACCTCCTCTTCATCATCCTCCGTGCTGTCTATCTCAACAGGCTGGTTGCAGGTATCTGTTTGGATTGGAAATGAAGTTCATTTAGCATTGTCAAGATTACAGAAATTAACTGATGAAAATAACATTCCATTCTCGTATTCCAATCTCAAAGAACATATCTAATAATAATAATAGTGGCTACTTGTATAGCACACAGGTCCACCTTTTGGCGCTCATATCTCTGTTCTTTCTGGTAAGTATCATCCTAGATTTAGCTCCTGGGGCTATTATCTGTGCACAGAATATTCTGAGGAGTAGATCCTACCACAAACCCACTTACTACTCGGTCAAGATGGAACTACTGCTAATAAAAACCCTTCTCTAAAATATACACCAAGTGAAGATTACAACTCTTAAACTTCTTCGTTGCAAATCTAGGTCAAATCTATACAGAGGTGCTCTCAGATGCTCTTTCATGCAGATTCCTGCCTCATCTCATATCTAATTTTCTATTTAAAGTCTTGAATACCTCCTAGTATTGCCATCTTTGCTTGTACATTCTTAACTTCTTAACTGCAATTCAAGTCAAGTTTGTGAAGCGCTATTTTAGGGAATATTATTTCATCCTGCTTATTTCAAGAATCTTTGAAGACCCTACCTCCAAGGGTTTCCATCTTTGCTTGTAGAGTCTCCAGCTGAAACCTTGGCTCTTGTAATCCCTCGCACCGTGAGAGGCTTTCTTCACACATCGTCATCTTTTTAATCAATTCATCTCGAGCTAGCATTCTGATAAATGGATTACAAATGTGTGTAGAGCTGGGAGTTAGTAAGACGTGAGGTTTTCATTCAGGTTTATAGTTTGCAGTATGTTTGACAATAGATCATGCGCCAATTGTTTTGCTAATATCATTGATTTGTTCACTACATATGCCATGGCATACATTTGCAATTCATTGCCCTTATCTCAAAAGAACAAACAATAAAGAGGTATGAAGGAGTTCTTAATAAATAATCCCCAATAATTCAAAGGCATGCCATGGTACTACAATTCAAACACTTTATAATCAATCTACTGGTACATTTAATTTTCTTGATACAATATAAAAACTAGATGGAATTTTGACTGCGCGCAGTCGAAAATGATGCCTCCGCCATAGAGCAATTTTTAAAATTCAAGTTGATTTTAATCCATCTGTCGGTTTTAATGATAATGCACTTACAAGCTATTTATAGGCATACATAATGAGCCCCATGACCTTTGACCTGATGACCCTAAAATCTAATCAGTTCATTGGCTCTGCAAGATACATATACATGTCTTGAGTTTGATAGTAATCTGTCTATTGGTTCTCATGATAATGCGATCACAAGCTATTTGTGCATACATAATGAGCCCTGTGACCTTTGACCTAGTGACCCCAAAATCTAATCAGTTCATTGGCTCTGCAAGATACATACTATCCTTAAGTTTGAAGTTTAAATCTCAAATGGTTCTTGAGATATCGCGCTAACGAACTCAATACAATGAATTTCATAAGTTGACCTCTGTGACCCTTGACCTTTGACCTACGTGCTCCAAAATCTAATCAGATTGTTTTCCTATAGTGATACACACTATCACTAAGTTTGAAGTTTAAATCTCCAGTGGTTCTTGAGATATCATGATAACAATCTCAATGTATGGAATTTCATAAGTTGACCTCTGTGACCCTTGACCTTTGACATACGTGCTCCAAAATCTAATCAGATCGTCTTCCTATGGTGATACATACTATCCTTAAGTTTGAAGTTTAAATCTCAAATGGTTCTTGAGATATCGCGCTAACAAACTCAATACAAGGAATTTCATAAGTTGACCTCTGTGACCTGTGACCTTTGACCTACGTACTCCAAAATCTAATCAGATCGTCTTCCTATGGTGATAAATACTATTCCCGAGTCTTAAGTTTAAATCTTAAATGGTTCTTGAGATATTGTGATAACGGTCAAACGGGACGGACGTACGGACGTACGGACGTACGGACGGTACGACGTACGAACGGACAACCCGAAAACATGATGCCTCCGGCACCACCTTCGGTGGCGGAGGCATAAAAATTACTGTAAATGTGCAGATGAAATGGAGACGCATCATGTTAAGAAGCTCCACAAACTGTCATGGGAGGAAATCACAATACTTCTATCACATAATGGTATTAATAATTATTCCCTCCCATCCCTGATATAAATGATCGTTTGCCCTACTCACTTCATGAACTTGAAGGCCTCTTGATATGCTTCCGTTTCAAATATATCTCCCTCTGTTGCCATGGCAAATAGCTCTCTCATCTGCTTGCCTAGAGGATGATATGGCAGTCCCTCGGATAGGATGTGAAGACATTCCAAGACAGGAAAGAAGGCTTTATGGTACTCATTCATCTGTTTCAGAAGCTCTTGAAGGGTTTTCTAAAGGGCAGAGGAGAGATAGGCAATTAAATCATTTCTTTTTGCTATCAGCCTGGATAGCTCTCTCTCTCTTTCACTGTTAAAGGTATAGACCAGTTATGGTCATGCGATTGCATTGTGAAAGAAACGTTGTGGAATCAATCAGAAAAGGTTGATCATCTAGCATATAAGTATTGGTGTGTACTGCAAGGTTCTTTAATCATCAAAATGATAAGAAATTTGGCCTGGTCTTGGTAAAGTTACAAGCACTGTACACAGAAAGATGTATATGGAACTACACAAAGTTATATCTGTCAGGTCCAAATAGATATAATAATTTACCAAATATATCAATTAGTAGGCGATTTTTCGGCAAGATTTGTATGATCACTTATTAGTCAAAACATATTCTTTCACATGATTGGTAATAAGAGCTTTTATTTCATTTCTGTGAGAGGGGGACGTTTCCAAAACTGGTCTTTATCTTTAACCTGATCACCTCAAACTCTATGGCTTTTATTATATATCTTTTTTTGCTTCTCACTTCATTAATCTCTTCGCTTTGCAGTCTGTTAATGCGATCTCTTATCAATTCCTAAAATTACATCTCTCAACTGAAAAACAAAACAAGTAAAAAAAAAACAACAAACACACCATTCAACTCTATTTATTATCTTTAAATTTATGTCTTACAATTATCAAAAACATCCTTTAGTTGCACTCTATCTCTACACTATTCAATATGAATATTAGATGTACATGTACCTTCAATCAAACACTTTGTTTAAAATGTACATGAACTTTAACATTTCAAATCAATTGTTAATCTTGCAAATAATCTAATAAATTTGTACCAAAGAACAGGTCTGACAAAAGATTGTAGGTCCGATGTTACTGGGCAACAGCATAACACATACTACAATGGCAATTGATTCAGAGTTCATCTGACCTGACCTTAGCCTTAATAAGGGAGTTTACAAATGACCCCAAATATCCACAGATCTTTTACACATGGAGAAGTTCCACTTTGAGCATCTTAGAATAATAACTGCCAAAGTCCTAGATGTGATTCATGAATACCTTTTGTTTGACCTCTTGAAAAGAATACTTCCACCTGCGTATCATAGAATGTACCGTTGGTGCATAAATGAATAATGTTACATAACTTTCATGAGCGCATATCCAGTATTCATCTCAGTGTGGGTTTTACCATTTTGGTACAAATGACCTTTATCTGCCCATGCGCAGATTGTATCTATGAACTGGCTTATTCATTCACTTATACCTTAAATATTGATATAGCTGAACTCAGAAGGTTAATGGTCAGCTTCCAGGGTGGAGTAATGATAACAGCTACACATGTACCCGTTACACACATCTAACTCTAACCATAAACCTCAACTAAAATCCAATCTCAACCTAAGTTCTTACCCTATTTATAAAATAAAGCCTAAATCAAATGTTACTAGACCAAACATCCTCATAGCCGAGTGGATATGTCAGGGGACTGTAGATCAAAAGGTCCCGGTGTGGCACTAATGTCCTTTGGCAAGACATTGATCTACATTTGCCACTCTCCACCCAGGTGTTAAATGGTTACCCGGTAGGATGCGAAAGTTAATGAGGTTGGATTAGTAAGTGGCGCTTGTAAAATGGCGACTGGCTGGAATGCTCCCTAGGGCATGGAAAATGTGCATACATTGTGTTGTGAGTAAGCCTGAATCCGATGACCGGGGTAGAAACAAAGTATTAGGTGCATTATAAATGTGAGCTATTATCATTATTATTAGCTATTGGCTGTATGAACCTTACCTTCATGTGTTTATCATCTAGGAGAAGAGCTCTCTGATCACTGGCAGGCCGACCATCAACATATCTGCACAAAAATTAAGATCAGAGGATCATAGCATATATCAAATATTAATAAAAACAGATATTAAGTGAAACCTGTATGGAAAGAAAACCATCCAAGGAAGAAACAGTAAGTGGTCTTTACAGGCAGGAAGTCTTTATACATACATGTAGGCTTCCTTTCAAATTTTTCAAGCATTGTTTCAAGAGGAAACACCTAAATGTGGCCCTTATAGACAAATTGTCTTTCTATAAAGGAAATCACTAACTCAGGTTTGACAATACCATAACAAAAATATAGAAAAATACTGATGTATGAACAGAAGAAAAGGTGACCATGTTGATGGTTCATGAATTAGCCTTTAATTGCAGGGTAGCAATCGATCTATCTTATATGAATGAAATACACACTTTATACTTCAGGGCCGAGAAATTGTATTGATTCAAATGATTTTATTTCTCATGCAAAGCATAATACAATGAATAATTATAGTATAAAAATATGCAATGAAACAACAAATATAATAGAAAAAGCATGAGAAAAGAGGAACTAAATGCAAGCAGAGCTTGTTGAAGTGTTAGTTCCTCAGATGCTGTTTTACAATATAACATAAACAAATTATGCTTAGAAAATCAATAAATAGAACAAAATATATAGCTAAGAAATTATAGATTTTTTTTTTTTTTTTTTTGGGGGGGGGGGGGATTATGCCAGCAATGGTGCTCAACCCATTTTGTTTTCAACTTTGAAAGTTTTTTTGTTTAATATCTCTTTATAAATCTGAAGAAAGAGCATCCCCATTTGCCCTAATTCCTCCTGATGTAAATTACCTCCTGAATGAAGAAGCTTGTCTGAAGAGCTCTAGCTGGTCATGTGACAGGTTACGTGTTCTGTTGATTGCATCTCCATAGCGACAGCATAAGATGCTGAGTGGCTGGGAGAAGTAGTGATCTAACACTGCATACTGAGATTGAGGTCAACAAAAGAAATGTAATTTAGCATGTTCCTCTGTATGTGATGCTCATTCATAAGTAAACAAAGAAATAGAATCTATTGTTAGCATATGAAAATATAAAATATGAATGACCAAAAGAAAATCCAGTTCATATAAAAATAGAAATACAACCTCTGAACAAGGAAGAATAAATGGACTTCGTTCTCTTCAGAAAAAATGGACAATCATGGAATTCACTTAAACAGTTATTCAGATCCATTGGAAAAAGGTGCATGTTTAGGGGACATAATTTGTGCCACTGTTCAATTTTTGACCCAATTTGTCCACACAAAAAAGTGTTGGATTCTTTAAAAGTAGGATACCTTTGCAAATCAACTACACTTCATCTCAATGTTTGACCTTAATGTGACCTTTCAGTATACTGACCTGTAACCCTTGTACAAAGTTCATGACAGAGAAATCATGGTAGAGAAAGAGATCTAGTAATAGCTGGAAGACCTTTGACCTTTGACCTTAATGTGACCTTTCAGTATACTGACCTGTAACCCTTGTACAAAGTTCATGACAGAGAAATCATGGTAGAGAAAGATCTATTAATAGCTGGAAGACCTTTGACCTTTGACCTTAATGTGACCTTTCAGTATACTGACCTGTAACCCTTGTACAAAGTTCATGACAGAGAAATCATGGTAGAGAAAGAGATCTATTAATAGCTGGAAGACCTTTGACCTTTGACCTTAATGTGACCTTTCAGTATACTGACCTGTAAACCTTGTACAAAGTTCATGACAGAGAAATCATGGTAGAGAAAGAGATCTATTAATAGCTGGAAGACCTTTGACCTTTGACCTTAATGTGACCTTTCAGTATACTGACCTGTAACCCTTGTACAAAGTTCATGACAGAGAAATCATGGTAGAGAAAGAGATCTAGTAATAGCTGGAAGACCTTTGACCTTTGACCTTAATGTGACCTTTCAGTATACTGACCTGTAAACCTTGTACAAAGTTCATGACAGAGAAATCATGGTAGAGAAAGAGATCTAGTAATAGCTGGAAGACCTTTGACCCCAGCTTGAATGGGTGCTTGGCTGTCAACAACACCTAAAGGGAATAAACAAATAAAAGAGAGGATTTTAGCTGTAATATCAGAGATGCCAACCTCTTGACACAAAAAAACGGACTGAGTATCCTAAAAAGTCAGATTTTGGAGAGAAAAATCAGATTTTCATGAAAACTCGACACTACCACTAGCCCGTCGGCCCCGTAAAATTTCAGAAAAATGTTTGCTCTTTCATTAAAATTTAATGAGAAAATTGAAAAGCAAACTTTTTGTTGGGGTTGCGAGGGTTTACTTGTCCATGTTTCTATGCAATTCCGCTGTTTTTATGGGTTTAAACAAAAAACAGAAACAAAAACAAACTAAAAATCCTATTTTTAGATTTTAAGATCGTATTTCACTCTCATTATTGTACTAAATATGATTTAATCGTACTGGTTGCCATCTCTGTAATATCAAAGACATACACGTACTAACATAACCCATACAATACAAGAGAAGTCATAGTGGGAAAAATAGCTGTTTTGTTATCATGTCATTTCATGGGGGTGGGGGTGGGGGTAGGTTGGAAGACAACCCCCTCTGAAAGAGGACCAAAATAACCTGACATTTTACGGCTAGCAGACAAGATTAGCAATTCTACCCCCCCCCCCCCCCCTATATTTTAAACATGATTTATATCAAATTAATCCAATTGCTCAATCTGAAATCCCTGACTATTTTTACAAATCATTAAATCAGTGATTACAAATAGATCTATGTAAAGAGAAATCCCTGCAATAAGTTAAGATCAACCTGCAGATTATTCTGTATTTCATATCATGATACATCAACACCAATCTATCTATTAACAGCTAATCATCAAATTACAACAAATTTCAGAATTCATTTTCTACTGTGATTTTCTACTGGCTGGCAAACTAACTAAGAACAAATCAACTCTTTTGAAGGACACTTTATTGATCTTCTTATTTAATAACTAAATAAACACAAAACTACCAAACAAACTGATATAATTTCTCACCTTATCAATAACTTTTGAGAGGTAGATAGATGAAGGCTGAGCTTGGAACTTCTCAATACTGAGACATGATGATACAGACTGAGGTAATAGACGATGGATCACTGTCACTGATGTAGCTATTCCAAAGGTCAACACCAGAGGGAGCTTCTCCAAATACTGACTGTCAAGGGTCAAATCATTTCATTTTCAATTATTACAAGAACTGAAAGATTCTATACAAATTTTGTCTTCTGCATATGAAAAGGGTAAATAGAATCTTAACAAATGTATTATACAGTACTTCTAAGAATAGGCTCCCCAACATGAGTATTCAAGAACACAGATAATTGTATTTAATCGGTTATTGGTAACAAACAAGTCAAGATACGGCAGTAACAAAATTAACATTGAATTATAATCTCACACAGAAAGTGATTTTTAAATAATGCTAATATATTTTTCTTTTCAAATAAATTTGTTCATCTACAACTCGTGTGCATTGGGTTTTTACAGAAGTGTATCAATCAGATATGATTATTTAAACGTCACCATTCGAAAGACGTGACTCAGTTTCGAACCTGCGTCCTCGGCTGAATCAGTTTGTAACTTCCATTGTTAGCTGGATTACAGGCGCATGCCACAACGCCTCGTCTTTCGCTTGAAGCAATTTAACAGCCCCTGAAATCAATCTTACTTCAACATACCTGCAGATGTGGATAAAGTCCTGGATGACCACGGCCTTGAAACCTTCAAAGTCTTCCAGGACGATGATTATAGGAGGACACTCTGGATAAGAGACTGGCCCACTCATTGATCTGCGCTTCCTTGATCGACGGGGCGATTTAAACGTTGCTGTGCTGCCTGGCAATTTCCTCTTCTGAAGTGTGGAGAAAAGAGAAAAATCAAGATTAAAACTCAATTCCGACTACCATCTTACTATGATCATAATAGCATATCACACAATTTTTAAAACAAATTTACTTCACAAATGCTGTAATCCTTGTCAACCATTGTTATGAAATGTTTTGTATTTTATCTGTACTCAAAATCTAACTTGTACATATTGTTTCGCTGACGAAACTGATTTTCATTATGTTTTTTGATTCGCAGATACCGTTACGTAATTCAGTGGTCAACGTGTACGTATGTGCTAATTAATGTAAAAACCGGCAGAGCACTATTGGGGTTTCACAGAGGTGACATCTTGCGATGTTCGCCTACTAATTTTTCGTGCAGAATGCCTCATTTCACAATGAGATAATTCGTATTTCGACAGTATATCCTGCCAAGAAGTGAGTACTGCTTGGTGTGAATGTATTTTTAGAATGTTTTATGCAGACATGAAAATTATGGATGTTTTCTTATTTGTTTGAAACGAAATGGAATTTCGCTCAGTGAAAGTGTACACGTGTAAAGTTGATAGTCTTGTGTGCAGACCATTCGATATAAAGTATTTATTTGACATGTATTTGATACATTGCTAAGAATAAGCTGTATATAAATATTAAAGGACATTATTTTCAGGGTTTATTGTAGCACTCTGGTATTTACAATTTACAGGGAAAAGGCTGATTTGGTGGTTTATTTATGGTCGTTTTGATAGACTTTCAATTAATCATTGGTCTGAATTAAGACTAGCTTTTGGTATTGCACACGGAGCTTGTTGTTGGCTTTTCAACTACACAAAGTCTTACAAAAGGGAATTTTAGGATATCTGTTATATTCTGGTGAAGCTATTTTATGACATTCGATGAAGTCATTTAAAGGAATTTCTGTATGGGTTTTAGTATGAATATCAGTGACTTGAAAGGTATGTCACATTTGTTATGAAAGTCAAGAGAAATCATTTGACCTTGTGTTGTCATTCATAAAACCTGAATGTTGAATAGGGGTATTTGTAGGAATATTATGAAAGATATAAGATGCCATTTTGGTCATATCTATATTTAAATTAGTGCTTAATTATTCACGAGAAAAGGGATATTCAGGCAGATTTGCATTTTCTGTTTAGAAGTTACATTTATACTTCAAACTGATATGAATGAGTCCAGTTGACTTATGTATTTATGAATTCTTCAATTTGTTCTTTCAGATTGAATAAAATCAGACTACGGTCTTATATGATTCCAAGCGGGATATTCTGTGACTGAGTCATCTTTCTTACGAGCAATCCAACAATTCAATTTCCTACTGCTAACCTGGGATACGATAGGAAAGATGACGTCGACTGATGAAAGTAACCTGAAGTTCAAGCGAAGGGGTGCCAAGTCCAGATTCACGAGATTCGGCAAGGCTACAGAGCAACTGATAGATGGCGGCCGAAGTAGGGCGGAGGCACAGAAATCCTTCGAGAAGTATGAGCAGGCATACCATGAAGTGGAAGATGCTCATGACAAGTTTACTATGACCATCAAAGACGAAGCAGAGTATGATAGAGAGGACGTCTGGATGGAAGATGTTCAGAATGATTTCTCGAAGTTACAGTGCAAGTTCATTGACTACGTCAAGGTTGATGAAAGTGCTTCGTCAAGTCCTACAGGGGAAGACACCACGGTCAGTGTTCTTCCTGGTCATCAAGGATTTGCTCAGGAAAGCATGAGCCACTTCAAGATCGAAAGACCAAGGCTCCCAAAGTTCAGTGGAGACATCCGTGAGTACTGCATCTTTAAGTCAGATTTTGAACATGTCATAGGTAGCAGATGTAGCTCCAGAGATGCTATGATGATTCTTCGTTCATGCCTTCAGGGCAAACCACTGCAACTTATCCAAGGTATTGGACAGGACTACGCGGCTGCCTGGGAGCAACTAGATACCATTTATGGGGATTCTAGATATGTGGCGGACACCATCATCAGCGACATATCTAAGTTTAGGCCACTGAAAGAGGGTGAAGATGCCAGGTTCTGCGACCTGGTCCATCTAGTAAGGAGAAGCTTCAACACCCTGAACGAGATCGGGAAGCAGAACGACATGAACAACAGTCACATGCTGGCCATAATAGAGAGAAAGATGTGTCCAGATGATCGGAGGTTATGGTTCCGAGACCAAGATGGCAGTTCGGAGACGACTCTTCATTCTCTAATGAACTGGATGGCGAAGGAGATGCGAGCTCGCATGAGATCATCAGCTCCGCTTCGCAGTGAAGCCAAGTCCAGCATAGTGAACATGGTCTCCAAGGCAGAGGAGAAACCATCCAGGAACCAGTCCACAAAGGAGTTTAAGTGCTGGGTCTGCAAAAGTTATACTGGACATTGGACAGATCAGTGTAGGGATTTCATCTCCAAATCGGCACCTGAACGATGGGAGATGGTGAAGAGCAGTCATGCCTGCTACAGCTGTTTGAAGAAAGCTGGACGAGACCACGTGATGAGTAACTGCAACAGGCGACGCCGTTGTAGTGAATCCAGGAACGGAGTGCAGTGCACATGGTATCATCATCCGTTACTTCATACTGAAAGGAGCTTAGTTGAGGAAGGAGCATTGGCGAAACAAGTGGGAGTAGCTACGGTCATTGCAAATGAATGTCTCCTTCCTGTGACGATAGTGGATGTGATATCTAAACGAACTGTGCAGCAAGGAAATCTGCTTTTGGATTCTGGTGCTGAGATAAGCCTTATTCGTAAAGGTTTTGCAGAGAGGCTCAGGCTTAAGGGAACGCCAATAACCATAACAATGGTCAAGATTGGTCGAGATGAGGAGGTTCTCCAAACTCTCAAGTATCGGATACCCATCAGAGAAGCAGGGAAAAGCTCCATGCCTATTATGATTGACGCTATAGGCATACACTGCATAAGTGAGGACATTGCAGCAGTAGACTTGGGCCTTCTGTCAAAGAAGTTTGGACTGAAGGAGCAAGAGTTGAAGCGAGGTACTGGAGCAGTCGACCTACTAGTGGGCATAGATCATGCCAGGCTCCATGGCGGAGAAGTTAGAGAGGTTGGACATTTAGCAGCTCGCAAATCTCCAGTAGGATGGGTGGTGTTTGGCAAAGGACCCACTGACCGTGTCGGCGCCAGTTCAGTACTTCACATAAAGATCTCAAGCCCTGTAGATCTTACAGACTTCTGGAGTTCAGAGACATCCTGCCAGTGTAAGCAGAGCAGTCTGAGTAGACAGGAAGAGATTGAGGAGCAAGTGATCAGGAGATCATGCAAGAAGGTGGGAAATCAATGGCAGGTTTCCTATCCTTGGAAGAAAGACCCCAATCTTCTACCAGATAACAGGATACAGGCTGAGAAGATCTTGGTGACTACTGAAAAGAGACTGGCCAGAAATGAGAAGTATGCATCTGCATATGAAGAGCAGATGAAAGAAATGGAAAAGCTGAAATTTTCCAGAAAGCTGACAGAGGACGAGATGAATAGTTACAAAGGGCCAGTGCACTACATTTCCCACCATGCGGTGATAAGGCCAGAGAAGAAAAGTACACCAGTACGAATAGTATTCAATTCATCTGCCACTTTTCAAGGTCACACACTCAATGAGTATTGGATGAAAGGACCGGACCTTCTCAACAGCCTTCTGGGAGTTTTGCTGAGGTTCAGAGAGAACGAGATAGCTGTATGTGGTGATATTTCTAAAATGTATCACAGAGTTCTAGTCCCGGAGTCTGACCAGCATGTTCACAGGTTCTTGTGGAGGAACATGCAACTCACCAGAGAGCCAAGTACTTACATCAAGACTGTACTGACATTTGGGGACAAGCCTGCATCTGCCATGGCTCAGATAGCACTCAGGAAGACAGCTGAGGAGGCAGAAAGTAGATATCCAGAAGCTGCCCAGGTACTTAAAGATTGTGTCTACATGGATGATATCTGTGAGTCAGTAAGAGACCTACCTACAGCCCAGAGACTCACAGATGAGATTGACAAGGTGCTATCTGAGGGAGGATTTAAAACCAAAGGATGGTTGTCAAACAGATCATTGACAGATAGTGTACAGAAGGAAGGAGAGATGAGGCTCCTTGAGGCTCTAGCTGAGGAGAAGGTCCTGGGAGCAGTATGGGACAACAGTAAAGATGTCTTCTCATACAGAGTCAAAATAGATCTGCAAGAGTACTCTGAGGGTAAACCAGAAGGAGAATGGAGTCTCAGCAAGAGAAAGATCTTGAGCCAGATAGCACGAGTATTTGACCCACTCGGCTTTGCAGCAGCCTTCCTGATTCGTGCCAAGATTGGGATGCAGAGCCTTTGGGAAAAGGGCTATGACTGGGATGAGATGCTGCCAGAAGCAGACCAGAAGTGGTGGATAGCCTTTTTCAAGGAGATGAAGGAGTTGGATGAGGTTAAGTTTGAAAGAAGCCTCACACCATCAACAACGGTTATCGATCATCCAATGCTGTGTATTTTTGCAGATGCATCCCAGAATGCTTTCGGAGCATGCGTCTATCTGAGGTGGCAGCTTGAGAACGGTGATTATGATGTCAGATTCGTAATGGCCAAGTCCAGAGTGGCCCCATTGAAGAAGATGACCATTCCCAGATTGGAACTACAGGCAGCAGTTATGGCTACACGACTCTTCACCACTGTCATGAAGGAGCTGAGATTGCAAGTTGAACAGGTGGTGTTCATGACAGATAGCCAGATTGTACTATCCTGGGTACGGAGTCAGAGAAAACGTTTTAAGACGTTTGTCGCAGTGAGGATAGCAGAGGTTCAAAGTCAGTCTGATCCTGCCCAGTGGAGATATGTTCCAGGTGATCAGAACCCTGCCGATGATGTGTCAAGAGGTCTGCCCGCAGCAAAGTTAGGACAGAGATGGCAGCATGGCCCGGAGTTCTTGTACTCTCCAGAAAGTGAGTGGCCTGAAGATCAGAGAGTAGGCCTGGAGAGTGAATCTGTGATGGAAGTGGAGAAAAGGAAAGTTCATCTTCTCTCCATGGCAACGACTCAAGAAGTCATAAAGACTGAGAATTTCTCAAGCTGGAGGAAGCTTATCAGAGTAGCTGCTTATGTCTTGCGATTCGTGCACAAGCTCAGAAAGGCACGAACAGATGAAGAGAGAGATGACATCAGCCAATCTCTGACACCGGAGGAGTTAAGAGAGTCAGAAAGAATGCTGATCAGAGGAGCTCAATCTACCCTTAGAGCTCGTCTTGAAAAAGGTGAATTCAAGATGCTAAGTCCCTACACAGATGCAGAGGGAATAATCCGAGTTGGTGGTAGGACAGATAAAGCTTTGATCTCGTTTGATATGAGACACCCTGTACTCTTGCCACGTGATGATTACATATCGTGTCTCATAACACGTGAGATGCATCACGATGGACACGGCGGAGTTGCAGCCACAACTGGGAAAGTGAGGAAGCAGTATTGGATCTTGCAGGGACACAGACTTGCCAAAACCTGCAAGTTCAGATGTACAAAATGTAGAGAGATGGAACACAAAGTAGAGAAACAGCTGATGGCAGAATTACCTGAGCAACGAGTTGCCCCTCATACTCCGCCATTCTACAGTACTTCATGCGACTACTTTGGTCCATATAGAGTGAAGATTACCCGGAACACGACAGCAAAGTACTATGGGGTGATTTTTACTTGCCTGAGCACGAGGGCAGTTCACTTAGAGATTGCTACTGACTGCTCAACCATGGAATTTCTTCAGGTGCTGAGAAGGTTCTTCGCATTAAGAGGCCAACCCGCATATCTGCTAAGTGACAATGGCACACAGTTCATTGGAGCTGAGCGAGAGCTTCGAGAGATGGTCAGAGGTTGGGACGTGCAGAAACTCCAAGAATACTGTGCAGACAAAGGTACAGAGTGGAAATTCACCACCCCTTTAGCACCGCACCAGAATGGATGTGCAGAGTCGCTGGTGAAAAGCTGTAAATTTGCACTCAAAAAAGCCATCGGAGATCAGCGTCTTTCACCGTTTGAACTTTACACATGCTTGTTAGAAGTAGCCAACCTGGTTAATCAACGTCCTATTGGTAGGATTCCTAACGACCCTGATGACGGAAGCTACTTGTGTCCAAACGACATGCTACTAGGGAGAGCTTCGCGCCAAGTACCACAAGGTCCATTCAAAAGTTCAGGAAATCCAAGACATCGAGTTGAATATGTTCAACAAATCGTCGACTCCTTTTGGCAACGTTGGACGAGAGATGTTCTACCTCTACTGGTGCCAAGGAGAAGGTGGAATGCAGACCGTCGAAATGTTCGCGTCGATGACGTCGTAATGTTAGCAGATGCTAATGCAGTCCGCGGAAAGTGGCTTCTGGGTCGGTTAATACAAGTGTACCCTGGTCCAGATGGGAGAGTTCGAAATGTTAAAGTGAAAACCGCTTCGGGAGAATACCGTCGCCCGATCGGCAGAATCGCTATTATATACCCTGCTGAAGGATATGAAGACGAGTGAATGTTTTTTTTTCTTCGCATTAATACAGAGGATAGCGGAAATTGATAGAAATGCATTTTGCATTCCAGTGAAGAATTTTAATTATGCAATTCAGTTAAAAGCATAATTGTTGGAAATTTCTTTTGAAATGAAGGTTATTTTGATATAATAGATGCATATAGCAATTTTACACAGTTTCAGCAGCTTTACTCGCGACCTACTCTACTCGCGACCAGCTATATTCGCGACCAGCTCAGCTCCCGATCAGATGTATTCATGACCAGTTCTACTCACGATCGGTTCTACTCGTCTCGTGATCAAGTTTATTCGCGACCATTTTAGCCACGACAGGTTTTTCTTCTCGCAATCGGTTTTTTTCTCAACCAGTGTTGTTTGTAAAGAATTACAAGATGTTTTTTTTTTTGTAAATCGCGAGCAAGATATTACTGAATTTGACTTTAAAACAGTTTACCAGTGAATTTTTGCAACAATGACATTTATTGTAAACGTTTTTTCAGATAGTTGATTCAAAAGTTTATACATGTAATTGATATTACCTTCTGGCATTTTGATACAGATATTGATATATTGATTTATGTATTGAGGCAAGGCCTCATAGGCGGGGGGAGGATGTTTCGCTGACGAAACTGATTTTCATTATGTTTTTTGATTCGCAGATACCGTTACGTAATTCAGTGGTCAACGTGTACGTATGTGCTAATTAATGTAAAAACCGGCAGAGCACTATTGGGGTTTCACAGAGGTGACATCTTGCGATGTTCGCCTACTAATTTTTCGTGCAGAATGCCTCATTTCACAATGAGATAATTCGTATTTCGACAGTATATCCTGCCAAGAAGTGAGTACTGCTTGGTGTGAATGTATTTTTAGAATGTTTTATGCAGACATGAAAATTATGGATGTTTTCTTATTTGTTTGAAACGAAATGGAATTTCGCTCAGTGAAAGTGTACACGTGTAAAGTTGATAGTCTTGTGTGCAGACCATTCGATATAAAGTATTTATTTGACATGTATTTGATACATTGCTAAGAATAAGCTGTATATAAATATTAAAGGACATTATTTTCAGGGTTTATTGTAGCACTCTGGTATTTACAATTTACAGGGAAAAGGCTGATTTGGTGGTTTATTTATGGTCGTTTTGATAGACTTTCAATTAATCATTGGTCTGAATTAAGACTAGCTTTTGGTATTGCACACGGAGCTTGTTGTTGGCTTTTCAACTACACAAAGTCTTACAAAAGGGAATTTTAGGATATCTGTTATATTCTGGTGAAGCTATTTTATGACATTCGATGAAGTCATTTAAAGGAATTTCTGTATGGGTTTTAGTATGAATATCAGTGACTTGAAAGGTATGTCACATTTGTTATGAAAGTCAAGAGAAATCATTTGACCTTGTGTTGTCATTCATAAAACCTGAATGTTGAATAGGGGTATTTGTAGGAATATTATGAAAGATATAAGATGCCATTTTGGTCATATCTATATTTAAATTAGTGCTTAATTATTCACGAGAAAAGGGATATTCAGGCAGATTTGCATTTTCTGTTTAGAAGTTACATTTATACTTCAAACTGATATGAATGAGTCCAGTTGACTTATGTATTTATGAATTCTTCAATTTGTTCTTTCAGATTGAATAAAATCAGACTACGGTCTTATATGATTCCAAGCGGGATATTCTGTGACTGAGTCATCTTTCTTACGAGCAATCCACATATGATATCTGGAATATAGGTATAAATGTAATATTTTAAATATGAACAAAGCAAACCGTGAGCAGAATTTTCATGCAATCTGCTCAGCATCTCAAACATTTTACAAGGCTCCTAATTACAAGCAAACCACCCAAACCACAAATCATAGGAATTTAAAGGAATCGCAATAAAAACAAGACTATATCATACCTGTACATTGTCCTTATACCAAGCTTGTAGAACATACATGTACATTATCCTTATACCAAGCTTGTAGAACATGCCTGTACATTATCCTTATACCAAGCTTGTAGAACATGCCTGTACATTATCCTTAAACCAAGCTTGTAGAACATACCTGTACATTGTCCTTATACCAAGCTTGTAGAACATACCTGTACATTATCCTTATACCAAGCTTGAAGAACATACCTGTACGTTATCCTTATACCAAGCTTGTAGAACATACCTGTACATTATCCTTATACCAAGCTTGTAGACTACCTGTACATTATCCTTATACCAAGCTTGTATAACATACCTGTACATTATCCTTATACCAAGCTTGTAGAACATACATGTATGTTATCCTTATACCAAGCTTGTAGACTACCTGTAGATTATCCTTATACCAAGCTTGTAGACTACCTGTACATTATCCTTATACCAAGCTTGTGGAACATACCTGTACATTATCCTTATACCAAGCTTGTAGACTACCTGTACATTATCCTTATACCAAGCTTGTATAACATACCTGTACATTATCCTTATACCAAGCTTGTAGAACATACATGTACGTTATCCTTATACCAAGCTTGTAGACTACCTGTAGATTATCCTTATACCAAGCTTGTAGACTACCTGTACATTATCCTTATACCAAGCTTGTAGAAAATACCTGTACATTATCCTTACACCAAGCTTGTAGAACATACCTGTACGTTATCCTTCTACCAAACTTGTAGAACATACCTGTACATTATCCATATACCAAACTTGTAGAACATTTGTGTACATTATCCTTATACCAAGCTTGTAGAACATACCTGCACATTATCCTTATACCAAGCTTGTAGAACATACCTGCACATTATCCTTATACCAAGCTTGTAGAACATACTGCACTTTATCCTTATACCAAGCTTGTAGAACATACCTGCACATTATCCTTATACCAAGCCTGTAGCACAGGGAAAGTACAAGGCACCTTCTTCATGTTCACTTCTGGCATCGTGTCTTCATCTTCAGAAGCCTGCAAGTAATAATGATATATATATAGGCTTATGCTAAACACTATGGTCATGGCTAGCTTGGCCAATTTTTTGTTAACAGTGTCTTCAAATCTGCTGTATAAGGGGGGAAATTTATTCAAGAAGAGATCTGAAATTATCAACAATTTTGACACATTTTTAATTGTGTCTTCCAATCCATGCAATCATCTCTGGGTAATTATCCGGGGAGAATGTTATTATGATGATGCCGTCAGGAATTACCTAGATACTGAATTCTACTAAGCTTTTGGGGCCTACAGAAGAAAAGCAACCAACAAATACCATTACCTGACTGAACAAAGCCTTGCAACTAATTGTATAAAGAAGTCTGACTGGGTGTGCCGTTCACCTACAGTTTAAGGGACAGGGCCCGGTAGGTCTTTTCCTTAAGACAATTTTTTAGAACCGAAGGTTGTCTTGGGAACCACTTCTATGTGCAGGGATAATGTGCAGGGACTGGTCTTGAGTGACAGAAGCTCCAATATTATTATATACATATTAATATGAAGTAGAGTCACCCCTGACACAAGATAAAACTAATCATCATCACCACCATCATCAGCAGCAGCAGCAGCATTGTCATCATTACTCTTAGATGGATCTTCCCTGGCTTGCTTCTCTTACCATGTACTCAATGCCCATGAGCTGCGACACAACCGATCCCATCAGTCCTTTCAGCGTGGTACAGTCTCTGGACATGAGACAGACCACATGAGGGCTCACCCTCTCCTGGAACACGGATGCTAACTTGGTAAAGACGTTATGATGGTCAGTCACATTCACACCTGTATGTTAAAGATAAAGTTGAGTTCTGGTCATGCGATTGCATTGTGAAAGAAAAGGTTTGGAATGGATCAGAAAAAGTTGATCATGTACCATATAAGTATTGGCGTGTACTGCAAGGTTCTGGAGTCATCAAAATCATAATGAATTTTGCCCAGTCTTGGTAAGGTAACAAGCACTGTACACAGAAAGATGTATATGGGACTACACAAATGGTGTCGGGGCTACTATACCTTGATTCCCTTATCTTTCTATGCTTATTACTCGGCCAGTATACATTTTCTTCAAAAATTGTTTGGCACATGACATTTATTTGTAATCTTGAATATTCAGTGTAAGTTTCGCTTGATTCTGTAAGAATTTAATTTCTTTTTTTACCAGAACTCAAGTTTATCTTCTTGGTACGACATGGATCAAAAGTGAACCTCATTATCAGAGGAAATCACCTACTAAGAGAGCCAGAAAGTTTGTAAGATGAGGCAAGAGGCAACAACCTTCTCACAAGATAATGATATATTATTACCCTCTTTCATTACATCAACTTTGACCCATCAAGATCACCTTTAATCTCTTGTACCAAATCAAATTTACAGAACCCATTTTCAGATATATGCGAAACTTGTTTAACAAGTCCAAATGCTAAACATATTAATTGATGCTGCTTGTAAGTGTCGGCTTGCATGGTGATGTAGATATACAGTAGGTTGAATTACCTGTCACAAATGCAGCTGTTGGGATCTCTTTCAGTCTGGATCTAGTCCTACTTGTATCCACATCCTGGTCTAGCCTGAATCCAGCCTGAGCATTCTTGATGAAGTTAAGAAGATCATCAAACAGTGTCTTGTTGACATCGGCCTGCAAAGACTATAAACAAGAAGACAAGTGTTCACGATCAGTGGAAGATCATCAAACAGTGTCTTGTTGACATCGGCCTGCAAAGACTACAAACAAGAAGACAAATGTTCATGATCAGCGGACGATCAGTGGAAGATCATCAAACAGTGTCTTATTGACATCGGCCTGCAAAGACTACAAACAAGAAGATAAGTGTTCATGATCATTGGACAATCAGTGGAAGAACATCAAACAGTGTCTTGTTGACATCGGCCTGCAAAGACTACAAACAAGAAGACAAGTGTTCATGATCAGCGGACGATCAGTGGAAGATCATCAAACAGTGTCTTGTTGACATCGGTCTGCAAAGACTACAAACAAGAAGACAAGTGTTCATGATCAGCGGACGATCAGTGGAAGAACATCAAACAGTGTCTTGTTGACATCGGCCTGCAAAGACTACAAACAAGAAGACAAGTGTTCATGATCAGTGGACGATCAGTGGAAGATCATCAAACAGCGTCTTGTTGACATCAGCCTGCAAGACTACAAACAAGAATACAAGTTTTCATGATCAGTGGAAGATCATCAAACAGCGTCTTGTTGACATCGGCCTGCAAAGACTACAAACAAGAAGACAAGTGTTCATGATCAGCGGACGATCAGTGGAAGATCATCAAGCAGCGTCTTGTTGACATCGGCCTGCAAAGACTACAGACAAGAAGACAAGTGTTCATGATCAGTGGACGATCAGTGGAAGATCATCAAACAGTGTCTTGTTGACATCGGCCTGCAAAGACTACAAACAAGAAGACAAGTGTTCATGATCAATGGAAGATCATCAAACAGCGTCTTGTTGACATCGGCCTGCAAAGACTACAAACAAGAAGACAAGTGTTCATGATCAGTGGACGATTAGTGGAAGATCATCAAACAGCGTCTTGTTGACATCGGCCTGCAAAGACTACAGACAAGAAGACAAGTGTTCATGATCAGTGGAAGATCATCAAACAGCGTCTTGTTGACATCGGCCTGCAAAGACTACAAACAAGAAGACAAGTGTTCATGATCAGTGGAAGATCATCAAACAGCGTCTTGTTGACATCGGTCTGCAAAGACTACAAACAAGAAGACAAGTGTTCATGATCAGTGGACGATCAGTGGAAGATCATCAAACAGCGTCTTGTTGACATCGGTCTGCAAAGACTACAAACAAGAAGACAAGTGTTCATGATCAGTGGACGATCAGTGGAAGATCATCAAACAGCGTCTTGTTGACATCGGCCTGCAAAGACTACAAACAAGAAGACAAGTGTTCATGATCAGTGGACGATCAGTGGAAGATCATCAAACAGCGTCTTGTTGACATCGGCCTGCAAAGACTACAAACAAGAAGACAAGTGTTCATGATCAGTGGATGCTACCATATTTGTAAGCAAGATCAGAAACCAAGTCAAAATCAAAATAATAATAGTAATAGTAGTAGTAATAATAATAATAATAATAATAATAATAATAATAATAATTATAATAATAGTAATTATAATAATAATAAAAATTATAATAACAATGATGATGGGGAGGACGGTAGAAGCTTCTTATAAAGTGCTTAGGTCTGTCAAGCAGGACGCTCATGGCGCTATACATAATATAGATGAGAATACAACAATATACAACTTTTTGAAACAGAAGGCATTCAACCGACGAAATCAATGTAATGAAAACAGTTTTCAAGCATAGATATTATCTCTGCTTTAGAAAGGCTTAGGGTTCAATAGGTAAACTGACATAGGGTACAGTACAAAACTAAATAAAATTGAATTGGCTTAAATTATGGTACAATAATCATTGCTAGAGCAATGTAGAAGCTGGGAAAGAGAGTCAGCATTCCATAACCCAATATATATGGTTTGGATAGTACAGTCAAACCTGCTTTACAAAAGCCACTTTTTGTGTATACCTTGGGCAGTTGCTATAGACAGGTTTGACTGTATTTTCTTATCCAGGCCGGAGTATGGTTCTGTTTTGAATCCATGGTATTTCCTGGCAATACTAGATAGTTCTCACATTTCTTTACAGCTCTAATGAAATAAAAAGATATGTGCCTTTTAGCAACAGATCTTACCTCAATATCATCATTGATGAGCTCCCATTGGGTATCCCCGGTCTCGTATCTCAGCTTACAATCCTGACTGCTTTCTGATTTACTTTCTGGTATGAAATAATCACCTGCATACATTCATGGGTGAAACAAAAACACAGACATTGTATTCTAAACTTATGTATTGTGAAATCATTTTGAAATGTCCAATAGTAAAAGAGTTTAATTCACACTAAGATTAAAGGTCTACATTCACTGTTCCAATGTCTTGAAAAAGCAAATATAGGGAGAAAGAGAGAGGGAGAGAGAGAGGAAGAGAGGGATAGAGGGAGAGAGAGGAAGAGAGAGAAAGGGGGAGAGAGAGAGAGAGAGAGAGAGGGAGAGAGAGAGAGAGAGGGAGAGAGAGAGAGAGAGAGGGGGTGGGAGAGGGGGAGGGAGAGGCAGAGAGAGGGGGAGGGGAGAACAGTTTTTGCTTTTTACATCTCCCTATTCTATGTTTTGTGTTTAATTCAGGGGAGATATAATGACAATGACCTAATATCTTTTTTCAAAATAATTCCTTCAATTGAGTCTTTACCATCTCAATCAAGAATGCCATGGCAATTGTTAATCAGCAATCTTACTCCTTTGAAAACTCTGACAAAACTTTTTGACATTATGAGTCCACTTAATATATCCAACATATTGGAAGAAAGCTTAGCCATCTTGTGTACGATTACGGGACCATCTTAAGATAACCCAAATTTATCATTAGCTCTTTAAAGGACAGGTCCACTCCAAAAATAGGTTACTTTCAATGGAAGCAGAAAAAACAGACAAACCAATCAAACAAAAGTTTGAGCAATTGAAAATCAAATAAATAAGCGTATAAGAAAGTTATGACTTTTTAATGACATGGAAATCTTTGAAAAATAACAAGACAAATTGGCAACTAACTCATGAGTCTGTGACGTCATTGCCTTACTATCCAGTATCCACTAATTGTTTTCTTTATATTGATAATGAAAATTTCCAATTTTCTCCCTAAAAATCTTATTTCCTCACACCAGCGTCCAAGTTATATTTATTTTGTGTGGATGCACTAATATATAAGAGTATTTTTTTTCAAATTATGAAAATTTGAATTTTGATAAACTATTTATATAAAAATCAATGATTATGAATTTACAATATTCAGAAAATAGTATCAATTGTTAAAAAGTTCATAAAAGATTTTGTGAAATGTCATGCACGCGATTGCAATATGATAAAAATCATATAACCTGGCCGGGCAAATTTATTAAGGCCTAGGGAAATCAAATTTAGGGTAAAATTAATGGAATACAAATATATAAAGCAATTGATAAATAGTGAGGCAATGACGTCACAAACTGATAACCAAATTGGCAATTTGTGTAGTGATTTTTTCAAGTTCCATAGTTTTTAAAAAATTCATAGCTTCCATACTCGATATTAGTCCTCCGATTTTATTCAATTTTGTTTGCTCTGTTCCTCTTGTTTTCTGCAAATTATCTTTGGAGTGTAGACTAGGGTCTACTTACTTAGCCTTTAAATGCTGCTCACATGAGATCAAACACAATTAATTTAGTCACATGAGACTGACTTGACCTTTCTCAGTTTAATGACATAACCATCAACAAATAGATCTACAACAGATATAATTTGTCTTCCTTTTATATTTTCCCCTTTTTCTTACTCTTACTTAGTCTTACTTTCAGTCTTACTCTTAGTTTGTAAAGTTTGTCTCTGAATCTGATTCAAATTGTATTTAAAGTGAAACAGCAACACAAATTTGACTCGTTCATTTATTTACCAGTTGTCAGTTCTTCTTTTTTATTTATTGTTAAATTAATGAGGAACTGCAATTTACCCCCGGGCCCCATCCTGCACCCCACACGGTCCTCGCGCGCGCGCTCGCTACAAAACACATATCAGCACTAGCACAGCTCTCATTTACAGTACATCAAATAAATACACGGGTGGGGATGGGATGACTTACCTGGATAAAGAGGCTTTCGTCTCTTCTTTGACTTGAACACAAAACATCCCTGAAAGAAGATAAAAACATGTGCCATATTAAGTTTTATGATTATGATATGGTAGTATGCAATAACAATCGAGTAATGACACTTCAAAATACAATTTTACGTACCTTTGAAACCGAAGTTGTCGCTTCACACGTGGATTCGCGGTCTTCCATTTCAAGTTTTTGTTGTGTTAGTCTCGCCTCAAGCATGAAGAATAAGCCACATTCACCTGTTAATTCTAGTTCAATAGTCAGAATGCAAATTGCATACATTTCGTGTTAATTTTTAGGTACGAAAAGCCATATGAAGCGTATCTTTAATTTGATCTGTTCTGTGGAATGAAAATATAAAAACATTTTGAGAGAAAGAATATCGATATATCTAGACGCGCCCCGTAGCGTTATTTTTTCTGCGGCACAGATGTAAATGTAGGCCGAGAGTGACAGCGAAATTTATAACAACTTGGATGAATTTGCATAATCAGTCATGAAGACAAAAGATACCAATTAATATAAAAGATATAGACTTCTTTGACATTTAGTCAAAAGAAAAGAAAGGAAGGCTAATATTGAGTACTTTCAGATCCAAATAGAAGCAACAAACAACATGATTCAAGAAAAACTTTGGCATAATTTGAAAACCTTATGTGAAAAGTTAAACACGAAAAGAGTATCAGAATGTTATAAATATCCAAGGGAAATTACGTCATGATGAAAAACTACTGAAGGATTCTCCTTGATTGAACACACATTCTACATATGTAGCAATCAATTTTCGCTAACGAACCACCTCCAAGTCAAAACGTTTTCACTGCAGACAAGTAAATTTGTGAGTTATAAACAAAAGTTTAACGTGATGATAATTTTGAATTATCCCCTGTCGGTGAAGAATTAAAGTGGACCAGATGTTAAGAAGACTTTATACAGACCAATTTTAGCCATTATGACAGTTATAAAACGATATGAAAGTAGCTCTCACTGAATAAAAAGAATGACATAACCAATGTTGGACAGTTATGGGCCCATTGAGCGTACGGTAACAACAATTTGTTGAAAATGCGGTTTATGTTCAAATTGAAAAATATTTCATAGAAAACAGCATAATTTATGATTTTCTATTTGGATTTCGACAAGGTTAATCAAGTCAACTGAAGCATGTCTTATGTGTTTGACAGATTATTAATTATGTAAGTTCAACATTTAAAAAAAATCTGGGAATTGCTTTCCTTTAGGAATCCCGTTGTCCCTTTAGGACTAGACTTCAGCCCTCAATCCCCCCCCCCCCAAAAAAAAAAGAGAGAGAGAGAGAGAAAGAGAGAGAGAGAGAGAGAGAGAGAGAGAGAGAGAGAGAGAGAGAGAGAGAGGGGGGAGAAGGGGGAAGGGGGGCAGAATGAGCAGAGATAGGATACACTAATTGTCTTGTCAATATCTGACATTTGAAGAGCGCCCTCTTTAACTCATATGCTAAATATACACCGATTCGGGCGACTTCTGGTGGAAGTGCGCCCTCATAAGGTGACGCCATAACTGGGGGGCGTCTGACTGCAGCTAGCTAGCTTACATTGCAAATATATGCAAGAAAATTAAGCACTGACGTAGTGCAGTTTGATACCGTATGTTGCATTGACCTCGTCAGCTCAATTAGATCTTCTTCTTCTTCACTTGGTTGTCTCCAGTTTGGAGAAGCCCCCCAGTTATAGCGCCGCCACCGGCGGGCAGGTACATAAAACCCCCAAACCGAATCGGTGTATAGTTATACCCGATATGATATATAGGCATAATACTTCATAATTACAAGGGCGTATCCCGAAATTGTAACGGGACTCGGGAGGTGGAGGCTTTGCTATTTTTAGGAATCAAGGCTTTTAATCGCCTAATATTTCTAATTGAAACACATGATAGAACAAAATAGAGATAAAAACTGCGCCGCAATAAAATATGATTAAAAAAAGACAAAAACAATTTTACCGACATACAAATTGTAAAATTTGCCGACGAGAAGGCCCTAGGCCTAATAAGTAGGAGAAGAAAACATAAAAACAGCTGGTCCCAACAGCTGAGCTCAGTGGCGGATCCAGGGGGGGGGGGGCCGGGGGGCCCGGCCCCCCCCCCCCTTGAGAAAAAAAATCATGTAAAAACACGTGATTTTTACCTTTTTTTTGGGGGGGTGCAAATTTTAAAAATTTTCGAGGACCAAAAAAAAAATGTGCTCACTACACCCCCCCCCCCCCCCACCCACTGAGCGACGAGAGCAAAAAAAAAAAAGAGCCCTCTCCCCTGAGAAATCCTGGATCCGCGCCTGGTTGAGCTGGCAAATTATTGTCAAGTTACTTTACTACTTGCCCCATTAAAATGTGTCATTTCTTTTTTGTATCTCCATTTTGCGAGGTTTAATACTTGGTTGAGTTTGTTGCTCTCATCAGATTTTACACTACAGTTCCAGCTTCACGTATTAGTGTATTGGATTGTTTGTCAGAGTGGCAGGGTAGGGTCAATACCTTTAAAGTCAATCATTGTTGCTATGTCAGGAAATTCTTTTTCTTTAGAGGCTTTCTTCAGACAGAAATGAGTCCCATACAAAAACATGGGCCAACTGCAATCAATAGATAAAGCTATAGTGCATATATAATTACTGTTTATTCCTTGCTGCTATGTCGGAGTTTCTCTACGGCTACTTAAAGTCAAAATCTGGCATTTGAAAATTGTTTACCTCCGTAAAGGCGGTGGGGCCAAGATTTATACAATATTGCCAAATTTATACTGATTCCCGAACCTTTCTTATACGTCGATATCTGGTGAAGGAGGCTATCCATTCTGTGTATGTTCAAAGTATATAATAATTTTCTGGTACTATTGATTATTCTACTATGTTCAATTGTATTTTTCAGAGAATTCTTTTGAAATAAAATACCCTGTCGGAGAGTGAAAACAAACAAGATTAATAGGCCTACCATCGTAGCAAAATTTGTGTTACTATATACTACAGTCATGGTGATATTATGAGATCTTTGATTTACGTTTCTTTTTATCGTGGTACAAATAGATCTTTGTTATTCTTATCGCAAATTGAAACAAATTTTTTCTTCCTAAGTATGCTATAGGCCTATTTTAATAATACAATTTAATCATTTTAAGAGCTAAACCGGAGCTAAACGTAAAAAATGCCTGATTCGTGTCTTGGAATGAATGTTGATACATATACATATACAAGGTATAAGCAACAACAACAATATTTGACACTTTTGATGGTTAATATCTATAAAAATATATATATATATATAACTCGTACAAAACCAAGTTTCCTCATCGTGAATTTGAGGGTTGGGGAATTTATTTGGAAGAAGATTCATGTCATTTCTTTTTGAAAGATCCAAGATCATTGCATTTGTGTGTAAGAACTTTAATTCAGAACATAACAATTGCCATTGTGCAATGTGGCTGAAATTCCTTCCACCCAGAGCACCTCTTTTAAAGGTAAAGACCAGTAATGGTCATGCGATTGCATTGTGAAAGAAACGTTGTGGAATCGATCAGAAAAGGTTGATCATCTAGCATCTAGCATCTGCAAGGTTCTGGAATCATCAAAATGATAAGAAATTTGGCCCATTCTTCGTAAAGTTACAAGCACTATACACAGAAAGATGTATATGGGACTACCCTATCTCTCTCACACGACCATGAGAGAAATAAATTCACCAAATAATGAATTAGTAGGCGGTTTCCCGGCAAATTTTTTATCATCATGTATTAGTCAAAACATATTCTTTCACATGATTGGTAATGAGAGCTTCCATTTCATTTTTTGAAATTGGGGCGTTACCAATACTGGTCTTTACCTTTAACCCCGCAGAGTCATGAATCATTAATTACCGAGCTGCATGGATAGCAAAAAGGTCGGCAGAAATGAGAAATGACATGAGTGATGCACAAGAGATCGGTTTATACGTATACATATTCAAATTTATGGATATTTTTTTCCTGGGGACCTATAGTGACGAGTTATTCCATTAACCTGATATTAATGAATTAACTACACTACTTGGAATCCAGTCTGCAAATATGAATTGTTGCTATGTCGGGCAAGCATCAGACAAGCTTTCAGGTTGTTAAGATAAGATTAGATTTTATTTGACTCTATCGACGCTATCGACCCCCTTCAAGGTATGAGAGCACAACATATTAAAACAACCTCTGTGCAAAGAGTATATGCATACAATTTGAATATCTTAGTAAACCGGTCTTTGTATATTGCTGTGTTCTAAATAAGTACTGATACACACAGATGTTGTGGCTTTGATTATGTTTTTAAAAGGTGAAAATTTAATTTGATCTTCAGAACAGTTTTTTAAGAATAGTATTCAAAGAGAACTCATAAACTTGTTATGAATAAATTTGATATCCTCCAACTTTCTAATGTGTAAATCTCAGTCTCATACGAGTTGGAATTGTAGTTTTTAACGAACAAATTTTCAAATGTTTAAAGTATATTTCGAATCAAGCAGACTTCCACTTGGTAGTGCATGTAATATAAGTGTCAGTACCTTAAATCCACCCTTTGTTGCGATGCCATATATTGTCAGATCATCTAGTGCCTTTGTTGATTAGCTTATAGAAGTGCGTTTGTTTGTCAAAGGTTGTCAGAATAGGATCAAGACCTTACGATTCAATCATTGATGCTATGTCAGGAATGTCGGCTTAAAAATATGTGTTCTGTATATAACAAACACTATGGCCTACCATCTTTGGTGACTGACTGTAAATAGACAAAACTTTCAATTGTAAAATGCTGCTATGTCGGGGTATACTATCTGATTTTTTGAAAATGCATGTTACAATTCGGAAAGGCGGTGGAAGGAAAATTAATGTGTTATATATTATGGAACACACTTGGTACATACAGTCTTCTTCTATATTTAATGATAAGTGGTTTTATGGTGACTGCTGCACAGATTTGCATTTGGCAGGGTAAAGACAATAGCCTTATATTTAACACTTGGTGCTATGTCAGGAATGTCTGGTGATGTAAAGACTTTGTTGATCTGATGTGAAAGAATTTTGTGTGTAATGTGTATACACTAGCCATTGACCAAAACGGCTGCATGGTGAAATATACTCTTACTTTTGATGCTTTATCGGGAAGCCTTTTTATTTCGACAGTCCTGAGGAATAAATGCATGCATACTACGTCTGAATTGCTTCATTCATCTGTTACGATAATTGTATTTCAATATTCAGAATTAAAATAGCATATCTTACTTGTTGCTAGGTAGGGCAAACCATACAGCTTGTCCTATCTAGTAACAATTTATCAAGGCACTTAATAAAGATGTATGCTTACGAAAATCGCCTATTAAAATGCATTCACTATCCATTTAGTAAACCACGAGTCGTGATTCTTCTTTTCTTGTCGGAAAAATGCACGTTTAAAAATAAATCACTAATAGTTTGCTTTGTTTTGGGGTTACCGTGATATGGCAATGTAACCAGCTAACGTCGCTGTCGTCATCATCACCATTATCATCATCATTATCATCATCATTATCATCATCATCATCATCATCATCATCATCATCACCATCATCATCATCATCATCACCATCATCATCATCATCATCATCACCATCATCATCATCATCATCATCACCATCACCATCATCACCATCATCATCATCATCATCATCATCACCATCACCATCATCATCATCACCATCATCATCATCATCACCATCACCATCACCATCATCATCACCATCATCATCATCATCATCATCACCATCACCATCACCATCATCATCATCATCATCACCATCATCATCATCATCATCATCACCATCATCATCATCATCATCATCATCACCATCACCATCACCATCATCATCATCATCATAAGCACCATCATCATCATAATCATCATCATCACCATCACCATCATCACCATCACCATCATCATCATCATCATCATCACCATCATCACCATCACCATCATCTTCATCATCATCATCATCACCATCATCATCATCATCATCATCATCATCATCACCATCATCACCATCACCATCATCTTCATCATCATCATCAACATAATCATCACCATCATCATCACCATCATCACGATACCAGAGCTAAAGAATATGGGGAATGAGAGAGTTTAATAAATAAAGTACATAGATAATGGAGGGAGGGGAAAGAGAAAGGGAGGGCAGAAAAGTGTGTGTGTGTGGGGGGGGGGGGGGGGGTGAGGAAGTAGATATATAGAGATATAGGGAAGTGGAAAGAGAGGGAGAGAGAGAGAGAGAGAGAGAGAGAGAGATTAAGAGGTGGGTGTGGAGAGAGAGAGAGAGAGAGAGAGAGGGGGGGGGGGGGGGAGAGAGAGAGGTGGAGAGAGATGTTCCATCGCATTTTCCATCAGACCAGTTTGAGTACTTGTGCACAACGCCCCCACCGGCCAGTATTTTCTACTAGGGCTCAGTTTTAGATGTTCATTTATGCATATTTTAGAATAATGTTACAAAAAAAGAAAGCTCTACCGGAACTAAGAATGACATGAGTATCAAAAACATAGCAGGCTGTGTTGATTATTATAACGTTGGACATACAATAATATCAGGTTTTTTTTTACAGTTAATAATACAAAGTTTTGGCAAATTTTGAAAATTGGCTGAATATTGTTGATTCATTACAATTTTGATATATTTGGATGCCCCTGTGGATGTACTAGAACAACTAGAAAATATAGGCCCTATAAAAAACACTTCTGCTTTCTAAAAAAATTGAATATCAAAATTTACCGGTGCTCCCGGTAGCGCCTATACGGCAATTCAATGGTAGCTGCGACCATGAAAATATCAGAATATGTAGTTGTGCTGTATCATTTCCAAACGGGAATTGCCAATCGGACGATTTCGTTAATAAATATTGGTTTGTAGCTAAATTGATATCTTGACCTTGAGAGGGAGCTATACAACATAAAGAGTTTATTTTTTACAATTTCATAACTTTAGACTCGATTTCAACCGCGAAAACGATCACTGAATATTGTAGGATCGTATATGCTTCCAATATGTTCATTTGAATCAAATTCATGACCCCATACCAAAACTTTGTATTACCGTTATTCATTGAAATTAATCAATAAAATTGTTTCGCATATCTCTATATTTTTCATCATTTTTTAAAAAGATTACAAGGTTTCAAAAATTGCGTTCCAGCCCAAACACGGGAAATGATGTATCAAGGAAGTCATTTCTTCTTTGCCAAAATACCGTGTTGAGTTTGTCAGAGGGCACCCGGGAATATTTGAGATTATTTGTGTTTTTGTTTGCTCAATCATACGTATTTTCTAGACACGTGCTTGTGCACACGGTTATGTTCCGCCAGTGATGTAAGAAGAGCTTGGCCTAATTGAGGGAGTGGCCCGGGCTTGAAGGATGGATGCGCGTATAATTAACTTACGCGCTATTTAGGGAAATCCCCGGGATCGCCCATCATAATTCACGGCGCATTAATTTTGTCTACTCCTAGGCTAAATTAAAATTGGCGTAGTAGGACATACCAGTGATAGTATTGTTTATTATGCTGAGCTACGGATTTCATTCAAATGCAACATTGCTGTGTAACGTTTTATGAGCAAAACTATCAAAAGTTTTATATGATTAAAAATGAAGGGCTCATTCCGAACATCAGAAAAACTTAACCTACATGTAGTTTGACTTTTCCCTGTTAAACGTCTTTCAGTGGGGTCATCATCAAGTTTGATGGAATTACTTTTCATGGTGATATCAGTCGGTATTTTATGGTAATTGATGTCATTATGAAAGATACGTTTTCATGCTTGGAGCCAGAAGGACCGTAGCTTTTATGATTGATTCAATACCCTCCGATGGCCCTTCAGTCAATATTATTGTACACATTGTAAACGTTATCAACACTTGTCCCTCATATTGCATAGAGCGTAGGCTTATTGTGAGATAATAGATTAAAAGGTTTAATGGTTAATTCTCAAACAGTTATATGGAATGCAGAAGAAAATAAGTCAAACCAAAGCAGATTGAATAGATTTTCATCACTTTCTATACGTCTCCCTTTTATCTTTTCCACCAATATTTCCCCGGGAATATTTCTAATCAAACATGCTTTACATATCACTTGATAATTTATTATATGAGGCCTATTTTGGTGTTATTCATAAAGGCCTGTTCATTTCGCAATTGTGGAACTGGGTGTACCCAAAATAACAACGGATATGAATGTCGCTTTTGTGCCGTTGGTCCGTTATCTTTGAAATTATGGAACAATACAAGGCTAGGGGGGTTTGTCCGCCCCTTTCTTCTTTCACACAAACACTCTCTCACTCACGACCCTCGGACTTCGGATCGTCACAGCTCGGCTCAACAAGCGTGCGCTTTTAACGTTTTGTGTGATCTGTACTATGCATGCAGTGTGCGTACCGTACCGAGACGACACTGTGCATGTTTTTGCATATCTGCAGTAGCTGAGCTGAGCAAGCACGATAGTGAGTGCTCTGCTGTTTTGATACGAAATACAGACCTTTCCTAATATTCAACCATGGATAATAGTGATGTAAAGCTACTCTTGAAGTGGATTTTTATCTAACTTGGATTTTATTCATTCGTCAGATATCAGCACATAACGTCTGTGGATCGGAATAACTAACAATCTTCATCATGCCGTTCATCAAGCGAGTGATTGAACCTCAGTATTTGAGCAACAGTCCCTTGCCTCCCGGCTGCGATAGGGAGTTGGATACGGTGTCAAACAATACACTATGCGGACTGGTCCGGCAACTCTCTGACCTGTCGCTTCGTGCAAATGACATTTTTAGCGACATCAGTAGTGAAGCCCATTTATTAGCACACAGAACACTTCTTCTGAGGAGAAGGACTATCAGATTGGAGGATATTGTGGAGAAATTAGATGCTAGATCTGTCAGAGTTCGTAAGTATCCACATTGTTTGAATTTTATTCAGCTGAAGGTTATTTCATTTGAAACTCTTTGGCATGGCATCATTGTTATTATCTTAAGATGGCCTTTCAAATTAAGTTTCATGGCATGCCCTTTTTTCTCTCTTCAATTTTGACTTCACTGTAAAAAGGTAAAGAAAACAAAAAGTAGAAAGAGAGAGAGACAGAGAGAAAGAGTAGAGAGAGAGAGAAGAGTAGAGTCTAGAGAGAGAGAGAGATAGAGAAGATGGGCAGTAGATATTTTTGAAATTTCTAAACTAAAAGGATTGTCAGAAGAAATATACCACCACTACCAAGCTAGTCTTTTAAACACACATTTATTTTGGTAATAAATAATAATAATACAAATAATATGGTTATTTATATAGCGCCGGTATCCGCTATAGCGCCCACCCAAGGGAAACACTAAAGTGGTCTTTGTAGTACTAGTAGGTGGTCTTTATAGACCAGTTCCTTTACTTTTTTAGTACATGTTCCAATGAGGAACCATTCTCAAGGGAAATACAAAATGTGGTCTTTGTAGACAGGTGGTTACTAAAGCAGGTTTGACTGTACTAATAGATTTAGGACTAGGTATTCAATATTTTTCTTTCAAGTTTCAGAGTATTTTTATTTGTTTGCTATGACAACACAGATGTACATGTATAATGGGATGTGTATGTTAAACCTTCCTGATTCAAGATTGGAAACTTTATGATATGAGACAAGAGAGAAAGAAAGAAAGAACAGAGAAGCTGAACATTTATGAATTCATGCACTGAAATTAGTGTTAAAGTCATTCTTATCTTGTGACTTGAATGTGATACACTTCACAAATGTATAATGTATGAACCTAATGTGCAGATTGAGACATACATTGTAGATCAATATTGATTTGTGTACAGGTCAGGTCTAAGTTCAAAAGTGACATTGTCTGAGATTCATATATTAGCTTGTCACATCCTTCTTTCTAGTTACAAGATAAAGGCAATTAATTATACCTAAGAGATCTCTAAAGCTCTAAAGCAAACAAAAGTTTAGCAAAGCAAAGTGATCACTCAACTTACAGGCTCAACACCTGCCACTAGTAGTCTGCTTACCAGACTCGACTGAGATGTTTCCTTGCTTTGTTTTGCCTCCAGGTGGAAGGAGTTCTCCATCCTAATGTTCAATCAGCTATCAGTATGTGATTCTTCTGTCCCTATTATTAACAAGTCATGTACAAGTCCATTTTCATGTAGGCAATATATGATTATTATCAATCAATATATACTTTTAGATGCACACTGTGTGGTTGCTCATTCAAACAAAGCGATCATCCCTTTGTTCAGGAAACATACAGCTTTACAGTAAATTGTTCAGATAAATTGCATACTGGTAATACGCAACAAAATGTACAATGATAAAATGTTTAGCAACTTTTAATAGGCCTATTGTATAATATGAAAGCGTCTGGTGCATTAAAATACATGTAGGTGTCTGAAGAGAATGTTTGAAGTTTGCTTCATCATTCTTGATTATCTCTCCCTGTGAAAACTCATTTACAAAGACTATTCGGTCTTTCCCTTTGAAGCCACTCATCCATGTGGCTTGTTTACAACTTGTGTTAGTCAGCCACGTAAACAAAGGAGCTTATCATACAGGTAGAATGAACAGGAAAACTGTCAAATTAGATCATGTAAAGAGATTTTCTGTTACACATATATATTTAAGTGATGGAAACAGACACATTATAGATAAAAAGAAAGAGAACAATAGAGAGAGAATGAGGAAAAAAGAGAGAAAGAGAAGGAGAGAGAGTCTGAGAGATAGAGAGAGAGGGGGGGGGGGGGCGGCGGCAGATTGGACAAGACATTCTGAATGATGTCCAAGTATTCATGGTCTGTGTAGCTCGACAGGCAAACTATTTGTTTCTAGATGTACTGTACGTAAATTAAGAGGAATTAAATTAGGATAAAATAAAGCTAAATACTAATTTGTATTGGTTTTAATTCAAAATAATTTAGAATCATACTACAAATTTCTCACAACAAGCAAAGCAATCTATTTAAATATAATTGCTTTGTTTCGTTGTGAGAGTTGATGACATGATTTAATTTATATATGTTCTATGTACAATTGTACATTCATACATTCATGTTTATAGGCCTGTAGATATGTGCAATTGTACATGTACATATTTTTTTCTGTCCAAAACATTAAGTACATTTGCTGTGTGCATTCCTTGACTTTATCTCAGACATATTGGGATGTATTGCAATACTGCAACCATCTTGTTTTCAAACGGCGTCGAGTAGGAGTGGTGAGCACTTGGAACAGTCCTCCTACTTGGATGGTAAAATTGAGGAGTTCATCTGATCCGTACTGGTGTTATGGATCCCTGGCAATATGCACTGAGATCCGTAATGAAAACCTTCGGTTGCCCAAGATGGCCCGTGGCTAAGGCTAGCGAGACAAGATGAGGTTCCTTCCCAGCTTGAAAGTTCATTACACCTGAATCTCCCTGGTTCCAAATAGCATGGGTGTGAAATGTTGCCCCTTTAAACTGCATTCAGACTACCGTCATTCTACGTATAGCAATACCAAAATCATAGAGCCATAAATATCATTATAACAGTGTAATTAATTGTTTCTAGTCCGGACGTCACAGAAGAAACTTTTTACATGTATAATGAAATGCATGTTTGAGCTTTGTCTCGACAGAAAATTTGATTAAAAAAATCATGGTCCCGCTCTAGTCTGAATGAATATCATCCGGAACTTGTGTAACTCCTGGCGGGTGTTTCACAAAGACTAAGATCGACTTAAAGTTGGACTTAAATATGGCAGGCTGTTCATGCCACTGTTTGCTCTCATCATATACTGGCATTGGTTTTTCAAGGGACGTACAAATAATGGTCACATTTCCACAGAATTTACATTTTTTGATAATTCATTATCAAAGGAAAAAATATGATATAAAGATCATAATGGTGAGAGCAAACAGTGGCATGAACGGCCTGCCATTGTTAAGTCCAACTTAAAGTCGATCTTACTCTTGTGAAACACTCCCCAGGCCGGGGTTTATTTATTGAATATGCACTGCTGATGGGCCAGCTGTCATGTCCATTGACCACTTATAAAGAGGATTCATTACTGGTATAAAACGTTTCAGTTCATGATGTTGATTTCTAGTCTGTGTATGCTTTTTTCGCTATACCATGATTCCTTATGATATATGACATTTCTTGATACAAGTTGCAAATAAATTTCCTGTTTTCTGAAAAGGGTACTTTTCTTGGAAGTGCATCCAACTATTAAAATGCAAAGGGATTCATAGTTATGTATCTAAACAGAATGTTGACCATCTCCAGCCATTGACCCAAGTCCCAAGGCGGCATCAGTTCAAGTTACTATACTGCCCTGTCAGTCCTATATGTCTTGAGAATAAAATGATGTTTTCATACTGTAACTCTACCCATTTTATTGCAAAGAAAACTAATTTGAAACCACCGCTAGCAGGCAGCAATGGACATCTGTACATGTATATGAACGAATTAGCAAGATGATGACATTTTTCATAAGATCTAAGGGTGCTTGGATGGGGTTGCTTGGTAACGAACGAACGTAGTTTCAAGATGTGTTTTGTTGACTGGGTCATTGAGGTATTTTATTCTTCGTATTCAAGGGTTAAAGGTCTGTGATGAGGGTCAACTGAAATTGATTGGTTTTCTGATATCATGAAAGACGAGACAATTCTATATACGAGAGGACTGTCTGCAAAATATGTACACTACCTGTTCATGTACATACATGTACATGTACATTGTAGGCCTACATACAATTTACACACTATAATTAAATTGCCTTTGCCCTTGGCCTACAATATACATGTATGTACATGTATGCTCAATACTTGTTTATAAAGATGGATTTTCCCCCCTTCATTATTGAGAAATGCATACCGGTACAACAAATACATTATTGTACAGTAGTTCCTGAAATGAGAAGCAAATAGTTTTATTCTTTGTTCATTTTTGTAAACAAGTTCAGACAAAAATATGTTTCCTGAATCAAGCTCATTAGTTCTGAATGTCATTTTGTTGACTAGGATTGTACATGTACCTGTATTTCTGACCTATTATAAAAAGCAGGATTGGTGTTTACATGAGGCAATTGTACTCTCCTGTGCATGAAGGCATGCATGGTTGAGGGTGTTAACCAGTGATTGCAAACAATGATCATTCTCCCGTGCTCTATGTTGAACAGAATACAACAGGGTGACAACCTACAGTATACTTGTATATCTGATTCTAATGTGAGAGACATGTATAATAATAATACAAGTATACATACATCAGTGAAAACACCACATGGGAGTGGTGGGTGATTTACAGTACAATGTACATGTACATGTACATGTAGCTCTGGCAAGACAAAATGAGCAGTTGAAAGTTGAAAAAGAGCTTGTTGATGAAAACCAAAGAAAAAAGTAATTGCGCTGAACATTTCATTTTTAAATTAAAGTTCATATGAATAGTATGTATATTTTACACAGTAACTAGTAGGCACTAGGCATACAAAATATACATGTATGTACCGCTTAGAATCTGTAACAAATTTATATTTGTTAACAAGAATTTTCTTCCAGTTGATCTGAAGTAACCTTGGGCTGTTTCTAATACACAATCCTATTATCATTACTTGTATAGCTTCATCTTGTTGTAGCCTTGGTAGAGTAGATGAAATGGAGGAATAATGCTCGTCACGTAAGGAGTGGATTAGAGTGTAATAATTACAGTTCTTAAAGAAAAGGGGAGAATAAATAGAATCTTTCATGGTTGTTACTAGGGATACATCATGCACAGATACTGAAAATCCAGGGAGATGAGTCCATTCTGGTGGAGATGTATATTGAGGTATAAAGGAGCCCTTCTTGTGTTTTAAATGGCTTTTGTTTAAATACAGGTATACAAGTGTGATATGTTTGTTATCCAAAATAACCAATCTGCTGCAATATGGAATTTCTCTTGAGATGCATTACCAGAACTCAAGATAAGCTTAAAAGAAATATCCTTGGGTAAGACATTTTCTTCATGTGTAATGGTGAAACAGACTCAAATATAGTTTGGATGGATTGAGAGATGTAACGCAAGAAACCCCTGTTTTCCTTCACCACCAGTCCACCACCACCTGTCCTCTTGAGACTGAATGGGTTAAACAGTTATCTCTCCCTTGATCTACATTAGGCTACAAGTACATTATCCTGTCACGTGCTCAGAGCAAGAAGAGCCTTATCTCATATGGGTTCTATATGACTGACAGCCTTTTCACACACAGCTAAAATTCATCGTATCTAGAGATGATTAGAATCATCGTAAAAATTTAATCATGTTTATAGACAAAATTTCCCAGTGTGAACATCGTTTATACGATGTTGGGATAGATACGAAGTCGCGATCCATACGCCCCTAAAAGCAGGCTGCAGATACGAAGTTCGTATCTAGAGAGCTTGACATTTTGTGTGTGAAAGGAAATTCGTGTTTAAACGTGTTTAAAATGGATGGAGCGACCGCTCTGTTTGATATGACCTGACCTTCAATGCGCAATGGCACTACTGCGCATTTTACGAGCAGTAGTTAATCACAAAACGATTAACGATCGCAACGAAATTTCTGTGTGTGAAAGGCTCGTGATTAGTTTAAACACGTTCGAAACACGTTTATACTAGTCATGTTTATAGAATTTTAGCCGTGTGTGAAAAGGCTGTGAATGGCCTTCTGGTTCTCAGCGGATGATTTAATCTGAAGCTTTACCTCCCTGGTCAGGCAGGCGGGCGGGCGGGCGGTGCGAGTATCTGGCCTCCTATCTTATTTCTTCATGCACATACTTTCATATATTGGCCTAGTTTGCCACCCACACTAGGCTATAGTGGCTAGGGTCGTCCGTCCCAGTGCCCCTGCCCTACCTTCCCATTAAACCTCTCGCTCTGGTGATAGCAGCCTTATGGCAATCTCACAGGCCCGCGAACCGAACCGAACGGTCGCAATAAAACCATGTCTTATTAAATTCTGCAATTCTATGCGTATATTGATTTACAGAGGGAGGTAGAGTGCGAGTGTCAATAGTGTAAAACAAACAGAATGAATTGTGCCCCACCGTCTGGGCCGGTATCAATACCAAGTTGGTATCGAGTGGATCATATAAAGATGGTGCTGTTTGATGTTAAGAGCAAGTTGGTATCGAGTGGATGATATGAAGATGGTGCTGTTTGATGTTAAGAGCAAGTTGGTATCGAGTGGATCATATGAAGATGGTGCTGTTTGATGTTAAGAGCATTTAAACCTGTAGAAGTGACTCTCATGAATTTATGATTGTTAAGATCGATGTAGAGAGAAGGATAACATTTAGGCCCAAACACGCTCAGTATGTGTATAGTACATGTACATGTACATGGCTTTAGTTGACTGAATTTTTAAGATGATTTAAATTTCATACCAGTTGGTCTTTTGCCTACTCTAATCAATATCAACTACATGTACTGTAGGCTCTGGTCATAGTCTGGTGTATGTTACACTAGTGTACATTCACAGTGCTGTAGTGTACAGTCAACCAGAATTTGGCATTGCACAGGTCTGGTATGCAAACACACCGTCTTCCAGCCTAAGATGACACTTGCTTCACACTCATCGGCGGATAGTCGTCAATTACGCCGACTAAATTTGGTTTGCAAATTTGAGGTTCAAATTTGGTTGGGGTATCGGTTTTCCCTCTGTCCACAGGATGCGAAGGCTCTTCACTCCACTTAGATTCTGATGGGAACTTAATAATGCAAGGTTTAACTGCGGGCGCTTTCTCCATATTTGCAAATTACAATATCTTCATCTTGGGAACATAACAATCATTGGCTCTCCACCATGCACAGTCACATGTAGGCCTACAAAATATTCCAGCGCATAAACACTAAAGAAAGAATTGTGTGTACATATTATTTTTTACTTTGAAATCAAAACTATAATATTGCAACTAGGAATAAAACAATTGCTTGTTTGGTTTCTGTTTTTCACATGCCAAATTCCAAAAAGATGAAATGATAAATTATCAGTAGAAAGAAACCTTGTTAAGAATACTAGGAGAGGTGGGGAAGGAGGGAGGGAGAAAAGTGACATTCCCTTTAGTTTTGGCATTTCTTTTGATGGAGTATGAAAAAACAAAGAACAGAAAGAAAAAAAAAGGGATTATTATATACTAGAGAGGACATTTGGGAAAGTACATGTATTAAGAGAAATCCATGTACTAACATGACCAGTAATACATGTAAATGTACAGACTTCCCAATGAGCTACATGTGTTTGTACATCACATTGAAACATTTCACTGGCCTGGGGCAACAGGTCTAGAAAAATACTCCATTCTCTTTGTTATTGCCTCATGACTCACCCATACAGTATTTTGACACATTGTTACCCATTCTCATTGATACATTTCTTTCTTTTCCATGTTCCTACTCCATCTCCCCATCTCCATTGTCCATTCTGTTCACGCTTAATTAGTCTTCATATTCAGCTCTTTTCTAATTGACCTGTGATACCGAGATCTCACCAGGATCACACGTGAACTGTTTACAAGATGCTGTTAAAGGTACTATGTCCCTTTTGCAGCCAACCTCAAATGCTCTAGAACTTTGCAGGAATTATGAATATGTCATGTACGGCCTATCTGTGAAATTTAAACGTTAGCAGTGTCCTCATATTCAAATTATGCAAGGAAACCCCTTTACTTGCTAGACTTCACTGTCAGACACTATTGAGTGACTGACTGGCATTTTTTCTTCTTTGGTAATAACATACATGAAAAGATTTGTAAAGGGTACATGAGCATTTGTCTACATCAATAACCCACTTCTTGTGATAGCCAAGATTAAACTGATTGAATCTTTGCGCAGCATAAAACGTATGACCATTCGGTACAATTGTCTGAAAATCAAGACTATTACTTTTGGGCTCTATAGCCCTAAAGTCGATTTGACAACTAATAGTCATTATTTTCCCACTTGAAGACATTTTCAAGCCCCACCCTCTTTAGGGAAGTTCTAAATTAGTATTATCTTTCAAATGCAGTTGGAATTTAACTTTTTCATTTTTTTGGCCTGCAAATGGGACATAGTACATGTACCTTTAATGCTTGTTGAGCTTTATAATGAAAACTGACTGTGACTACAATGAAATGGAACGTCTTGATGACAAGGAAATATTTATTTTTATGATTAAATTTAAGGATGCGTTTAGAACAGAGTAAACAACTTGTAAGTGTAATATAGAGTCTTAATTAATGTTAAGACTATTTAACACTTATTTGACAATCGAAATGACCAATGGTCTATGCATGCACAAAGTAGAGTACAAACATGTAGCGGTTGTATAGACTGGTGATCAATTAACAGGTGGCAAGGGAACTTTATTGACCCAATAACCTCCAATAAGAAGGGGGGGGGGGATGGGGTATGACGAGATGGATAGCAGGGTTGTGTGTAATAAACCTCCCGCCATGTTTGTCCTCTGAAGACTGAAAGTTCCTGAAAATTTGAATAGGCCCTAAGCCGCCCTATAATATTTCACCTTGTTATTAAATTTGTCCTTTTATAGCAAGCTGCTATTGAGGCCAACCTTTACAGTACATGTTTCTGCATAGAGTTCTACATGTATATTAATAGTTTTTACTTATCATTAGTAAATTGCTTCAACATTTACATGTTGAATTTATACTCTGAACTTGATCAGGGAGCTCCCTGATTTTCAAAGTAAGTCAGTTACACATACATGTACAATTAGTTAGATGTACATGTACATGATTAGTTAGATGTACATGTACATGATTGAAAAGGCCAACATGCAAACTCCATTATTTCAAGGTAAAATTGTATACAAGCCAGATCTACGGTACATTCTAGTTTGTACTGTATGCCTTCTTCATCTCTTTCCATGGGCAACAATTGGCTTTAGTGAGAGGGCCAGGAGCTAGCTTCATGTCGTTGGTTTGAGAATGCTATCTTCCATGTCAGCTATCTTGCATGTCAGCTACTTATCAATCCAATAGAATTGCAATCCCACTCTAGAAATGAATTGGCAAGGCAGGCAGCTTTGCATGGCTCCATCCCATTTCTAGTTTTCAAATCAAATTGAGATGAATGCGAAGATTGGAATGAACGAAGCCATCCTCTCTAATCTCTTTGTGCCTTGTATGCGCCCCCGTGATAAATTGGAGTAGTTTTTATACTTCTCAAATCCCATTTGGAGGGGATGTTTTCAAGGCCCCTGGAGGCAGTTTTTCAAACTGTTTTGGGTCATCTCAGTGCATCCAAAGTAACATCAGAACCTTTGTAGAGTACGCCATAGTGAGTTTGGATTACAATGTACCTGTACTTGAATTTGTTGTACATGTACAAGACAAAAAATGTCAACATATTATTTGTATTGTATGTCTTGGATGTTTGGTTCATTCTATGAAATACTGGGACTTGAAAACATACATGTACATGTATTTACATGTGTATACAAGGATATTGTTCATACATGTACATGTACATGTTCTTGTACAAAATATAAATTAAAACCTCTGTGTGAGTGGCCCTATTAGATTATGAAATGAATATATAGCTTACAGGTGTACACGTGATAAAGATGCAGTGTTTGATATTGCATCATAAATGTCAACTCCATTAATGTGTGTTCTGTAAATGTACACTTCAGGCCATGTAATCATTAAGCTAGATAGTTATGGTTGTATGTAATTAACCCGTTAAATACTGAATTTCTTCATTCGCATTGACTTAATACAGGAGCTACCCGATACCAGTAGGCCTGGGTTACACATGTAAGTGATGTACAGTGTAAGTTACAGTGCACAATATTCTCTGCTGTATTTTATCCTTAGGCTTGTCACATTTCCCACAACAAAACTTCTCAAAGTTACAACATATAAATTGAATGGTTCTTAAGTAGAGAAATAGGTTAATGGATGTTATACAACACCTACGTGGATCCTTGTCATTTGATTGGAGGATTGTTGGTCACATGATATTCAATAGATGGTATATTGCACGGTCGTGCATTTTTGGTTATATGCGCCGTGCATTTTTGGTTATATGCAGACTGCGTATACCTATCAGTCGTGCGCGCGCGTATCCCTGCGTGTATCTGACGCGAAGGCAATCTCAATGTAATCGAGAAAGCTTGACTCCAACTTTAATTTATCTTTAATATAAGGAGTAAATCATGATTTGTTGATTAACGTTCTATTAGATCTTCTTCGATGTTGTATAAAACAAATAATGAATGTTTTTCATTCGTTCAATAGTGCAAATATTTTCATTCGTTGAAAGATTAACGTTAATTCTATTCAACTCGGCTGACGCCTCGTTGAATAGAATGTTAATCTTTCAACTCATGAAAATATTCGCACTATTGAACTCATAACCATTCATTATTTGTATAATATTCTATCCTGCCCTGTAGCGTGTAAACCACTTCTAGTATTTATTGAAAATGAAATCCATAAAAAGCACTTTTTTACCACCAATGGTAGAAATTAATAAGAAATGCAATTCATTCCATTTATTATTTATAGCTGAAAAAATGATAGAAATTTGAGTAAAATGAATGGAACTGAATACCGGTACGGTAAGCTACACGTACAGTAGATGTACAGTACTGTACATGCAGAATGCATACTGTGTAAAAGGGTACATTTGTTGTATACTTGTACAGTGCAGGTTTATTTTCTACTTGATATATACCGTAAGTATTTTATATGCGGGGAAGCCTTGATATGTACAGGGGGTAATTTATGGCTTACATGTACATGTATACAAGTGATTATCAGTAACTTTGGACAGATGGCAATACAGTGTAAATCGTACTACAAAGAGACAGACAGCCATACAGCAATCACTCATCCATTGAAAGGGTGATTGCACTCAAAGTGATGCCCCTATTGGTTTGCAACCCCTACCTCCGTTGACCATAGCTGCTATTGATTATCTATCAGTGGTCAAATCATCGCCTAGATGAACTGATGTTGGTCAGTATTTTGGTTGACCACTATGGCTCTAAGGTCTTTGTCCTTAATAATTGGGCACTGTCCCGACTCTCGACCATACTAGAGGTGTAGCCATCAAGGTTTTTCCGTACTAACACAAAGTACAGAAAAAGGTGTAAAATAAATTTTACCACACCCAGTCAGTAATATGATGCTTGTAAGTTGTACATGTGTAGGCCTACATATACAGACTGCACATGAAGTAACTGAAACTTTCATGAATTCATGAATTGAAGAAACAGGTATTTTTACTGCAACAGCTTTTGTGAATAGCCAATTATTCCACAGCATGATGACACTTTCAAGAATCTAATCTGAACCACTCACAAAATTTGTGAACATTTATTTGGAGCGGTAGAGATGTCAAGAAGTCAAACTTTCCATGTGCTATGGGGAGAGAAATGATAAGATCATTAAAAGAACTCTGGAGGAAGAGAATGGTGAAATTCAAAGGGGAGATTTCTCAAAAACAAAATCGAAATGAAAAAGGAAAAGGTGCAATATGTATGTATATTCAAAAGGAATGCAAAATGAATAATGCATCATGGATAAGGAAGACAGTCAGGGAATAAATTCTGAATGAGTGATAAAATATTTAAGCTTGATATGGGGGAATTGTTGATTGAAAAAAGTATCTATTCATTCATATACTGGTAATACTGTAGGCCGCAATTTACTCCTCCCCTTGTGAAAAATCAATATTATCAAACCGACTTCTTGTCACCTTACTCAACTTCTGTTATATTTTGGGAGATGTGCTATATCCAAATGATTGGGTCTGAATGATTAAAGACTAGTGTAGGTCTACATGATGTCCAGGGTGTGAAGACCACAAGGTCTTTGTCACATCAGAGTCTTCTACCCTGTTAATGGATGACCATTGTAATGTCCACTGTGATGGTCAATTGATGGTCAACAAAGAAGACTGTCTTGGAGACAGGCTTGAGGATCTTCTAATCTCCCTGGAGGGGTTGGTAATATCTCCTCTTTATTGGGTGCCCAAGGGGACAGTTATGTTACAGTTATTTGTCAAAGTGATTTCTAAGGGTACCAAAGAGTGGCCCTTTCTTACACTTTACTTTCAATAAGCAGGTGTCCATGTATATGTACACATCTTTATGATTGTACATGTACATGTAGTCTGTATGGAAGACTCTCACAGGGTATTATTCCAGATTAATTCTTGCAATACAACATGTAGGGATAACATTTGTATGCTCCATGGTACTGTACTGATTCCTGAACTACACTTAATTATAAAAACTTAAATACATTAAATATATGCATGTACAATGTAGGTCTAGAGAATGGTATACAATGTACAAATAAAGCATGGAATTACAAGGTCTTCTGTCACCCATGCTATCTTCATCAGTCTCAAGTGGATGTATTAAAGTGCCAGGTATTCCTTTCTAAAAAAGAAGTGTTAATATTAGTTTCAAATTAGTACCAGTACAAATAATGACACTTTAATGAGCCAAGAAACTTAAAATATGCCCAGTACTTTTACACTGACGTATACAATGTTGGAGTAGATAACAGATCTGCATGGCTTGACAATAAAAAGCAACATTCAATCTGTGATATTTAAACACTTGAAGCCAACACAGAATTAAAGTATTTTACATGTAAACTCCAAAAAGTAAGTCCAGTGGTTAAACCACCATTAAGAGGGCTGTGATTTAACACTTTTCTTTTTATAAAGTGCATATAGATTACATGTATTTCTGAGATGCGTTCATTAGGCCTAAGCATGGGAGGACATTTGTATTCTCCTGTGATTGTCATTCTGTGGTTGTATTCCCTTTCTCCTCCGTTGTCATTGTTGATGCCATCTTGCTTTGAGAGGGCCTCTTTGGGTGTCGACTGCAGCCAAATCTATTGGGAGATTGAAATGCAGCCAAGCTGTTTAATTCATGCAGTAGCTCTCTGCGGTCCATTCTTGAATTCCAATCAATGCGTTTGTGCAAGCCCAGTTTGCATTCAAAGCTTTAGACAAAGGGAATGCATGTTCAGTTTGCATTCAAAGCTAAGGGAATGCATGTTCAATTTGCATTCAAAGTTTTAGATAAAGGGGAAGCATGTTTGTGCAAGCCCAGTTTGCATTCAAAGCTTTAGAAAAAAAGGAATGCATCTTCAGTTTGCATTCAAAGCTAAGGGAATGCATGTTCAATTTGCATTCAAAGCGTTAGACAAAGAGAATGCATGTTCAGTTTGCATTTAAAGCTTTAGACAAATGGAATGCATGTTCGGTTTGCATTCAAATTTTTAGACAATAACATGTATGAGCAAGCCCAGTTTGCATTCAAAGCTTTAGGCAAAGGGAATCATGTTCATGTTGATATCACAAATATTTTGAATGCAAATGGCAGAAATGAATCTTTTGCAACAATTAAGTACCTAAAGATGTTGGGTAGACCCACAGGTATGATCAAATAGTAAAAATACTTGTATTTCAGAAATGGATTTACTAAGCTGTAAGGGTTTATTATCAACCAAAGAATGTAAGTCTAAAGAAGGCATTAATATTTATGTATCTTTATTTAAAGGCAGTCGTCCTTTTTCTCTTGATAAACAACAAAATATGACCAAAATATCCTGGAAACAAGTGCCCTATATGTGTATTTTATCTTGGTTGAAAAACTCAATAATTATTATTCCTTTTTAGAGTGATATAAAGCAGTGTGCTATTTCCCTGCTGTACAGTCCTGCCCATGCACAGTGCAGTGTCTGATCACCCAGCATCTTACAAAACAGGGAAAAAATATTTAAACAATTTCGGGGGCTACTTTTCAAGCTTGCTTGCATGAAAATAACACTCTTTAATATGTTTTGCATTGAACTCTATGCTCATTTTTGGGGGCTCTTTTTGGCATTTCGGGGGCTAATTCACCCCAAGCCCCCGTGTATTTTTTTCCCTGTTACAGAACTACATGTACATGTACATTCAATACATGATATTAAATATGAATACCTACATGTATGCCTGAAGTTATCCTGAGGTGTGGTGTGTGTGTGTTTAAGAAAAGTTCAATGCAAACAAAAATAAAGAGTTTTATTTTCATGCAAGCAAGCTTGAAAAGGAGCCCCCGAAATGTTAAAAGTATTTTCCCCCTGTTTATTTGGATTATCTCCCGCATGTGAGAGGGTAGGTATAGCTTGCCGAGGTTTGAAGAGAATCTTTGGAGCAATCTCAATAACAATTCCTCTCCGCTGCTGGTTGGATGGCTCCCTGCCTGCCTGCCTGGTCAGACCAGACCAGATCAGATGAATAATTGATCTTGACAATACTAGGGCTGGATGTTTTTGCTGCATCTTTATTCCTTCTGTCTGTCCATGACTCCATGGCAGGTATTGACTTTGTATCCGTGGCTGGCAGGGGGTAGCAGCAGATGTAAGGAGGGGGGGGGGGGGGGGGGGAGGGGGCGGAGGGGGCGGAGAGGCTTGGTGTATTGGTAGAGAAAATGGGACATACATAATTCTGTGAAGAACATCAAACTTAATGAATGTAGGTCTACATTGTATATGATACCGGTACTGATGGGGAGAATGCAGAATACATTCATTATTCCAGCAGGTCTCACTTGTGTAGTGTTCTCACATTTCCTTTAATGGTCTATTAATGACTACTTCTCCGGTGTCATTACATGAGGGCATTAAAAGCTTGTTTATTCTTAAAAATGGTATTGTGTGGAAATCACAGATGTCATGAAGACCATTAAAGGGCTTATGGCCTTTCTGAAAGGAAAATACCATTGCAGTGCTGTCCAGTGTCCAAGTCTCCATGCCACTGGTCATCATTTGTCATTTGGTCATAGATATGTAGGTCAGGATTGACGTCCATACCTAAAAACAAATGACCATGTGCATGCAGGATGGTCTTTAGAATGGTAACTCATAGGTCATAGGTCACAGTTGCTGTTTGTCATGCATCTACCTTGTCAAGATAGTTTGTAGCGCAGTAAAAGTTAATAACACGTTGTAGGTCAGCTTGAACTTGAAGTCATGCAGAGGAGCTATCAAACAGTTGACGTGACAAGATTCATCCACAGTTCAACAAGATAGTGAAGACATAATAGCCGAGTCAATAATTTAGATTCAATAACTGAGATAAAAAATACAATACATGTAACATGTGTAATGTTTCCCTCCTTGTTTTTGCTGAGAAGAGATGAAACCTCTATTATCAATGATGATTTCTTGTTTGAATCATTTTCCAACATTTCAGTGTTATGTATATTCAAATTGGAGATACAATGTAGTTTATTTGTAAATTAACATATTAATGTTACAGGTGTGTGTAATTGAAATACTAATTTTTTTAACTACGCACCTCTTTTGGACTTGATAGAATCAAAAGTGAAATTTATTCATTAACAAAAATTGTTTTGGATTGAGCTCTCTTAAGCCTACTAGAGCTCTTTTAGAGCATTCAGGCAATACATTTCTGACTAATAATTTGTATTTTACCTTCCCCAAAACATCAAAAAGATTTGTAAAAGGGTACTGTTATCCTCTTTCTTGTCAAAATGGACGGACAAGTACATTTAAGCAATAACTTGTGTCAATGTTTGTATGAGAATGAAATTGAAGTTCTGCAGTGGAGAGCAATATATATGGTAAAAAGAATCAAGCTCATAAATTTTCATGAAAACCCCTTGAAAAACATTCGCTGAGCCGAAACTAGATCAGACAATTGATCCAAAGAGAGAGAGAGAGAGAGAAAGAGAGAGAATATTGAAGGAAGAGGATCAATTACAAGGTGGAGAGAGGGGTTGAGTAGAAGGAAGAAAATAGATTTTTGGATAGTAGGCCTAGGATTATAGATCTGTAGTCCGCTTTTTATTTGATATTGAGTTCACACTAGATTTGTCAGGAAATGATGACAATTCTTATTCTGTTTAAAGGCCCAATACTATGTTTAGGATCACTTGGATTTGTTAACAGTATCAGAAGTTTGTAGAAAGAGAAAAGAATAGCAGGTCTACATGCATGCCACCTGTCTTCAGTTCAGTGTGTGAATCAAGACACAAAATGTTTTCATCATGATATAAATGATCTAGAGGCAAAAGTATAGTATACAAATATACACTGCCTTGAGAGGTTCTGGTTAAAACTATGCGCAAGAGGTGACTCCAATAGTACTATTTGCCGAGGGGCGCAGCCCCGAAGCAAATGGTACTTTTGGAGTCACCGAGGCCCATAGTTTAACCAGTACCTTGAATAGAAGGCATGGTATATTTGTTTTATATCCTGCATCAAAAATTTATTTAAAACAAAAAATATATTTTTTGGAAAAAAAAATTTAGAACAAAAAAAATGTCAATTTTTATCTAAAAAGATTTAAAATATTTTGTTTTCATTAAATTAAGATTTGGAACAAAAAATTGATTCAATTAAAAAAAAAAAAAAAAAAAAATCTTTTTTTTTTTTCCAACTCCCAAATAGTAAACCAAAATAGTACCCTCATATAGTATTTTCTAAAAATAGCTCAAATATTTTTGGTCATGTGACAAGCTCTCAACCAATCAAAAGCCAACAAATTTTTGATGCAGGATATAATATAGTATTAATGACTGCTTTGAGAGAAATAGTTGTTTTATTACGCTCAAGGGAAGGTTAGAATTGTGCTATTCCCCGAGGCTTGCCGAGGGGAATAGCCCAATTGTAACCTTCCCGAGAGCGTATGAAAACAACTATTTCTCGAATATTAAAGCAGTCATTAATACTTTTATATGCCGAAAAAAAATAGACTAAAAAATAAAGCTTGAGCTGCGCAAAAAGACGGAGTCGAGGAAGAAGTGTTTTCTAAGAAGAAGAGTTGACAAATAGGACCCTGGAATGTCCCCAAGCGGTGCTCAAACCATTTTTTAACATGTAAACCTATGGGGTAACCATGGAGTAACCATGGTTATTAAAAAATATTGAAATGTTTATGCATGGTTACCGGGAATTTTACAGGAACAGTTGAAGTTTATGAATGCAATTCGACCAATCAGATGGCTGGATTTCTTAAGTGAGGTATATAATAACATTTAACATTGATCATTGACATTGATGTAAATGTTAATATTTTGTTCTAAAAACGTTAAGGGAATTATTGTATATTTCTCTGACAAATAAAAAACAAAAAACAACCATATATTTTCAAAACCTGTTTGAAAAGTTAGATAGATCCTTTAAAGTTGAGGAACAGTAGATCCATTAAAAAAATGGTTGATGAATTTGAAATGTATGATAAAGACATGTTTGTTTCAGCACTTTGGTTAAAGGTCAAACGTCATGATCCAGAGAGGCAATTTATTGTGAATTGATTTTAGAGGTTGATGCACTTTGTATGGACTCACTTTGGCCTTACATCTCTTACTAGTTTGAATAGAATGAGTTGAATGCCAAACTACCACTACCAGATGGAAAATGAATACCCCTGGTACGGCTGTGTGTCTGATGCATAATATGCCCTTACGGGGGTTGCTGATGGGCTTACCATCCAGGCAGTATACATACATGATGTAGGTAATGTTATGTTTCTAGATGCAGGATGAAGCTTCAGGTTAATACCATACAATATTGTCTACGCTTAGATAATGACATCTGAAGGATTGATATCAAAATCAATGAAAATGCTGACTTTCAAATCGTCATGGTTTAATGGTTACCGAAAGCTTTTAAAACTTTATTATTAGATTAAAATGCTAAAAATAACCATGATATTTTGAAATAAATATACCTCTTTTATCCTTCCTTTGAAGAAAGTAGAAAGGTAAGGTGATAATAAGCAGGTTAACAACACATAATGGACCATTAGCTTAATTTTTTATTCAGTTGCTCTTTTGAAAATCATTTACAGGAGTTTTTTTCAGATTTTATGAGCAGACTGCCCTCAAACCTCAGCTATTTTTTGCACCCAATGTGGTTTGGCTGTAGTTTGTGCTTGAAATTTGAAACGAAACTGAGAGAATAATCATAATACGAGCCTGTTTTTGAGTGAATGAAAGATCAGTTTACAATGAAAGGAAGCAGGGTTTATAGGGTTTAGCCTAATCCTGTCTGACTGCTTTCATATCCTAGGGATTATATCAAACAGGTTCTGGGTTCAATCAAATGAAGAAATCCATCCCCAGCATTCTTCCCATTACTACTACCTCACTCCAGTATTGTGTATCTAGACAGGGACTCATACTTGCTTTCTTTATAGAACAATTGTACATGTTCATAAGTTGCAGAAGTATGATTTTGGGGTTCCGCACAATAAATCTCTTTGATCACTGATTGACGAAAGTCTAGTCAGAATATATATGCACATATTCATTCTCTGGCTTGGTTTTGTTTGTGTTTCTGAATGATATTAAGTAAACCCAAACTATATCTGTTAATTTGTTGTGTACTGTACATGTTCATAAAGACTATACTCATGTTAAACAGTTTTATGTTGGCAACTTGGCATACCTGTGTATGCTCCCAATCATATATTTTAATTGACCCTTCATTTATATCTACCTTTTAGCTCTCACAGATTTTTAAAATTCTTTATTTAGGGCATCATCCACTGAACTGGTTATAGTCTATACTTCCTGTCTTTTCATACATTTTGAGAAATAAAAAATGGTTTATGATTTCATGCTGTGATTCCCTTCAATTCATATACTGTACCCATTGATCTGTTTAGGCTACCATTTTTTAATTCACAGATCATCGGTGGGTATCCATACGTGGTATTACCTCTTTACATAGGCAGCTGGGTGGTATAAATGATAGTACACTGTAGTTGTAAGTAGGTCTGTATTGTACATCAGACAAAAGCAAATCACTTTAATCTTTGGTGTTAGTTTCAAGTTACACCTTGAATAAATCCACTCTCCTATTGTTCTTGACCATGCCACTAAGCCTAAGTGTTAGGCCTCGCTTTGATACTGTTCAAAATGACAAAGGAAGTGAATAGTGATGGGGGGGGGGGGGGGGGATTAGTGAAGATTATGCTCTTGCTCAGTAGGATTTGCAGGATAACTGTGGTAGGGACAATATGAATATGGCTGTAAACTAATATCTACATGCTACATACATGATACAGGTGTAAGACAAAAAGACTGAATGTACAGAGTGTATCATACACTTGGTTATTCTAAAGTAAGGAGGTGTGTGGATGGATGGGGGGGGGGGGGGGGGGTGCTGTTATCCCACAGACTGATTTTCTTTTGTTTGTTAACTCAAAGAGTGTGTTGACGTCTTACTAATCTTCAAAGATAACTGTGTCTATATCAACCCATGTATGACTAATTCTCAACCAGTATTACTTGAGGACAAGCTGAGGTCAACGACACTGTCTGTAATGTGCAAACATTTTACTTTAAAATGGGCACTTCTGAATTGTGAATGAAGGGGACATGAATTACAGATTAGTATTCATGAATTCATATCCCTTAGATGTACACTGTAAGTGTGCTTTTGATGTAGAACTGTTTGCTTATAACTGTCATCAAATTATTTACATTACTTATGAACTGAACTGAAAATTACTTTTGAGGGCATGAAAGCAGAGAGGGGTGCCTTCACATCAGTGTGTGAGCTAAATTCATTTGTAGAGATGGTATCATGGTAATGGTATCATATCTAACTTTTGAACTAAATATTGATTATAGGACAATGTGGACAATTTTTGGAAAATGTGATTCATAAATTATACTGAAGCAGCCAGATTACATTGCTTTGCACATTTACATATAAGCCTGATCCCTGGTAATGTCGAGCAAATATAATATGTTGGGCATAGGAAGGTATGACTATTTGTGTTAATACAAAAACAGTTAACCTGCTAATATAAATTTGATTACCCCCCTACATGTACATGTCAATGGTGCCTAAGCAGAGCCTCATTAATACCTACGTACATCGTACATTGTGATCATGAGTAATGAGTCTGTGAAATCACAAGCCTAATATTAGCCTGCCGGAATTAAGAGTGGTGTACAGTCATGCCTAGCTGCCTGGGTTATTATTACAAGGGCACATGAATACAGACCTGCTGAAGAAGCTCATGTTCAGTGACATGTATAGGGAAGCAGTTATGGGATACAGAGAGAGAGAGATAGGGGAGGGGGGGGTGTGTGAGTGATTGAGTGAGTGGGAGAGAGAGAGAGGGAGAAGGAGAGGGAGGGAGAGAGAGAGAGAGAGAGAAGGAAGGGGGGGGGGGGGAGGGTGGATGCATGGGTGTATGTTTGGATGGTGAAAATATAAATTGAACATATTTTGGCTGTGTCCTATGAGTTATTTTGGTATTTTTGGAAGAAATAACAAATAGAAATGGAAAAGGAGAAAGAAATAACACAATCATAATTCATAGAAAATAAGAAATGGTGAATGGAGTTGGCATACAGTACAATTAAATCATCTGTAAGAACGAGGGAAATTGCAATTTGGTTTATATGTGCAATGTAAAAGGAATGTGATAATTTGTCATTGAATGTATAATTATAAACTGGTAACAAACAATACAAGGAAAGAGAAGAAGCTGATATGGATAAGATATTGCTGATTGCTATGTTACCATGTCAGCCTTCATGTGTTGCTGAGGCCAAAACATGATAATACATTCACCTCTATTACGTCCATGCTGTAGAGGGAGGAAGTGCCTGTTCAGGTTCCAACATGAAGCCCAAAGTGCAAGCAGATCTGACCTTTGACCTCTATAAAGGCTCTAGACTGTGTTGAAGAGAACATTACTTGACAAACAACAAACAAACAGTCTGGAACCTACTTGTCAGGCTGACTAGGGGGGTTGGTTGTGACTCACACGACTGGTATCTGGTGGAAGTAGAATAAAGATAAAAAGTCCATGCAGAGCTGTAGTACCTGTTCACAATGTAAAGTTCAAATGGCCCAAGGATTCCATATCTTAGACCATATGCTTAGACTAAAATGTGAAATGCAAGTACCGGTACATTGCTGTGGTTGATAAAGTCTAGGGAGAGTACGGTATTTGAAATTTTATCAGGGTGACAGACTCTGCAGATGACAAGATTCTGCAGGTGGGTGTCACCCCAAAGTTCTGACATTGACTTTAGCCAAATACTACTGTTTTTTAAAATAAAAAGTGGGAATAAAAGTGGGAATAAAAATAAATCGGAATGTACTATGGATGTTGTGGCATTTGTCGACCTGAAAGCATATCCATATGATAAGTTTCATGATCTGATGGTGTTTATATTTTGCATGTGAACATATCAAATGATTCCTGTATCTGAGTCCTTGCCTGTAAAGACTAAAGAGTACACCTTTACATTCCTCCAGAGCACAATGCTACATGTATGTGGAAAAAGCCGAAAAGCAGACAAATGTTTTGCAAGGTAACAATGTTGCCCATTTGGCCTTTGCCCTATTTTTGTTTACAAGACCTTGCTATTATTTCTTTCATGCATTGAGGATAAACTTTTTCGTGAACACAGTGAGGTTATCTCAACATGTAGTCCCTATTGTGCTGACAGCAATGTAACTAGTTGAACAGTTAGGGCAATTTTATGTCAAGGTCATGTAAGAGTACCAACAGTTTGTAGTTATGTCTAAATTATATTAAGCATTGGAATACTTCCATCAGTCATATTTTGTGGAACACACAGCCTTTTCACACACAGCTAAAATTCTATAAACATGACTAGTATAAACGTGTTTCGAACGTGTTTAAACTAATCACGAGCCTTTCACACACAGAAATTTCGGTGCGATCGTTAATCGTTTCGTGATTAACTACTGCTCGTAAAATGCGCAGTAGTGCCATTGCGCATTGAAGGTCATGTCACATCAATCAAAGCGCACGCTCCATTCAGTTTAAACACGTCTGAAACACGTTTAAACACGAATAACCTTTCACACACAAAATGTCAAGCTCACTAGATACGAACTTCGTATCTGCAGCCTGCTTTTAGGGGCGTATGGATCGCGACTTCGTATCTATCCCAACATCGTATAAACGATGTTCACACTGGGAAATTTTGTCTATAAACATGTTTAAAACTTTACGATGATTCTAATCATCTCTAGATACGATGAATTTTAGCTGTGTGTGAAAAGGCTGCATGTCCCATATACATGTAGATGCTTGTTATATTAACAAGAAGTAAACCAAGTATTTCAGTCCCATCAGGCATCAAAATCTGAGTATGCTACCAGAATTTAAAAAACCTTATTTTTGGCTAAGATAGAAACACTATAAAAATCAATATAACTTCATATACAATTTTACAGAATTTCATATCTTGTATTGAAAGATACCACTGTATAATTAATATTTATTTGCCAATTTCAACTCTTATCTGGATAGTTAAAGGTCAATGAGTTTGACCTGTGACCTCTGACTCACACATCATATATTTATGTCAATGAATTTGACCCCAGCTTTGACCTTTGCTCTGAACCACTTTGACCTCAGCATTGACCAATTTTGTTTACAAGATTGGAAAGGCTGCCTGAGGCACTTTTCATTCATAAATCAAATCATGGATCAAAGTATCATTTTCTTTGCTACACTGTATTTAGTATTATGTACTCTGTACAAGCTCTCTTTGAGGAAACACAGGCACTTTATATTCCCTCCATCATTACTAAATGTACATTGTATAGGTGTTATACTTAATTTAGCCAATATGAAATACATGAACAACAAATATTCATGGAATACGTTGTCTACTGGATACCAAAAGGGTGTTAAGTTATATTCAATTACATACATGTAGATCTGATGCCTTTCAGGCTCTCTGTATGCAGATCACATCTAAATGCAGACAAGACATAAACATGGACTGATGGAGGCTACATTTCTCATCCATTAATTGCTTTGAAAATGTAAAGAATAAGGCTTGCTAGCATGGATATGTATATGAACATGGCGTCGTGGCCTAATGTAATGAGATATTGGAGGTATGTTATTAGAGGTGAGAGTGGCCATGCCTAGCATAGGGGTGCTGCACCTGTCACCCAAGCTGTGAAAGGGCACATAGTGTTTCCTGTATGAAACGGGCAATCTAGTGCAACACTACACTATCAGTGTGGTAGCATAGCTATTGAATAGGTTGCTGCTGTACAGCATCGCCCTAGCCCGGCCCTAGCAGTGTACATGTACAGAGCTTAGGGGAGGATTGCGTTGAATAACGGTGCGGTTAGTAGGTCAGAGAGAAGGGCGCTAAGAAGGGGGAGTAGAGGGAAATAAAATAAAGAAGGAGAGAGAACATTAAAGGCCATAGAAAGAGGGAGAGAGAAAGAGAGAGAGAGAGAGATAAAGAGAGACCAAGAGAGAGAGAGAGAGAGAGGGAGATAAAGAGAGACAAAGAAAGAGAGAGAGAGCGAGAGAGAGAGAGATCAAAAGACTGAATGAATAGGAGTACCGTAAATAACGTTGTATAAACCGCCCTCGTGTATTAACCGCACCCCTCTTTTTCGCCCTTAAAAAAAAAAAAAAAAAAAAAAAAATTGCCGAGATTTTTTTTTTGTGTGTGTAAGATCATTACGGTACTGTAAATTGAAAAACAGTAGGGACCTAGGATAGAACCTTGTGGTACACCATGTAATAGAAGAAAAATTGGAGGAATTATTATTATAAACTACATATTGAGATCTATCAGAAAGATTACTTTCAAACCAAGATGACAGACAAATTTGAGTGTTGTTCTAGTTTCCGAGTGGTGAGTCAACACACCGATTACCGAGCTGGGAGACATTGCCAGGCATAGCGCCAGGTGGAGGGGCATAAATTGAAACTTTAAAAAAAAAAAAAAAATGTTTTTTTTTTTTTTTGGGTGTACCGTGTATCAACCGCACCCCCGACTTTGAAATTTTTTCGGCGGCAAAAAAGTGCGGTTTATACACCGTTATATACGGTATTTAAAAAGAGAGAAAGAAGATGATATTGTTCTAGGTACACATGGATCATTACCTTTGCCAATATAATAGTCCTGTTAGGACCAGTTGCCCTTGAATGGTAGGTCTAGGGTGCGTTCAATCGAATTTTCGAAGCTAGAATCACAAACATGAATCACAATTCAAAACGCCGTTACAAAAAGCAAGGTCACTGCGGTTTGCGTTCAAGCGATTTTTCATCAACGCTGATTCTAGCTCATTGCGAGCCAAAACACTGCGCATCACACTGCGCAGTATGGCCCAGGAACTTCGGCGCGCGCTTTCTGGAATTGTTTACGGCCGACTGTCGACTGCTGTTTTGAGCATAGATCGCAATAATAAGACAAAGAATGAGAAGGTGATAGAAGGAAGAAACAAAGAATAACATAAGGAAAGACAGAAAGATAAAGTCGATAGAATGATTAAAACAAAGAATAACATAAGAGAAGGTGAAAGAAGGAAGAATCGAAGAATAACATAAGGAAAGACAGAAAGACAGAAAGAGAGAGTGATAGAATGCTTAAAACAAAGAATTACATAAAAGGTGATAGAAGGAAAAAACAAAGCATAACATAAGAATAGAAGGAAGAAACAAAGAATAACAAAAGAGAAGGTAATAGAAGGAAAAAACAAAGAATAACATAAAAATAGAAGGAAGAAACAAAGAATAACATAAGGAAAGACAGAAAGAGAATGTGAAAAAAGGAAGGAACAAAGAATGACATAAGGAAGAACAGAAAGAGAAAGTGATAGAATGATTAAAACAAAGAATAACATAAGAGAAGGTGAAAGAAGGAAGAATCAAAGAATAACATAAGGAAAGATAGAAAGAGAAAGTAACAGAATGATTAAAACAAAGAATAACATAAGAGAAAGTGATAGAATTATAAAAACAAAGAATAACATAAGAGAAGATGATAGAAGGAAGAAACAAAGAATAACATAAGGAAAGACAGAAAGAGAAATTGATAGAATGCTTAAAACAAAGAATTACATAAGAAAAGGTGATAGAAGGAAAAAACAAAGAATAACATAAGTATAGGAGGAAGAAACAAAGAATAACATAAGGAAAGACAGAAAGAGCAAATGATAGAATGATAAAAACAAAGAATAACATAAGAAAAGGTGATAGAAGGAAAAAAAACAAAGAATAACATAAGAATAGAAGGAAGAAACAAAGAATAACATAAGGAAAGACAGAAAGAGAAAATGATAGAAGGAAAAACAAGGAATAACATAACGGAACAGGCCACGATATAGTGAACGCAAATTGCATGCAAAGCGGGCGCGCGGTTTTTCCCAAACCGGAAGAGGCTTCGTCATACAATCATGATTGAGAACTCCGTCCGTTCAATCGAATTTTAGCGACCGTGATTCTTTTGAATCATGATACAAAACGCATCTTTTTCAGCGTTTCATGTTTGTGTTTTCAAACACGTTTATTTTTACGACCGACGAAAAAATCGCTTGAACGCATTGCGTTTTAAACTAAACGTCTTTAGAAACCGTGATTCTAGGGTGAAAAAGTGTCGATTAAACGCACCCCTAGACGTAGACCTCAGGGTCAGTGGAAGCCAAATTGAAAGCAAAGGGGGCTCTGCTTTATGAGTGAAAGACATGCATATATTTTTTATTTTATTTTAAATTTAGCCCTGAATCAGTGTTTGGGAGTTTTTCAGTTTGAAACATTTAAGTCAATTCATTTCTTTATTAAACAATCAAAATATATAAATGATCAAAATAAGTTACATGTACATCAACAATTTAGCAGTAATGATGGTTTGGTGACCCCAGAGAAAGCAGGGCTAATAAAAATGGGCCACCAAATTGAAATACAAAAAAAGATCAACAATACTTTTATTATACACATCAGGTTACTGTTATTTTCAAGTCTTAAATTTTGAACATTTATCAATTTTGTGCATGAAATTGTTTGTTTTGAAACATGTTGCTGCATAAATCAAGGTTTTTGAAATCTCATGAATTCGCCTTTAGGCCTTGATAAAGTTGTTATGACCTTATGGCACTGGTTGAAAAACATTTAGAAAGAGGTTTTGAAAACTTTGATGTTCTTTTAAAGTGTTTTTAAAGACATCAGTAATATATAATATTGCATTTTTGTTGGTGAAAGTGAAGATTGATTAGTACTAGGGTGCGTTCAAGTGATTTTTTGAAGCTAGAATCACAAACATGAATCGCAAATCAAAACGCCGTTGTTTACGGTCGACTGTTGGCCAAACCGGAAGCAGGCCATGAAAATGACGTCATAGAATCATGATTGAGATCTCCGTTTCGTTCAAGCGAGTTTTAGCGACGTTATAAAACATTTTTTCATTGTTTCGTGTGAGGATTTTGAAACACGTTTATTTTTACGACCGATGAAAAATCGCTAGAAATCGCTTGAGCGCAACCGTGTATGAAAAAATGTGTTTCTAGGGTGAACAAATGTTGCTTTAACGCACTCGTAGGCTATTCATTAGCCTAGCTCTTGGGATCTTGGAGATGAGGTCTGAAACATTGAGACTGGTGTAAATGGCAAGGTAGATATGATGGCTATGTCCTTGGAGCGGTCAACTCAATTTGTCTTCTAAAGGCCAATTAAGATGCACTTTGTATGCACCTTACATGATATAGCTGGGAGTGTGTTATTTACTGGAGGTAGTAGGGCATCTTTTTATTTATATAGTAATCAAGTTTTTGTTGAAACATATTTCACAAATGGGAGTCTTTACATGTTACATGTACCTGTTCATGCACATGTGCCTATAAGCACTTGCTCGCTCTATAGTGGAAATGAAACCGGGCAACAAGTTGGGAATGTAATTAGTATTTTTTAAAACATTTTTATTCAATAGAACTAGAATATTATATAATGGAAAGAAAACATTTGTTTATTTGAAGGAAAAGTAGAAGGAGGAGTTGGAGAAGGAGAAGATTAAAAATTGTTCCAAGGTGTGGTAAAATGTCATTGTCTAGTAACCAAAAATGAATTTAAATTTGTATTCCTTGTTTGAGTTGAACATTACATTCTTCAAAGTCATTGCGATGTCTGTTGGTTTCATCATCTGGCAGGAAATCATAGAAATAAGTTCAATTTCCAGGGCCACTTTGCAGCTCATGCAGTTTGCCAGGGTAATCCCTCCTAGGATTTCACTAGGTATTTTAGCTGATTCACAAACATCACGATTCAGAATATTTGATAGTAGCTCATAGAGTCCCCCATCCCTAAACTGTCTCTAAAGTAGACATGCATTATACATGAGCAAGAGTGATATATCGAATACTGTCTGTGCATTGTACATGCAAAGGTAGGCCCATACATGGCCAGTGTGAAAGTCCAGGAATTCTAGTTTTTGATGTCGTTTCTTGAGAGCCAAAAGGATGTTAGCTTTGTGTTAGAATATTAGGAGTTAATGCCCTTTTGGCTGTAAACAGACGGACAGTGTGGTGAAGGTAAACAGAATCTCACCAATGTCATGAACTTTCATGACCTATTGGCAAAGCTTCGTGAAAGTGCAAGAAGCACAAGTTACATACATGCAAGCTTTGTGTGTAAAGTGTAAACTAACAATAATCTGAGGTTTAAAGGGAACTCCAACAGTGATACTAAGTTGGTTTTAATAAAAGCAAAAAATGAGTGACAAATTAGTAAAAGATATCAGGATTGACTTCCCTTTTAATAATTTGTCCTAAATCTAGAGTTGTCCTAAATCAAGAAGAGAAAAAAGATTAAAAATTCTAACTTTCTAAGGGCATGAAATGGCCTATTGAACCCTGAAGCCCAATGCTAGGTCTTCCATAGTGATATATATATGAAGCAGTTTAGATTCTCACTAATGGAAAGGAATCACCATAAATGGTAAATTGTAATGAAATCCCGGCACGGCACTGCTGAAAAAAATGTAGAAAGTAGACACAATGCTCTAGTGAAAGATCGTTCATTAGAATTTGAGAGAAGATAGGACAAGCAAGGCTAAACTTAAAGAGAAGGTTGAGTTCTGGGAAGAGGTGAAAAATAATTTGTGAGCATTACTCATTCTTATTATGCAAGTGTGGAAGAACATCAGTTAAGACATGTTCCCTGAAAAGCATGGCTCTTCAAATGCCTTCATATTCTAAATATGCATGTAACATCGTAAAAATCGGGGGGCCGGCTTTTTACGCCACGTGTTCGTGTAGTCCCATATACATCTTTCTGTGCAAGTGTTTGTAACTTTACCAAGACTTGGCCACATTTCTTATCATTTTGATGATTCCAGAACCTTGCAAAACACACAAATTCTTATATGCTAGATGATCAACCTTTTCTGGTCGGTTCCACACCGTTTCTTTCACAATGCAATCGCATGACCAGAACTCAACTTCATCTTTAAAACTGACCATCAAAGTTTAATGATTTGCCACACGTTCTTGTCACAATATCTCATTGCATTGACCATTAAAAGAAATAATTACTCTAAGAAGAAATAATTACGGTAGGAAGAAATATTACATGTCTATTGATGTTCTCTGTTACAGAGGGACTAACAATTTAATTCTACTCCTAAATCACATTCCAAGTTCAGTTGTGACTCACAACATCTACGCCAAGAGTAATTTGATCTATAAATCTATTAGGATCATCAATAAATCAGAATTGGCAGTGAATTGCTTGAAATTATACATGCTGTCACCCCTACCAGCCCTACTGAGCATGCAGGTAGGGGTGGTTCCCACTATCCCCAAATCAAGATGAAAAACATGTATGTGCTTCTGAAGAGATATGCAAGTGGGTATTAAACAATTGATTTTAAATATCATAAAAATAAATTGTTCACAAACATATTGTTCTATTGCACATTGGTAAAAAAGATTAAGTTATAACAACATTTATTATGCTACATGTACATGTACATGTACACATAAGGCCTGCCTTCACTATCTCGAGATTGCCAAATATCCAGCTATTTGAACTATCCCGATCGCAAACTATCCAGCTAATTTGCGTCTTCATCAGACCGAAGTAGCAATTAGCGGGATATTTGGTCGGGATTGTCATCCCAAGATATCTTGGGATAGTTTGCCAAATATCCCACTATTTGGCAAAATATCCAGCTATTTGTCCTGTGCATCTTTACCAGACCGAAGACTAGCACTATGCGCTAACGCTGAGCAAAATATCTCGAGCTAATTTCTCAAGGTCGAGTTTCAAGTTTCGAAGTCGAATCTCGAGCTGATGAGGACGCGATTTGTAACTTCGGGATTATTTCCCAAATCAGAAATAGCGGGCTATTTGGCAATCTCGAGAAGATGAGGACGCGCCTATAGTAGCCTTTTACAAAGCTGGAGAAGGCTGCAGATATACATGTATGTATGGTGATTAATGTAGGATGCTGCTCATGAAATATTTAAAGCATACAGGCTTTGGGCAAGGTAATAGTGTACCCATGGGACTATGATGAGGTACCTTCAGCCCTGGGAGCATGCACCTTGCTCTGATTCAGGGTGTGAGGATAGTGTACCCATGGGACTGTGATGAGGTACCTTCAGCCCTGGTAGCATGCACCTTGCTCTGATTCAGGGTGTGAGGATAGTGTACCAATGGGACTATGATGAGGTACCTTCAGCCCTGGTAGCATGCACCTTGCTCTGATTCAGGGTGTGAGGATAGTGTACCCATTGGACTATGATGAAGTACCTTCAGCCCTGGTAGCATGCACCTTGCTCTGATTCAGGGTGTGAGGATAGTGTACCCATTGGACTATGATGAGGTACCTTTAGCCCTGGTAGCATGCACCTTCCTCTGATTCAGGGTGTGAGGATAGTGGAAACTGGTACAGTCTCACTTTCATCATGGAATAATGAGAACACCCCTATTGATGTAAGTGTGTGGTGTGAATAGATATATCTATTGAGAAAGTTTCATTTTTGGATAAGGTAAATAGATTACCTGCTGATAGAAAAAAGTGTGATGTGTTTAGCTGTTGAAACTAAATGCTAAAGCTTGTCATACAAGAATATATAAATTCTTTCCTGTTTGCTTTAGGACATCGTGTATAGTGTAATCTTGTCATAAATTTAATCATTTCCCAGCCTTCTGGGCATTTCACTAAACCCCATGTTTAATATTCATTGCATGCATGCCCTCAAAATATAATACTTACAAGATTGTAAAAGAAGATTAGATGGGTGCTTGAAGCTCAGATAACAAGATCTCAGAAACTCAAACTAATCCACTTCATGAAGGAGCTAAATTGACATCTGAGAATGCTAGATACTATTTTGGTACTTAGAAGGTTAAAGACTATATTGGTTTTCGGTAAATCCTAAGAAACTTTTTAGATTTTGTTGATTGATCTTGATGAATATCGAAATATAAGCAGTGCTAGCATAATGCTTAGCTGTTGTGCTGTTTTTCTCTTGAAGTTTTGGTATGTTTACTATTCATGTGTGAACTGTGCTGATTGTAGAATGATTTATGGTTTGTTTAGGGTCAGGGTTGTAGCTGACCATAAGCAGCTAATTATTCTCACTCAATTGGTATCAATAGATGGATTAAAAATGATTTATGTCTTACACCAAGAATAGAGGGAACAACAGCATGCTCTAGTTTGACCAGGGAGGTGAAAAGACACCTCCCTGGTTTGACTGATCGGTCACGTTTGGAGTCTAGTATTACTGTGAATACCATTCATGGCTGTGCCTGAAAAAGATTTGAAGTTGTACATAGAATGGAGTTATAATCATTGAACACATGTATGCATAACATCATACTGTATCCTCCATTGAAACTCTGTTGTATCCTCTTGAGTAAGACAATGTTGTGATAAAAAGGAGCAAAATGTGATGTACATGTAGCTGTAGGAAGTTCCAGAGAAAGAGCAATATATATTTATATATATCTACAGTAAATATATATCTTTGTGGCAATCTTACCTTAACTTTTACATTGGCTAAAAACCTCAATACACCATAAATACAGACAGTTCTCTTCGTGTCTTTTGTTAATTTCCCTCCTTGTGGGCCCTCTGAACATGGAGAACTGAGATAGCAGGAGATTTACAAGGCTCTATTCGATGAGTTATCCTTGTTCAATCCAAGACTTGGGTTACTGACAGAATCTTCCAACTGAAATCCATAAGAGTTTAAGGATAATATTCATTACAATAGTGGAAAGCAATGACTGTGTGAGAAAGAAATTTTGCATAGATTCTAGATTAATTCTGCAATCTGCTTCAAAATAGAGTAATATATTCATGAGCTAATTGTTTATTGGTTGGCAAAGGCTTGATAATTAGGTAAATGGGATAACTACAATCATCAATCAAATTAACCAGTGAAATTGATATTCCTAGATGCTTTTCAGGAATGGTATCAAAGGATACCACAACATGTCAAATGTCCTTGCAGCCAGGGTTTTCAAGTATAGAATTAGCAGGACTTCCATCTAGCGCCTCTTGGCGAGAACTCGCTATGAAAAGCCTTGATGCATAAAAGGAGAGGATTTAATAGAGCATGAGAACGAGGGTTTGAGTGTCCTTCCAATGCGAGAATGACATTTACTTCGGCATGTTAACCAGCCCTGATGTTAACTCTTGTTTTTCTGTTCTGTAGACAAACAGGTAATGTAGTTTTTGATGTCTATCTCTGTTCCCACTGCCTGCATGCTCTACAAATTGATAAATCTTACCTGTCTGAATTCATACTTCTATATTCAGAAGTAAGGAAAGGGCATGATTTTGTTTCAATCTATCTGAATGTTACTTCGAAGTACATTTCCTGAATGAAGATTTTCCATTTTGTTGTTAAAGTTCCAAAGAAAATGGTCATATAATGATGGTTTTAGTTTGCTAATTTGGAATAGTGAGAACACACCTTCAAAGCATTTTTAGTCTGAAGATTATGTTGTACTTCCAACTAATGTGACCTTTAGAGAGAGAGAGAAAGAGAAAGAGGGTGCTTTGTGATTTTGTCTATAGGTTTGCTCTTTAGAAGTTCTTCCAAGAAATATTTTTTTTTGGGTTGGGTGAACATCTTCTTTTAAAATACCACACAGTAGTTGTAGAGTTGAAGGTAGGTCAAATTAAGGATGTACGGTCTGTTTATGTATGAAGAGACACAAAACGGAAGTTGACAGTTTAAATGAAATGTGAAAAGATAGAGTTGTATTTGAGATGTATTTTTTGGAGGATAATATTTTTGTGAGAAGAAAGAATAAGTTGTGCTGTGAGTTTGGAAGGTTATGAACAATTTTCAGTGAGATTAGAAATAAAAAACAATGCATTTTTTGGCGGAAATACTTCTGTGGGTCATATCTGCTACACGACTTGAAAGAGTATGTACTGCAGGTAGTACACTGTATATTATACCATTGTACATTGTAGGCTAGGGTACACAACTCATCCCTGTAGTCCCACGCCTGTATCTCCCTGTACTCTAAGGTGATCATTAGCTAGGTTGTAATCACACCTAGGCCTGCATGGACGGGTGCGTGCATCAATCAGTCACCGTTATGCATGCTTGGCATCAGCTCCGTGTAGTGGACGGTAGGTAGACATGTCTCGGAAGCGTGCACCGCGTAGCGGGAATGACTGAATACTGTATATCAATAAGGATGAGAATAGCTCCTATGCGGAAGTGAGAAAATAGAGAGGCGAAAACAAGAAGAGAGAAATGTCTGCAAAGAAGCAGCAAAGCTGAAGGCCTGAAGAGAATGGAAAGGTCACATTGTCTTATGCAAGTGAGAGAGATACAGAAAAGGAGGGAGAGAAAGAGAGAGAGAAACTGGAAAACAATGCAAGAGTGAGAAAATAGTATAGTATTAATGACTGCTTTGAGAGAAATAGTTGTTTTATTACGCTCAAGGGAAGGTTAGAATTGTGCTATTCCCCGAGGCTTGCCGAGGGGAATAGCCCAATTGTAACCTTCCCGAGAGCGTATGAAAACAACTATTTCTCGAATATTAAAGCAGTCATTAATACTTTTATATGCCAAAAAAAAATAGACTAAAGTTTTTGGAAGTTTATTTTCGTCTTCATGTCAACAATGCAAGATAAAATTGTCGGTAAGATCGATCGAGATTCAATTGTATTGAATGTAAACTTGCATGTAAACATTTACTCTATTTGGCATGTGAGCCAACAAACAATTTGTTTCGCCGATTGCCTGCTGTTGACATTTTTTAACATGTAAACCTATGGGGTAACCATGGAGTAACCATGGTTATTAAAAAATATTGAAATGTTTATGCATGGTTACCGGGAATTTTACAGGAACAGTTGAAGTTTATGAATGCAATTCGACCAATCAGATGGCTGGATTTCTTAAGTGAGGTATATAATGTCGGTTATGCCATTGTAATGAAATAAAATTACTTGTAATGAAACGTGATGCCATAGTAAGATTCAAATTGACATACCACAAGAACAGTGGAGCATCACGCATGTTCAAATGTCTGCCTAGTTCTGTAGGATGTGAGATAAGGAGTGTTTTATTAGGAGGAGGAGGAGGAGGAGGAGGATGAGGAGGATGATCAGAGTGTTGGAGGATAGGAGGAGGATGCCCTCATAGAATGTTAATGATGATGAGGAAAGTTTAAGAAGGCCCAAGTTGGGGTTACTGAAACCGGCCCTGCCCTTTTCTTTGATACATATCCTTCTGGATGTTAAAGACACAGTTCTAGTTGTCTACAAACTGTGTTTCGTAGTCTTGACATGCTGTCCAGCTCTCCTGCTTGTAAGTGCACAGAGAAGATCACATTAGGATTGTTTGTAAACCAATCAAAAGGAAGCCAAATGCAATGTTTACCAACATTGTCCTCTCATTGTTAAGTTCATTCTTTTATCATCGATGTAGGGTAAATTAATACATTCAAGCTTTAGGTAAGGTTTTGGGTTTGGTTTACTTTGGTTTCAGTGTAGTGTTTAGTTTTGGAGTTGAAATTAAAAACTTGTTTAGTGTTGGATTTGACAGCATAGCAGTTGTAGCTGGAGCATGTGTTTTTCATCCATTCTCTCCCCTTACCCCAATTCTGACAACATCACACATTTAGGAAAGTAAGAGATGAGTATAAGGGGCTGATTTATTAGTGTTTAAACTACACAAGAAGGCTACATGGGGGTTCTTGAGGTAAGACACAATCATGGGGGAGTTGGTAGGGGGGGGGGGGCATGGATCCGGGCATCACGCTTGTACCTCCCACCTTTCGTTAAAATACACATTGATCGTCTCTTGCCATAGGGTTGTTCACACTGGCAGCAGGGACTAGTCTTGACTGAACAGACAGTAGCGTAGCAATTCAGTCGTCACCTCATTAAAATTAATATTCTGTACAGTCATAGATGTGCTTGGATGCCGACAATTATTATGTATATGTAACTGTTTGTCCAATAATCTTTTATATGCAATTGTGCTTGCTTTGGTAACTCACAGCAGGGAAAAAAATACTTCAAGAATTTTGGGGGCTACTATTAAGCTTGCTTGCATGAAAATAACACTCTTTAATTTGTTTTGCATTGAACTCTATACAATTTTGGGGGGCTCTTTTATGACTTTTGGGGGCTCTTTTTAGCATATCGGGGGCTAATTCGCCCTGAGCCCCCATGTATTTTGTTCACTGACTCACAGAGAAATGGACAAATCATCTGTTCAGAGCCAGAAGGGCATTATCTCTGTGTTAAAGTATATGAGTTATAAGGCCCTTCTGGCTCCACACAGACGATATTGAGATATAGAGGGAGCACAGTGCAACAGGTGGCTATTCTTTCTTCAAAGATTCATTCATAAACAATTTAGAAAATGGCTTGTCATCTCAGTGTAAACATTTGCAATATTTTAAAACCTTATACTGTGGAGAAGAGTAATTTAATAGCGCAATTCCTTGTAATGTACCTTTCAAGTTACGAGGATGTCACGTCCGTGTCCCTCATGCTTCTCTTCAATGTAATATAATATTCACTTTCACTGTCATTCTAGCCTGTACATCGTTTGATGCATCAGTTCAGGTTTAGAGCTTTTAAATTTCAAAGTGTTAGATGTTCTCAAATAAGCTTCACTTCGAGCTGTAGCATCAGCATCACATTCTATATTTAGCAGAACTTAATGGTAAATTAAATTTTGGAAATTATGCGTAAAGAGGTGATATACAGAAAGAAGAGCAGGAAGAAAGAGATTTAAAATAGAAAAAACCTATTAAGGAAACGGACAAGAGATGGGAACTTGATGCATATTCAGTGGTGAAAAATCAGTGATACTCTGACTGAAATTATTTAGGTTCTGAATGGCACAGATGGGCATGTGCCTTGTACAAGGGTGTGGACAAGGGTGTGGACAAGGGTGTGGACAAGGGTGTGGACAAGGGTGTGGACAGTGGACTTTATTATATTTAGATGCTTTAGGGCATAATGTATACGTTTGTCTAGCTATGTTGCTTAACCAAAGAACCATGACGTGTTAACATCACATGATGGGTTGCCTTAAAGCATTTGAAAATACACAGTAAACAGGAGCACTTATTAGCTCTCAAAAGTTTTAAAAAAACTGGAAAACTAAGAAAATCTCTGATTAAAAATGAAAACAACAACAAAAACACTCACGAGGGAATCTCACTTTTTTTCACAGCCTTCTAGTGTTTAGTAATGGATCTTGGTAATGATACATGTACGCTCAAGAGAAGCTGTATTCTCTTTGTTTCTTTATGTTCCAAACTTGTCTATTTGCAAACCACATCTTTCTAGCTTGTCAGAGTTCTGTCACTCTGTGTTTCACAGATTAATGCAGCCTCATGAATCCCACCGCACTTCAAGAGGTGGTTTAGACCTAGCTAGCTAGCCGGCCGGCTGTTCCCAGCTCCCTGCCGATGAGATGATATCTAGAAGATTCTCCCCTAAGAGATGATGTGGGAGAAACTGAAGTACTTGTGAATGCTCTATCACCATGGTTACATGTACTCGTGGATCATAAAATAACAAGATACAGATCCCATGTAGCACCTGGGATAGAAAAGGGAAGTCTGGAGAAAGAAATCTTGACATTATTTGTACGTAGGAAATACTACTCTTGTTCAGTATTAGGTTAAATTGTTGATAACCAAGAAATAATAAATTTGGCTAGATATACCAAAATATGTAATACCACAATTCAAATAAATCCAATGAGTTGTACTTGATTGCTCTTTCTTTGGATGTGCTGTCAAATGATGTTGAAATCAAACAAAAACAGACATATAGGTAAGGTAGGGTAAGGCTTTGAAGGTACAGCTTCGGTTTACATGTAAAGCAGAAATATGGAGGACATGTACATGTGTTGTACATGTAAACCATATGTGTACATATGAATATACACAGGCCTTTTATTTGCAGTTCAAATCTGCTTTGTATTTTAAACTGAAAAGAAATAAACAAATATGTTGTGTGCAAGCTAGGAAGGAAACTATTGTATTACTCTAGGTGAGACAGGTGCCAGGCTGCAGTTGTATGAACTGAATGAACTGCGGAAATGGTCCACCAATCAAGAGGAAAATTGGTCAATTGATTGGACTTCCTGCATCGGTGAGAGAAGTTACAGAACATGACTCCCGTCTTTTATTCTAATTAATGCACTGTGAAGTAAAGCAAGTTAAGGAGCTTTGATAGTCATGGTGCTTAGCGTGCGATTAAGATGAAGCGCCAGATGTGTAGATGCTTCAAAACTTGTTCCTAATTAGTATAGAGTTCTGAAAGTACAGGCACATTTGATTTGTTACCTTGTGTAGACATAGACCTATACATGTTTAATAGTCAATACATGGAACCAAGTAATCTTGGTAGAACTGATTTATGAAGATTGCAGTTTTTGTTTTGCTTGGAAAATTGATTTTCATGTCCTTTTCTTAGAAAAACCACTCACTCATCGTCAGGGAAGGGGAATGAAAGCAATCTGTAACCATGGTTTGTTCTTCTTCTCCTGTATACTTGAGGAATATCCTGTCCATTGGACTTTTCAATCAAAACATGGTACATGCATAATTCATAGTACATCAGGGACATCCAGAATAAAAATACACTGTACTGTACTGTAGTATAGTTGCTGATATTGGCTTGTTTGTAAATATGTTGTATAATTCAATTAAAAAAATGGCTTTTATACCAGAACGAAGAAGCAAGAAGAAGAAAGAAAAATCAGAGTAAAAACAATTAATGTGAGTTTCTGTTACGAATCAGAGTGAAATCTGCTGTTTTGGAATAATTGTTGTCTGCAGAAACGGCACATTGCCTGCTTAGAACCAGATGTACTGAACTCATATCCAGTGTTGAGTTAATGCTCTTTTGGCCCTCAGCACACAAATCAGATAATACTTCTTTGATAGAATACGGTAAGACCCTATATTACCTGATTTTTGTTTCCAACAGACAAATGAATATCATACTTTTTGATACAGATATACATGTACATCACCTGAAATGAATAGTATCATCTTACCAATAAAACCTTATATGAGGTTAACCACATAGTAGCATTAACCATACACCCCCTGTACTGAACCACCATTGAACCACCACAGAGCTACAATGGTCTCCTGGGGCTGGGGTGACCTGACAGGAGGAGTTCATTGAGGTCATGTAAGGTCATTCGCTGCACTCCCTCTGGGCATGGTGCATTGCTATAGGGGTGACACTGAGTTAATGGGTAATGGTTTAATGGGTTACTGGGGTGCATGTAGGCTAAACTGCAGACAGTGGTGAACGTAGATGTTGCGTTCGGGATGAATGCAAGCTTTTGTAGTTTTTATCGGTCAGATATACTGTTGTAGTTTTGTGAACTCATGAGGTACTTGTATATATGCATAAATTTACAGGAGATATAAGTCAAACTGATAAATAAGTCAAGTCAAGAAACCAGCGTTTAGATGCAGTATGGATAAAAATAGTTAACCATCACCTACATAATAATGTCATATAATAAAAGCATGAATAAACTTTCAGATGCTGGCATCCTTCTAAAAGTTTGCAAGAAATCGCATTTTAACAGTGATAAGGGAAAGTGTTAATTTGCAAATAACTCAGGTCTGCTTCCTGCTATTAGAACCCGCAGGAAAATTAGTATCTGCGAAACAAGATTTTAGGCCTCCTTGGATACCCCCGTCTAGTATAGAAACGAAACTATTTTCCTTTTTCATTGCATTAATGTACAATACCCAAAGATTTGTTTGTCACTGACCAAGTTTTGTGCTCTTTTCATCAGGACACCTAGGGGAAAAACCCAAGCAGCTAGCTGAAAAAGGTATACTCATTTTTAGTAAAGTAGGAGTATTCAATATGTCCAGCAATGCAGAGAGAGAGAGAGAGAAAGGGAGAGAGAGAGAGAGAGAGGGGGGGGGGGGGGGAGGGGGTCCTTGCTGTAGACCCATACATGTATATTCATTCCATTTCATGCCATTACCTTGGTTGAATCTATTATCAATATGCCGGCATCGTTTGCGGAATAGTAAATACAGTTTGCGGGCTGGCCTCTTGAGCATAACAAAGTTGATTTACTTTGCCCTGATGCCATCCGCCTCCTTCATTTTCATCATCTAAATTGCTCCCCTGGAAGGCTACATGGGTATGTGCATCGGTTAGAGGGAGGTTATGGTAAAAAGAAATGATGTTTCTTTTTGAGTGAAGTAGTGGGGCATGATATGGTTAAGTGTGCCTCAAGACATGACATGACATTTCTCTTCCCTTACCATTAACAACATGCGCTGGTCAAGATGGAATACGCTTGGGTAAGGATGAGAGATGCAATCATCAAGAGGGGAGTGGGCTTGGAATTAGAAGAATGAATGAGAAGAGAAAAGAAGGAAAGAGAGGGAGAAGAGTAAGAGAGAGAAAGAAAGAGGGGGAGGGCCCGGAGAGGGAAAGATGTGAACCGGGCCCGGAGAGGGAAAGATGGGAGGAAGGAAGGGGTTACGGGCGGAAGGAGAAGACATTAAGGGAAAAAAAATTGCAATATCTGAATGAAATTATATCATTGATGTAATATGTCAGACATCTTGAAGCCCATCTGCACTAGTTTGGCCAGGAGGGATTAGACCACCCTGCATGGTCACTGACAGGTGGTTATTTGATCAAATCAGCTTTCAATTAACATAAGCAAAAGGGGACCATGGGGGACCAATGGTCACCGATTAGGCATTGTTTGCTATAAAGAGGGCGCAAGTAGCTATAAGTAGTGCAATGGGGCTTTAAAGAACATCAATATACATGTAGGCATTGGAGCAGTGGTTCTAACTTATTCAGCATTACAATTCTACCTAGAGCTCTCTTGGGATTTTCCATTGTGAAACTGAGATTTCCTTGATTTTTTTTAATACATGGCTATTTTTACCTTGCTAGAGCACTTCTAGATTCATCATACCCTTCTATTTTGTCATGGCTTTTTATTTACGCTTGATTTCATCTTCGTGCTCAGGCAAGTGTTATTCCAGGAAGTTCACCTGTATTGCAGTTCCCAATGGTGGAATAACTTGACTAGTAGGTTATTGACCTGACAAAACCGTGCAGGTGCTTCATGGTTTCTGATCGATTGTTTCTTTCCACATCAACAATTATCAAAACATTGCTCTCAGATTGCTTGTCTTGTCATACTTGAGCAAAGAAGTCAGTCTTTCATGTCTTATTGTTCAAATGTTTAAATGGTTTTATCAACAGCAAGAAATGAGATTACTCTGGAGTGGTGTAATGATGTATTGAAGCAGATTTCATTTTTATATTTATTTTGAATCTCAAAGTACAATTTGTGTTTATGTTATTTATGGATGAATATAAAAATATAGGCCTACATGGTTGACTTTTCTCCCTTTTCCGACTTTAGTGAACTTTTAATGACTTAAGTGCTGTATTTTGTGACAAAGTTTTTCAGTTTATTGTTTAACAGGGTAGTTCCAATATCTATTTTCTTATGTTTGGACAAATGTTTAATTTTCGCAGTCCATGTAACGTTTTATGTTCTTCCAAGTTACGTCATTATATTTCTTGAATGCCTACATGTACTATACGTGTAGGCCTCTGCATGCTTTGAATTGTTTGATTGAGTTTCCTGCAATGTTTTCATGTTTATTTCTTCACATGTTTGTAATTTATCCCATAGTTTCATCATGTTATAACAGTCTGATGGTGATTAAAGACACATGTTCTAAATTGCATAATTGACTCAATCCTAATCATCAGGATTAGTTTGTATAGATATCCATTGGATATCAACAGGGTATGCTCACCCGACGTAGTTATAGTTGGGTATCGGTACATGTAGGTTAAAGGATTGAGATGAAACTATTTGATGCCCCACTGGTATAGGAAATGTCATGGACACATGCTTCATTATACAGATTTGTTTTTCACCAACTGTCACCATGCTTCTCATCGAGGTAACATACCATTGGTAAACCACTTGAAGATGGTGGACAAGATACTAGGCTCATATACTCTGCACGTCCCTCCTGCCTCCCCCATTTGAAGCACCATTCACACTACTAGTAAAACCCATTGGAAAACTGTCAGTGTTTGCTTGCTATTGTAACATAGTACATACTGTTTTTTCAATGAATAGTGTCCATGTGCGACTTATCAGAACCCTTGCGATGGGTCAATAGTGAGGAGAGTCATTTGAGCAAAAACCAGAATAATTTACTTGTGTTTTAAAGGGATCGTTTAACATGGTTAAATCTGAGATACACGGCCCGGCGTGTTATCAGTGCCTGTGATATGGTGTAATATTGATTCCGTAAAAAAATTGCGCTTCAAAATGTTCAAGAAGTGCCTCAAAAAAGTAAAAATCTTTGAGTGACCGGTTTTACCATACTCCTTTTCCCCAATAGACTGTAGTGTTACAAAAACCGTTTGGCAAATGGTTTTCAAAATTTGTAATCCCAATCATAAATATCGTGATAATCAGACATGCGATCGGCTTGTAAAAGTCATGGGGTTCCTGACTGACCTAAAGGTTTATAATTATCATTGCAGCATGAGCTAAATCCAGAATTTTGTTTCAGAATCTGAGACAAAGTCACCGGATCCCTTTAAGAGTGAGCATTTACACTGCAAAAACTTGTAATGTCAATGCTCCTACTGAAAACATCTCTATTCCAATTGAATTAGAGGTTTTCCCTTGTCACTGAAACGTGAAGATAACAGGAGATGAAAGATGGAGAAAACGCAGGACAGGTGTTATAATTGGGTTGAGATATAGGGGAAATGGTGAAGATTGGACATGGGGGAATTAGAAGAAGAATATAGAGAAAACAGGGCGAAGAGAAGGAGAAGGAAGATGGAGGAAAATAATTAGGAGATGAAGCAGAGTTGTAAGAAGAACAATAAAATTAAATGAAAAATCATTTTACAGAAAAGATAATAGAAATTGAATTTAATTTGAAGATGACTCATAAATTGTAGAAGATGGGATAAGAAGCTAACTCAACCCTGAAAAACAAAACAACAACAACAACAACAGAAAAATGTGACTTGATCCGTAGTTGTAACATTTAATATTTCCATCCGGAATTAAATCAAGTAAAATCCAGAAAACGGTCATCGTCATTATCTTAAGAAATATAAATGCACTATATATTAGAGCAAGTGGAGTCTTTCTTAAAAGTTCTTTTGATCTCTTTGGAAGGCTGTATCGTAATTGCTAATGTTACACACATGCTTTAGAAAGGCAATTTGCCAGCATCATTGCATAAGGTTTGTCTCTGAAAGTTTCATTGGTATTTGCAAGGGCAGAGAAAAGTGTCTAAAGAAATCAAAATGGTTGCACTCAAATCAGCATGATGCAGATACACAATGTCTTGAAGAAGTTAGCAAAATCATTTCCAGCCTGAGGGAGAAAAAAAATGTTGGTCTGACCAAGGCCTTGTTTACTGCCTGGAGAAAGGAATCGATCAGAAATCATTTAGAAAATGAGAAAAGTAGTTGGAATCTAAATTGGATGATTCCAATAGGACGATCAAATGACATTTTGATGAATTACTTTTCCTTTTCACCCCTTCTTTTCTGTTATCCCCTCATTCTGTTGAATGTCTAGAGTCCAGAGATTCATTGTCTGTTTGGAGGCAGAAGTGCTTTAACTTTTATATATGTGAGGGTACATTGTAATATGAGCTAACATCCTCCTTGCTCTCGACAGGTATACCCTGGTATACCCTGATTATCATGCTATGACCCTATCCCGTTTTGAGCCTCTAATAGATAGTTGAACCAGTATAAAATGGGGTCTTTCACCTTCTATAGTGCATTTATCATTCCTTAGATTTGCGATCAATGTTTTCTCATTGTTTTTTCAATTCTCAATACTGCTTGAAATTTGCAAGGATAAAGTAGATAAAACCAATTCAATTCCAAATATGACTCATCCTCATTTGCCACTCAGACACTTTTGTTGTTGTTGAAACTCTAGCGTAACAAGATTTTTGAATACTTTAAGAGAAAAATAAATTTACCACTTCTTTGATTGTATTTGTGTTTAGTTCTGTAAACATGGTCATAATAATTTGTTAAAGTTAACTTTTGAAATGTTACAGCAAGTCAATGAACTTATAACGCTATTTGAAATCATATTCTTTTGCTTAAGTTATGCCTCAACATATTTTTGACCTATCCGTTCTCCTGATAAGATTTCAGAAATTCCAAGCCAATGAAATAGACTGGTGAAAGATATCTGCTATATATGATGCACCACGCGTTACCCCGGGGTACCGTAGTACCCCGGGGTACCGCGTTGTGTAGCGCCATCTCGCGTCCACTCGAGTACAATGTATGGAGCGCGTGTACATAGTTCCGTGGTATCTCTATGGTATAGTATTAATGACTGCTTTGAGAGAAATAGTTGTTTTTATAAGCTCAAGGGAAGGTTAGAATTGTGCTATTACCCGAGGCGTGCCGAGGGGAATAGCCCAATTGTAACCTTCCCGAGAGCGTATAAAAACAACTATTTCTCGAATATTAAAGCAGTCATTAATACTTTTATATGCCGAAAAAAAATAGACTACAAAATAAAAAATAAAAAATACTTTTTTTTTTGTCGAAGATGAGATTCGAACTCTTGCGTACAAAAGGTGATGTATCTAAAGTAAGCGCCTCAGACCTCTCGGCCATCGCGCGGTGGTTACATGCTTGGCAGTTTTGTACGATATATACATTAAAATGAATTGAAACCGGCTTCGCGTGTGATCAATGCTTCGCAAAAGCTCCATATACGGACTCTTCTTTTACTTTTGCAATGCATATTGGCACGAACTTAGATCAAGATCTATCGGCAGATGTTGTTTTTTGGTTTTTGGAAGTTTATTTTCGTCTTCATGTCAACAATGCAAGATAAAATTGTCGGTAAGATCGATCGAGATTCAATTGTATTGAAATTACCGACCAATTATTCGCACACATACGGTATCCTCGAGTCGCTCAAACCATTTTTTAACATGTAAACCTATGGGGTAACCATGGAGACTGAACTATTTTTTTAATAACCATGGTTATTAAAAATATTAAATGTTTTATGCATGGTTACCGGGAATTTTACAGGAACAGTTGAAGTTTATGAATGCAATTTCGACCAATCAGATGGCTGGATTACTTAAGTGAGGTATATAATGTATACTATGCATGGTGTGCATGCATGCACTGCTCGCGCTATAGCGCTCGCTCACGATCACAAGCGCACTACGGTGGCTATCGCACACTATAGTGCTAGCTAGCTCCGGCGTCCGGTCCCGACCCGCGGCTATTTTAGAACTTGATGTTATTGCACGTACGTACCGTACCTGTATACTCTTTCGAAAAAAAAACAACGAACAAACATCGCATCATTGACATAGTTAACGCGCGCGTTACTGTCAAACTTTCAAACTTTGAAAATGCCATTTGTTTATTCACAACACATGAGATTATCATGACTGCTATACACAGATAGCATCATAACACAAAATAGAACTTTCATTTATAATTAATAATTTTAATTATACCACAATAATAATACAGGGTGTATCATAACAGCATGAAATGATATCAATAATAGAATAATTACTCATAACAACAATGAATTTTAGAAATACAGGACTTAAAGGATTTTTTACAAGAACATTGGACACAATTGAAGGTTGAAAAAATCACACAAAAATAATTTCCCACTTTTTGGTAACCCAGGGTACAGCCTTAAAAAATAAATAAATAATTCAACAAAATGGCCGAATTTATTTTGGTACCCCAGGGTACCATTTATGTCATCATATGTCCTTATCTACGATAAGCCTTGATATAGGACAATATTACTCATAATGACCTTCTATTTGACAATTCTATATAATGAATGCCAAATCGCCCTTAATTGCTAGCTGAATTGCTAGGAAAAAAATGCTGAAGATCTGTCAATCGGGAATAACAAACGGTCGTTTCATCAATAAACAAAAATAACAATTTTCAAATTACTCTCGAATTATTACCATCCGCTTCAAAATTATGACTAATTTCCATCCTGCATGATGAATAATTATTTCCAGAGAGGAATATCCTATAGCAATATTGAGAGAAATCTAGAAGAAAAAAAGAGGTATTATTGGTAAAATTGGCTATCTGTGTGTGGATGTCGGAAGGAATTCCATCGCAAAGAGCTCTCTAATTGACTTCTGGATGGAGACCCTCCATCACTCTTCATTTAGGCTTGAGATGTACTCTTTTCATTTGAATGAATTAGATGGATGGGAAGGTTTCCAGTTACCAATTTGAGGATTGGCTAGGGGTCTGTGGACATGTCCTTAGCTAAACATACCTGCTTCAGTAGCAAGGGTTCTGTGGACATACTCGTCCTTAGCTAAACATACCTGCTTCATGCAGTAGCAGTGCTATGGCTGGGTTTACTAGTTGATGTGCAGAGGCGGAGAGGAGGAAAGTGCAAGTTTGCGTCTTGAGCACACTGGCACATTAAAACGTTAATGTGTCGAGGGGCCTGCAGTGGGAGTGTATTAAGATGGCAATGGGAAGACAAAATTACACTGTCATGATAGACAGGTGAGACCCATCTCCTCTAGCTGCAGTCAGTCCTAACAGCTAGTCGTACCAATGCATACACTACAGGAGAGTTAAAGGCAGTGCAACAGTCGAGTCTTTTATTTGCTTTGTCACATACTGTACACGTAATATGCAATCGATGGAAGATAGATGTAAACAGTGAAGTCTGAAGCTGGAAAGTGCATTTCACTGTATCATTTGTTGCTAACTACACTGTAGACAAGTATTAATTCTATGTTGAATTGTTAAGTGATTTTATTTAACACCCCTCTGGCTCTTAGCAGAAGATATATCTATATAAATGTAGGATTATAAATAAAGTATCATTCTTTGATATCATACAGTAATGTACATGTAGTTTAGTTTACACAATTAAAGTTGTTTCTTTTGATATATTTACAAATAAAGTTATTTTATTAATTTCCAAAGTAATAACATTTTTTTGAGGATTTTCTCACCAGTATAAAAAATGGCAGTCAATTTTTCCTCAATCTGGAAAGCAGACTGAAAGATAAATAGATGTCTATCCACCATCATGCATAATGATTGGGATAGCATGCACAGCTGTATAAACCGGGCTTACCGTAGATCAATATATTTAGTAAGCCAGGGAATGTGATGACATTACACACACCCTCAAACTACAAGTCTAGCATTAAGAAAGAACAGTTCATCTGTAATAAGTGAATGTACTTCTGTTCTGTACTCACAGCTAAGCTAACACAAGCTAATATGATGTAGCGTAGGCCTACTTGTACATATAGATTTATACCAAATTCCACACAGAAAAAACAATTTCAAGGTGTTGATGATATTCAGGTACTCAGTACAATATTCAATGTTAATTATTTTCAGAGTAAATTGAGTTGATTTGGACAATTAGTTGGAAAATAATTCTTATAACATATCCAGACATGATATATAGTTACAATCTATTTCAAAGTTAAGTCATATGCTCATCCTTTATACAATCGCACTTCTGAGATCAAGCATAGTTCTTAACAAACATTACCGGTATTTGATTTGTATTGCTGTATTTTAAATTAAAGTATCTTTTATCTGTCTTTGTATGCTGCATTACTTTACAGTGTCCATAGTCATTACTCCGCCAAACTGGGTAGTAACATTCATGTTAGAAACTGAAGTACAATTTGTTCAAATGGTTGTGAAATACCAGCCTCATCTAGTTTGGAGTGTATTTCTACCAAGGCTCATTGTCAATGTGCAAACTGAGCTGATAAAGTGCAGTTCACAAGACAGAGAACTACAGTGTACTGTGCATACAATGTAGCACATGTTGTACATTAGACTAGACGGAATCCTGTGATTGAATGCCTTCTAGCTCATATCCGTAAGTTGTTAGTGTTACCAAACAATACTCCAAGGCTCTGCACTGATATAATCCTCTTTATCAACCCTTTCAGATGAATAGGTGCAACTATCCACCCCTCTAGATGTGATGCAATTGTTAGGATTTAATCGCTATGACGCAAAAGGAAAACTATGTGACATATGAGATACATATCGGAGGAAACGGGGGAACCAATTTTATTTTCCAGCTTGCCCGTTGGGGACCCATTTTCTTTACTCTTCGTGTTAGAATATCTGATGAATATATTAGGGGATAATGCCTACTGAAATGAATGAGATTGAAAGAGAATGCATTATGCTGACGCATGTGAGCAAACAGATTTGATTTTTGTTTGATCCGATCTAATGGAGGGTGCAGTGCCAATTTCCCTTTTCATTTCTAGAGTCCCTACAGGCCTAACGCTATATCCTGCCCTACACACTCACCCACCCCTCTTCCTTCTCCCATCTCCTCTTCTAACTATCCTCTGATTTCTATTTTATTCTACTTTTTATTTGCTCACTACTCACTAGTTATATTCTAGACTTATCTTTCCCCAAATTGACTAGGTTACTTCTATTTATACTGAGAAGATCTTATAGGTTTATAGGGAAAAAAGTATAATCTCATAAAGAGCCATCTTTTAGATTTGTTGGCCCTATATTTCTTCCCGGAGCTCTTATAACACTCTCAACCCAGGTGCTAATGGGTATGCACCTTTAAAGCACTGTTAAATGCAGTCTGATCTCTAGCATTTACATTATTCATCAACAGGTTTGATGAATAATGAATTCATTTATATTTACAAATCACTTGAAGATATGTAGACATAAATTGCATCTGCTTGATATACAATATATATTCTAGTCATAATTTTTCTTGCAAAGAACCCCCTCTTCTATTGAGTGAGGGTGTGCATGAGAACTGTTGTAGTCTCGTTGTAGTCCTGTGTCGCCTTGTAAACCTAAGTTTACAAGGCCTAGGTTTCTAAGTAACTAGATTGAGGAGTGTATGGCAGTGACATTCAACTAGAACATGATGAGTAATCTAACCAACTCTGGATGGATGTTTTGTCAGTCCGTCTCTTCCTGAGACAGTCACCCAGCCTTCCGTCAAACTCTTACTTCTTTCTTTTGAAATTCACCGTTCATGTTGTCACTTTTCATATCCCATCTCCAGTGAGGCCAAAGCTCCTTACTCATGCATGGCCTTCATTGGGATCTCACAGAGGAAATGGCAATATGCATGTTTAACTAGTTCCTCCCGCTTTCAAGCACATCTTGCACTCGGCAAGATAAAAGTCCAACATTGCTAAAGTGTTAACGCTTTGTATGTTTTGAAAGCTTGATTTGAAACCCTGCTCTCTGAGAGGCCTAGAGATCCAGGCAGGCTAGAAATCAAGTGACTAACAGAAGGACACTAGCAAAGGGTATGATCTGATACTCTAGCAATACTTGCTTGGGATTTGTTTTGTGAAGGATCTAGGGTTGAGGTTAGAGCTATGATAAGGCTTTACACAGGTTTGAGGTTTAAGTTAATTTGATTGTGTATACATGACTGTGGAGTAATTGTAGCCAGGGCATATATGTAATTGAACCTAGCACGGCAAATCCTAGTCAACCAAATTTCATAGATTGTCCCTGCTTTAACGCCCTTCTGCCAGGCACACAGATATTTGCTAGTCTGGTTACCAGACCTAAGTATTCCCCCTCTCAAAAGGTTCCACTGTGTTAAGAGTATATGTATCATCTCCCACTACCTATCTCATCTGACTGTGAGAAATGGGATTTAGAGAAATCATTTGCATTCATCATCCACTTAAATTAAATGGATTTGCAATTAACTTTTCACTCACTGATGGTGTTATATAGATTTCTGCCCTAATCATGATTGACATGTATTTTCACTGCATTAAAAAGGATGTCCACTTAGCGGTCAGTGCTCCTCTTATATCACCCCTAGGCCTAGGCTTTTGCTATCATGGGTAACCATCAATATCTTCTACTATGTATTCTCATCAACTGTATCTTATTTCTTTCTTCTCTCCTACAGCGGTGTCATCCTTGGAGGAGTTTAAGAACACTACAGACCACTACAAGGCGTCTCAATATGTGGATAAGGATTTATTTGTCCAAGACACAAGACCTGGGTGCCTGACAGCTGTGTATGATCGAGCTAGTACAGACCTTAAGGTGAGTTCACTTGTCTGTTCTCTGTTTATCTCTGTTCCTCGGCAACCAAAATGGATGGTCAGGCATCACAATCTCATCTAAGTAGAAGTCAAGCAATCTTAAACATAGTTGATAATTGAAAACATAAGCTACAGTTACCTGGCAGGAATTAATTCTTTGAAATGCTAGAGCGCCGCAATGGCAGCACAGCTAAAGCCAGGGTAATAATCTCCAAGTTTGGAAGCGCCTAGTGATTCTAATTTAAGCGCTATATAAAAACTGAGTATTATAATTATTAAAGTTAATGAGAAAAAGCAAGAGATTATTGACTTTTACTTCCTGACGATCTGTTCTGCATGCTTACATCAAAGAAGGGTAAAACCTTTTGACGAGACTCACACAGTATTATAACATAGATTATAACTAAAATATAAATATAAATTCAGGCAAAGGTATTGACTTTGGAGAACAAAAATGATGACACTTATTAGGCATACTGCCTTATCTTTCAGTTGGGGGAAAGATCCAAGAAGGAACTGGGATGTTATCCAAGTTTACACTATGAGGAATAAACAACAGGAAATGATTTTAACACATCTCATGAATTATGGAATATGGTCACTTTTTATTTGTCAGGAACTTGAATTGAATCATTTTGATCAGGCATTATAACTGATGGATTCCTTTCCAATCATCAATTGTACAAGGGAAAGTATGGGCTTTCATCCCAAATACACTAGTTAAAGGGTTCCGGTAACTTTGTCTAAGATCTTTAAAAAACAATTCCTAGATTTTGCTCATGCTGCAATGATAATTATAAACCTTTAGGGCAGTCAGGAACCATGTGACTTTTACAAGCTGATCACCTGTCTGATTATCAAGATATTTATGATTGAAAATCGAAATCAAATTTTGCGTTTGCCAAACGGTTTTCATAATACTACAGTCTATTGGGGAAAACGAGTATGGTAAAACCGGTCACTCAAAGGTTTTTACTTTTTTGAGGCACTTCTTGATCATTTTGAAGCGCAATTTTTTTTTAGGGCTTCAATATACATGTAACACCATAACACAGACACTGATAGGGCTGTGCATCTCAGATTAAACATTGTTAAACGATCCCTTTAAGGGCAGGTCCAAGCTATTTGGATTGTGACGTACGGGACATTCAGAGACTTTAAACAAGAAATAACAACAGATGAAATTATTTATATGGCTATCTTTTGGTATGAATCTGTGGCTATTATGGGCTAGTTCATTTGTGGAAAGTTTTAGTTCTGACTAATTTTTTAATTAATTGTTAATGTAATTAATGTGCCGCGTGACGTACGGGACGCTGTGAACCGTACGTCACGCTGCACATTAATTACATTAACAACTAGACATATAATACTTGTTTGGAACAAGTATAGGTGGGCTGGTCAACTAAAATTTGAGACAAAATAGAGCAAAAATAAGCGACATACTGCTTACAAATTCTTAAAAAACAATATCATGTAGATTCATAACGTGAACTAAATTCACCTTCTATAGGCATAACACGCAAATTATGAAGTTTTTGACATGAGGCCTTTAATCAAAATTTTCACTATGATGACGTCATCAAAATGAAAAATGGTTATTACTGCGCTTGTAGAGAATTGTCTTAGCTACAACATATCGAAATTTTGAAGAAAATTGATCAATATTTACAGAGATACAATCAATTTTACATAAATATGCTGACGTCATAATATGCAAATTCGTATTTTGAGTTCCAAGACCATTGTGATGATGTCTATAGATACACTTAATGGCCAAATGAGACATGGAATCATATTTCCGACTCATACTCTATCTAAATATGAAAAAAAATTGAGGATCCCGGTGCATTCCAAAGAGCTATAACGGATTTTGTATAGGCATGTTTTTGCCCATATATGCTATGTATTAAAAGAGCTCGCGCGCACTGACATTTATCTTGAATTTACGCTCATCTTGTTAATAATGGTCATAAAGAGATAAACATGGTATCAAATTCCTTGAAAAAATATGAGAAATATCATGAAAGAAAAAAAATGGCGATTCTATGTTTTGTAATGGTGTTACGCGCGAAAACGCGCGCGCATGCTCGTACGCGCGATTTTTTATAAAATGCTTAAAATGACCTGAAACGTATGCAAAATAAATTTGAGACGATTTTGAGCATTTAAAAATTTTGCGCGCGCACTGACGCGCGGACGTACGCGCACGCGCGCGTTTTTTGACCTGAAATTGACTGGACTGATATTGACCTTGATCATGATAAATATGAATGAGAAATACCTTTTGGTTATGAAGATATGATCATGAGTTTATTTTCAGAAAATTTCACAAAATGGCGCCTAGATGACGTCATCAGTCAAGGTCAAGGTTGAAAACCTTACTGTGTTTTGTCCATATGCCTATACATATGTGTGCCAAATATCAAGTGATTTGTTTCAGACAATTTCAAGTTATCTTGCTAACAAAAAAGTGGCGAGAATTAAGAAAAATAAATAAAGGCAATTTTAACAAAAATATAAGGTGGTCTGTATTAGATACAGCCCACCTGACTAGACATATAATACTTGTTTTGAACAAGTATAGGTGGGCTGGTCAACTAAAATTTGAGACAAAATAGAGCAAAAAAAGCGAGATACTGCTTAAAACTTCTTAAAAAACAATATCATGTAGATTCATTACGTGAACGAAATTCACCTTCTATAGTCATAACACGCAAATTATGAAATTTCTGACATGAGGCCTTTAATCGAATTTTTCGCTCTGATGACGTCATCAAAATGAAAAATGGTAATCATTAATCTTGTAGAGAATTATCTTAGCTACAACATATCGAAATTTGGAAGAAAATCGATCAATATTTACAGAGATACAATCGATTTTCCATAAATATGCTGACGTCATAATATGCAAATTCGTATTTTGAGTTCCAAGGCCATTATGATGATGTCACGATACACCTAATGGCCAAATGAAACATGGAATCATATCTCCGACTCATACTCTATCTAAATATGAAAAAAAATTGAAGGTCACGGTTCATTCCAAAGAGCTTTAATGGATTTTGTATAGGCATGTTTTTGCCCATATGTGCTATGTATTAAAAGAGCTCGCGCGCACTGACATTTATCTTGAATTGACGCTCATCTTGTTATTAATGGTCATAAAGAGATAAACATGGTATCAAATTCCTTGAAAAAATATAAGAAATATCATGAAAGAAAAAAAAATGGCGATTCTATGTTTTGTAATGTTGTTACGCGCAAAAACGCGCGCGCATGCGCGTACGCGCGATTTTTTATAAAATGCTTAAAATGACCTAAAACGTATGCCAAAAAAATTTGAGACGATTTTGAGCATTTACAAATTTTGCGCGCGCACTGACGCGCGGACGTACGCGGACGCGCGCGTTTTTTGACCTGAAATTGACCGGACACATATTCCCCTTTATCATGATAAATATGAATGAGAAATGAATTACCGTTATGAAAATATGATCATAAGTAAATTTTCAGAAAATTTCACAAAATGGCGCCTAGATGACGTCATCAGTCAAGGTCAAGGTTGAAAACATTACTTTGTTTTGTTCATATGCCTATACATATGTGTGCCAAATTTCAAGGCATTTGATTGAGCCATTTTCAAGTTTTCTTGTTAACAAAAAAGTGGGTAGAATTAAGAAAAATAAATAATAAAGAATAAACTAGATTTGTAATACTTGTTTGGAACAAGTATAGGTGGGCTGATCCAACAAAAAATTGAGACAAACTAAAGGGTACATTTGAGATAGCTTTTTGTCTCAGCTACAACATACTCGAAGTTCAGCTTAAATGAAGCTAAAACGACGTAGATATTGCTCGCGAAAGACGGGAATGTAGAATTGAGTTTTGAGAAAAAGTCATGTCCCATAGAGAATACACGCAAAATGTGAAAAATTGACATGCCTCCTTTAATCGCAAAAATACGACATGATGCTTTTTCAAAATTAACAATTGTGAAGATTTCATTTGTAGAAAATTGTCTCAGCTAGAACATTTCAAAATTTGGAAGAAAATCAATCAACAATTTTCCATAAATATGCTGACGTCATAATATGCAAATTGGAATTTTGAGTTCGGAGGCCATTATGATGACGTCATGAGTTAATTGAGGGTCAAATGAAACATGAAATCATATCTCCAATTTATTCTCTATCAAAATATGAAAACAAAATTCGGGTCACCCTGCAGCCTAAAGAGCTACAATGGATTTTGTATAGGCATGTTTTTGCCCATATATGCTATGTATTAAAAGAACTCGCGCGCACGGACATTTATCTTGAATTGACGCTCATCTTGTTATTAATGGTCATAAAGAGACAAACATGGTATCAATTTGTTTGTAAAAATATGTGAAATATTATGAGGAAAAAAATGGCGATTCTATGTTGTGTAATAGTTTTACGCGCGAAAACGCGCGCGCATGCGCGTGTGCGCGATTTTTTATAAAATGCTTAGAATGGGCTAAAACGTATGCAAAATTATTTTGAGACGATTTTGAGCATTTTAAAATTTTGCGCGCTCATTGACGCGCGGACGTACGCGCACGCGCGCTTTATTTGACCTGCATTTGACCGGACGGATATTGACCTTGATCATGATAAATATGAATGAGAAATAGCTTTTGGTAATGAAGATATGATCATGAGTTGATTTTCGTAAAATTTTACAAAATGGCGCCTAGATGACGTCATCAGTCAAGGTCAAGGTTGAAAACATTTCTGTGTTTTGTACATATGCCTATACATATGTGTGCCAAATTTCAAGGCATTTGATCGAGCCATTTTAAAGTTATCTTGCCAACAAAAAAGTGGTTAGAAATAAGAAAAATATTTAATAACTAGACATATAATACTTGTTTGGAACAAGTATAGGTGGGCTGGTCAACTAACATTTGAGACGAAATAGAGCAAAAATAAGCGACATACTGCTTACAAATTCTTAAAAAACAATATCATGTAGTTTCATAACGTGAACTAAATTCACCTTCTATAGGCATAACACGCAAATTCTGAAGTTTTTGACATGAGGCCTTTAATCAAAATTTTCACTATGATGACGTCATCAAAATGAAAAATGGTTATTACTGCGCTTGTAGAGAATTGTCTTAGCTACAACATATCGAAATTTTGAAGAAAGTTAATCAATATTTACAGAGATACAATCGATTTTACATAAATATGCTGACGTCATAATATGCAAATTCGTATTTTGAGTTCCAAGGCCATTGTGATGATGTCAAGATACACTTAATGGCCAAATGAGACATGGAATCATATTTCCGACTCATACTCTATCTAAATATGAACAAAATTTGAGGATCCCGGTGCATTCCAAAGTGCTATAACGGATTTTGTATAGGCATGTTTTTGCCCATATATGCTATGTATTAAAAGAGCTCGCGCGCACTGACATTTATCTTGAATTTACGCTCATCTTGTTAATAATGGTCATAAAGAGATAAACATGGTATCAAATTCCTTGAAAAAATATGAGAAATATCATGAAAGAAAAAAAAATGGCGATTCTATGTTTTTTAATGGTGTTACGCGCGAAAACGCGCGCGCATGCTCGTACGCGCGATTTTTTATAAAATGCTTAAAATGACCTAGAACGTATGCAAAATAAATTTGAGACGATTTTGAGCATTTACAAATTTTGCGCGCGCAAGGACGCGCGGACGTACGCGCGTGCGCGCGTTTTTTGACATGAAATTGACCGGACTGATATTGACCTTGATCATAATAAATATGAATGAGAAATACCTTTTGGTTATGAAGATATGATCATGAGTTGATTTTCAGAAAATTTCACAAAATGGCGCCTAGATGACGTCATCAGTCAAGGTCAAGGTTGAAAACCTTACCGTGTTTTGTCCATATGCCTATACATATGTGTGCCAAATTTCAAGGCATTTGATTGAACCATTTTCAAGATATCTTGTTAACAAAAAAGTGGGTAGAATTAAGAAAAATAAATAATAAACAACTAAAATTTGAGACAAAATAGAGCAAAAATAAGCGAGATACTGCTAAAAAACAATGTCATGTAGATTAATGATGTGAACGAAATTCACCTTCCATAGGCATAACACGCAACTGAAGAAATTTCTGATATGTGCCCTTTAATCGTAATTTTCACTATGATGACGTCATCAAAATGAAAAATGGTGATAACTAAGCTCGTAGAGAATTGTCTTAGCTACAACATATCGAAATTTGGAAGAAAATCGATCGATATTTACAGAGAGACAATCAATTTTACATAAATATGCTGACGTCATAATATGCAAATTCGTATTTTTAGTTCGAAGGCCATTATGATGATGTCAGAATATTTTTAATAGCCAAATGAGACATTAAATCATATTTCCGACTCATTCTCTTTCAAGATATGAAAAAAAAATTGGGGGTCCAGTTCCATCCCAAAGAGCTATAATGGAGATTGTATAGGCATGTTTTTGCCCATATATGTTATGTATTATAAGAGCTCGCGCGCACGGACATTTATCTTGAATGGACGCTCATCTTGTTCTCAATGGTCATAAAGAGATAAACATGGTATCATATTGTTCTAAAAAATATGAGAAATATCATGAAAGAAAAAAATGGCGATTCTATGTTGTGTAATGGTGTTACGCGCGAAAACGCGCGCGTAAAAGCATGTGCGCGATTTTTTATAAAATGCTTAAAATTACCTGAAACGTATGCAAAAAAAATTTGAGACGATTTTGAGCATTATATTTTTTTGCGCGCGCACTGACGCGCGGACGTATGCGCACGCGCACGTTTTTTGACCTGAAATTGACCGGACTGATATTGACCTTGATCATGATAAATATGAATGAAAAATGACTTTTGGTTATGAAGATATGCTCAAGAGCTTATTTTCAGAAAATTTCACAAAATGGCGCCTAGATGACGTCATCAGTCAAGGTCTAGGTTGAAAACCTTACCGTGCTTTGTCCATATGCCTATACATATATGCGCCAAATTTCAAGGCATTTGATTTAACCATTTTCAAGTTATCTTGTTAACAAAAAAGTGGTTAGAAATAAAATAAAGAAATAATAATAAAGGCAATTTTAACGAAAACATAAGGTGGTCTGTATTATATACAGCCCACCTGATTAATTAAAAAATTAGTCAGAACTAAAACTTTCCACAAATGAACTAGCCCATAATAGCCACAGGCTCATACCAAAAGATAGCCATATAAATAATTTCATCTGTTGTTATTTCTTGTTTAAAGTCTCTGAATGTCCCGTACGTCACAATCCAAATGGCTTGGACCTGCCCTTAAACAGTTTTCCAACATGCTGTTAATCCAAAATCATCAAATACACTGTATTTCATGGTACAAGTTTTCCTATACAGGATGAGGAATGGGCACTGCGCATATTGTCGGCCGGCCGGCAGACTCGAAAACTACTTTTCAAATTATTTGCATTTAAAGATTTGTTTTATATTTAAACTGCTTTCCGACGCAAAAATTGGTTTAAAACTTAAAAGACTAATAGAAATGTTATAGTAGAGCACAGCCACAATTTTTCTTTTGGAAATAAGTCAGTTTTATAAAAGTTTGAGGCGATTTAGTGCCAGCCAGGCGACGATATGTCCATTATTAATCAGAGATGGATAATATGCAATGCGAGGATGAAAATATTAGAAATTGTGGCGACTGGGGAGGTGATCAGTATTTTGGGGTAAATTTGATGGAGTGACCGGGAACTGAGATTGGCTAGAGCTATGATTGGGATGGCCAGGCTACTTTGATAATGAAATGGTCAAGTGCAGAAGTATGGAGAGGGTATGAAGAATGAGATGGAGGAGAAGAGAGATATTTTTAGTCACAGCTGATGAGTGTTGTTATGGGAATGGTATGGCATAAGCTAGGTAGAAACAGTTGTGAATATGATGATTGAAATGAAGATGATGATGATTGCGATGGATGATAGGGGTGGTGGTGGTGGTGACTGGTGATGGTAGGTGTGGTAATGGTTAGGGCCTAGTGGTGGTGGTGATGTAAGTGACGGTGATGCCAATTTTTCCTCATTTTAAAGTAATGTTTACATATGTTTTTCACATTTTGAGCATACTATTGAAGATATGATGACAGTGTCAGTTTTTGTTTGAGAATTTACTTTTGCTTTGGAGATGGTTTCAAGTACAGAATGAGTTGTGCAGAGAATGTACATATGTAAAGCTACATAAAGAAAGAGCCCTCATGTACATGAACAAGATTGTTAAAGATAAAGGTGAGTTCTGGTAATGCGATTGCATTGTGAAAGAAAAGCTGTGGAATGGATCAGAAAAAGTTGATCCTGTAGCATGTAAAGTAGTGGTGTGTACTGCAAGGTTCTGGAGTCATCAAATTCATAATAAATTTGGCCCAGTCTTGGTAGAGTAACAAGCACTGTACACAGAAATATGGGACTACACAAATGGTGTCAGGGCTACTATACCTTGATTTCCTTATCTTTCTCTGCTCATTACTCAGCCAGTATACATTTTCTTCCAAAATTGTTTGGCACGTGACATTTATTTGTTTGTATTCTTGAACATTCAGTGTATGTTTCGTTTGAGTCTGTGAGAATTCATTTTCTTTTTTTTACCAGAACTCAAGTTTATCTTTAAGGAGGGGAGGGACAATAAGAATGGGGGCTTTATGGATTGGAAGGAAACATATGAATATAATATAAGGGCGAGGGAAGAGGAATAAGATGAAAGGGTGAGGGAAGAGGAATAAGATATAAGGGCGAGGGAAGAGGAATAAGATATAAGGGCGAGGGAAGAGGAATAAGATGAAAGGGTGATGAAAGGAGACGAGGTCTACCCCAGCAATTAGACCGGGAGAGAGTGGGAGAGAGTGAGAGAGGGGGGATGAAGTGGGAAAGATTGGAATATAAGTGGCAGGTGAATTGGCAATGATGCATTGGAATTTAAATTGGAAAGAGATTGGATCTGCCTATGGATGTGAAGCTTTCAATCAAAGGGGATGATAAATGTTCACATTGTATGTCAGGCAAGTCATAAACACCTCATCATTCTTGATCTTGAACCACTCTTTGCTTCATCCTCATTCCTTCTTACATATAGAAACAGGTAGGACCATGTCTTGGCAGATTTATTTCCAAAACCAGGACTTTACTGCAAAATTACCCTGTTAATCTGTAACCAGCTCTGAACACCAATTTAAACCAGAAAATGTTGTGAACAAACTTTTGCAAATTTTATGAGAGGTCTAGATTTAATTAATGAATCATAATATTGGAATTTTGCAGTTCAGAAAAGTTTCTTTTTGTGCCTTTGTATAGTGTCTGTTTAAGAAAATAAGATTCATTCTTAAGCCCTACCCCAACTCCCCCACTTTTTTCTTTCATTTCAAAAATACCTTTTCACCCTAATAATCTGAGGAATGATTCTTTAAAAATGTGTTGGTAACCCCCTCCCAAAAGATGATGGTCATGTGTATTAATGTTTATAAAAATAAACCGTTATTGGGATGACCTAATGACTTGAAAACAAAACCTGTTTAATTCTAGCTTAAAATTGAAAAAATAGAATAAAATAATATGAACAAAATAAAATTAAAAAGACATTGCCTTTCTCATCGAAGTACATATAGTTCATATAAGAAATGATGTACTTTAAGAAACATGATTTCATTGGTTGATGACCATTGTAGAGCGTAGGATAATCTACATCATCCTGCAGCTCATTATATATTCAAGTTTTCATAACCCTTGAGTAGAAAGCTTCGACATGAACAACCTTCACCTCAACACAATAGTTGGTCTGATTTTCTCTTGGGAGGACCAAGTCTGTACTTCTGTACATGTCATAGAGATGGGTACAATCATAGGTTGCCTTGGTAAAGTGTTGAGGCTCGTAATAGATCGTGACCGTGCATCTAAAGTTCAATTTAAGCGTGGACATTGGGCATATGACTTTACCATGAGCGGCTTGTTGGGTGATTATAGAGAACTAAGGTGAATCCTGGGCAAGAATTCAACCATCCAAACCTGATTATATTTCTGTTGTTGCTTCTGAACTGTAGAGGTTGAAAAGTGCATCCAGATTCTAGATTTCAGTCAAAACAGAAATAGTTTTGTTTGATAATTTCTTCTCCTCCCCCCCCCCCCCCTTTCTTGGGGATGGGAAATATGAAAGTGTCAGTTTGAGAAATCTCATAATATCATATTTTTAAAAATCTAATGCCAGCATGCTAGCGCTGGTTGAAAATAATTGCACTACAACTCTGCAGTTCCTGTTTTTTTTAAATATATTGTAAACCAATACCATTTTTTCTGTAAAGATTTTTACAGTGATTATCATCCCTGATCATTGGCTCCTTGTATTGACACAATGTGTGCACCTTATCCACTTTTTTTTGGAGTGTTTCTACTTTTTATACCATATGGTTATTTACTATTAGCATGAATTTTCATGAATAAATTACAAACCTAACACAACACCTTGTGAATGCACTCTCCTATTCCTATTGTATCTGATACTGTGTTCAAACCGGCTTCTATCGGAGTCGATCACACCGATGAAAATACCAATTGAATTTTTCTTATGTAAACAAAGGTGAAACCACTGTTTTTTCCCTGTCGCTTTCATACTGCTGGTGAAATTCACTCGCTGTGTCGAGCCCTTGCAGGAATTGAAGAATTATTGCGTAATTATTAAGCCCGCGCTCCATCTAGCTAGCATGCAGCATTTTCAACCATAAGTCAACAAACACAGCTGGTAACGATAAAGCGCGTGTATACTGCGACCTTTGACCATTCTAATCGCTTTTTTAATTGCCTTTTTCTCCCGAACGCTTTCATACTGGCCGTTTCGTCCGTGTCACACCGATAGAATGAGAATTTCTCTTCTTTTCATTGGCTATTTAATCGCCTTTTTCTCCTCTGTTGCTTTCATACTGGCCGTTTCATCGGATGCGTCCGGATGCATCCGATGAAAATTAGGCCAGTTAGAAAAGGGTATGAGATGATGATACTATGTTTCTCTGTTTCTCTACTCGCTTTGCAGGATATATACGCCAAGTTCATACTATGTTTCTCTGTTTCTGTACTCTCTTTGCAGGACATATACTCGAAGTTCATACTATGTTTCTCTGTTTCTCCACTCTCTTTGCAGGATATATACGCCAAGTTCAAAGAATACCATGAAGATGAGGTGACAGTTATTAGCATGCAAGCAAGTAGCTTGCTAGCAGCTGAGTACAAAGCACAGTCAGAGTATAATATCGTCTTCCCTAGGGTGAGTACATGCATGATATAAACCATCTTATTGCTCTTGTCGGTTGGGTTTCATTGGTGCTTGTTCATTCCATTTTGAATATTTATTCTAACTTTCCATGAAATTTTTATATTTTCTATATTTGTTGTTTTGTATATCATCTGTTTAGAGCCACAAGGGTATTAAGTCAAACTGTAACATTGAAATAATGTCCTTCTCATTCCCAACAGATGATATATCAAACACTCAACTGTTTCTTATTCACATTATGTCAAGTTTCAATTTTCTTTAGTCAGACTTCAAGGCAGATTTTTTGGTGTCAGTTGTGGTCATGCTGTTATGAAATGGTAGGCCTCCTGTTTGATAAGTAGAAATAACTAATGTGAAATATGCAGGCACAAGTCTTGATATAAAGGCCCGGTCACACAGCCCTCCACGGGCGTATCGCGGCCGAATCACGGCCAAAAAATTCTGCCCGTGAAGCAGACGCTGTTGGACGCTTTGAGGTCGCGATAAAGACGCGATACAGCCGTACTTTACCCGTCGTTACACGCGGTAAGAAATTCACACGCGGTTGGCCGCGCGAAAAAGTTTTGGGCTGTCCAAAAATTTAGACCGCGGGTAATCGCGGGCGGTACACGTGGTACACGTAGTACACACGCGGTAAAGACGCGGTACAGACGCGGAACGAACGTGCCAGGACGTGCTACGGCCGCGGTTAAGACGTGGTTACACGCGGTAGGACGCGAAATTTTAGCGGGTAATCGCGGGTGGAGCACGGTCATAGCACGTTTGTTCCGCGTCTGTACCGCGTTGTTATCACGTGCATTAGCGTGTGTACCGCGTGTAAGCACGGAGCGGTTATGATTTCTACAGCCCGGTTCGGCTGCTTTATTATACCCGTGGTAGGCCGCGGTACCGCCGCGCTTCACCCGCGATAAGGACGCGGAACAGTCGGCAGCGTCTGTTCCGCGGGCATACCACGGGTAAACCGCGGGTAAGCCAATTTTGCACATTTTCCACCACGGGCAACCGCGGGCAAAAAAAAAATCGCGAAATTTTACCCGCGATACAGACGCGAAAGGCTGTGTGACCGGGCCTTAAGGAGAGCAAGGGAGGTAAACTGAACTTTTCAGTTCCAACATTTTATCTGACTCTATGCTCATCACAGCGACAAATTCTTAATATCAAAAGCCAACCCTCTTTTACCAGACACTGCACAAGTAATTCCAATGTGGTATTTTGATATTGGAAGCCGCCACTCTATTGAGGTTCCAACAGAATATTGAGGTTTTTGCTATGACAACCACAAAGTTATTTTTCAAAGATTTATATCCTTATTCAGGTCTTTTGAATTTCATTTGCCTTTCTTGAAGAGCGTAATGCATTTATAACAAATGCATGCATTATTTGACAAACAGAATGCATTCTTGCGTGTAATTTAATGTTTGTTTGTCTGTTTGGATCGTTGATGTACGACTGGAGAATAATGATTGTGAGAGAGGGGATGAAGCATGTTCAGACAAACAAGTGATAATTGAAAGAGTGAGAGAGTAAGGAAGAAGGGAGGGAAAGAGAGAGAGAGAGGGAGCGAGCAAAAGACAGAGACAGGGAGTCACAAAGAAAGAGAAAGCAAGATGTGACAGATAGATAAAGAGAGAGGAAGAGAGAGAGAGGAAGAGAGAGAGAGAGAGAGGGGGGGGGGGGAGAGAGAGGAAGATAAAGAGAGAGATAAAGAGAGATAAAGAGAGATAAAGAGAGAGAGATAAAGAGAGAGATACAGAAAGAGATAAAGAAAGAGATAAAGAAAGAGATAAAGAGAGAGTTAAAGAGAGGACGAGAGAGAGAGAGAAAGAGAGAGAGTGAGAGAGCGAGAGAGATAAAGAAAGAGATAAAGAGAGAGAGAGAGAATGAAGCTGTTTAAGTACAGGTACATTGTCCATTGAATGAGCTCGCTCATGTGAACAGACAATATGGATTGTTATTTTCTATTACAATCAATCAGATTTATGACAATACAAGACACATGTTCATGGTTTGGTTCAATTTTGGTAATGTGAATTCCTTGTCATCATCGTCAATTCGTCATGTTTGGTAAGCATTTGAGATTGTGCCAATCATTCACCAGACATAATTTTATTTATCGGGGTTTAAGGAAATACCTGTCTCTGAAAGTGGGAACATTTGTACAAGCCTGCTGTGCATACATGAGCTCTCCTAGATGTCACGCAAATGGACATATTTTCACACAATCATGCAACTTAGTGATATCCCCGTAGGGGCTGCGCACCACTGCTTAAGAGACCCTGCAGCCTTTGAAGCTCAGTGGGGACGTGGTATAAGAAACTGCTGTGCATACATTGGGCCTGTTTGTATGAGAGCAGATACACAGTGCTAGAGGCCAAAATAACCATCCACATATTTGCTACATGCAACCATCGATGCAATCGTAGACAAATATTTTGTGCAGAGAGAGGGTAGATTAGGGGTCTTTCCATATTAACAGGATTCTAAAATTCTAAAAAGATGTCAATTTCTGCAATGATTGCCTTGAGCGCCTCCTATTTGTGGCTGATCTGATACAGTCTGTGTAGATACAATGATAGTACTGGAAGCCATCTTGACATTTAGCTTCTCATTGTCTGTTGGGTATTGCTCAAATCGTAGGCATGGTTTGAACTATAAACATGTAAACATATACTATGGAGGGAGCAAGGAAACTTGCTTTGGAAATAGGAGTTTAACCAAAAAAAATGTGAAGAATTATAATATGAAGTCCTTATTTATTTTGATATTTAATAATCAATATTATTGTAGGAATTTATGAAGAAGCTTATTTGGCAATTCAGAATAAAAATATTTTACATTAAAAAAAAAGTCTTCATCTCTTCATCGCTTAGACTGAAGCAGCTGCCATTTCATTCAAGGAAAAACAAATATTCTCTTTTAATATTTAGCCGTGTATTACGAATGCTTTGATGAAAACTCTACATTTATATCACTTGGATGTTCGGATCTGCATTCGCCTCCTAAATACAAACATGTGCAAGCTTAGAAACCATGTTCTTTGAACTTTTGTGTCATTTTGACTACGACCGAAGGCCGCTTTGAAATCGGAAATCATTGTGTGCGTGCAAGGAAATCGACAATTGAGTGCAGAATAGACCTGTGGGCGCTTCATGCCTCTCCAATGAGAATACTTCAATAGGTTGGGCTCTGTGATGGCAATACAAAGTCTGCATGCAGACAACAAATGAAAAAAAATGCATCAAAATTCTCTGAGTAAATAGTGCACTCCTTGTGAAGTTCAATTGTTTAGATTTGCATTGCCATCTTTTTGGATGCTGGTCTATAAATAGGTCTCAATACTTTTGACTGGGAAATGTCATTATTGGTGCATAAATCGAACAGAATCTCCCAAGTATTTGCTATGGTTAAAGTTTGAATATAATTGGTTCTCTCTTTCATATCTTGTGATTTTAATCAGAAGCAATCTCGTATCATATGCAGAGGTTTGTTGATAGGAAATGGGATAAATAGCTGTCTATTGTGTGAAGTACATGTACCTTTCCAGCATTGTTTGTATGGTATGAGGATAGGACAGAGACTAGTCCAAGAATCCATAGAATCCAATCGTTACTACTCAAGGTTCAGAGTGGTAATGTTTGCTACAAAAATTACTGAAGTATCTTCTCATGCGAATAAAAACAAGATTACTGTATGTACATCTACATTTAGATCAAGGATATCTTCCACATTTTGGCAGTGGGATTACTTTAGTTTGAGATGATATGGGTATTTTCTTGCTCCCCATCTTCTAATACCACTAGTCCACCACCCAGCTAAGTTTCAACAGATATTTCAGTAAGGATGACAAGAAGACTTTAAACAAAATCCTTCTTACCAGAATTACAAACAAACATTTGTTGATAGATTGATGTTTCTATTTGTTCAACTGTACTTGGTAAATTAAACCACAAAGGTCAGTAGAACATTATGGAGTTACTGTCCATCCACACCATCATGAAGACACCACACCCCCTCTCCATCGTGAAGACACCACACCCCCTCTCCTGTATTGGGCGGATGTAAGCCGGCATAGTAGGTCAATATAAGAACGTGAGCTTAGGATCAATCTCTTCATATTCCATCTACCGGTATAAGTGTAAATACGATGCATTCAAGCCATGGGGATACTGACTTCTGGTGGTAGAGTTACATTTGAAATGAATTGTCCAAAAGACATTTTTGTTTATTATGTAGGAAAGACGAATAGATGTATGGGGTTTTAAGTTTTAGACTCATCAAAGGCATTCTGAAATCTCTTGAGAATTGAAGAAGTAATTGAAACAGCATAGCACACATATATTGGTATTCATGTCTGAGACACAAAAGGCAGTATCCAGACCTGCTCAAGGAAATGTAAACAAACATTTTATGCAAAATTATTCTCAGGTTACTTTTAAACTACCAGTAGATAATGTTCTTCGATTTTGCAAAAAAAGAGATACATCCTTCACACCTTTTCTTTTGTCAGTCTAGAACATCCCTTTAAAAGGTAATGTCTTTGATTTAGAATCCAGAATGCATTCCTAGCAGTTGAAACTTGATGGATGAGAAGTATTCAGCAAAAGATATTCCTCGCTGTAAACGTGCCGCAAATTATTACTGATTAGATGCTATCAGATGCTAGGCTTGTGCCCCAGCCCAATCTTGGTGATATTCTGTGTCCCTGTCTCTTAGTAAAATAGATGGGTGTCCGATTTGAATGTTAGAAGGATGTCAGACTCCTTCATGATCATTGCCAATGGGGATTGAGTCCAGGCTCGGACTGGGTTTGAAAGCTATTATCTTATAGATTTTAAATATCACCTTTGTTGATACACTCATTATTAATGCACTGTCACCAAGAAGGGCGTTAGAGACTAAGAGCTATGTCTTGTCAATGGCATTGATGGCCTTCTTGCAGGTAGCCTACAATATATATACAGATGGTGTGAGAGTTATTGTGATTCAAGCAGTGAAAGATTTGTTTGTGCAGTATGAACCCAGCTAATAGGCGCCTACAGTGCTACAAATTGGCAATGAATAGATGAGGATTGAATGCTGGCACAAGTGTGTGTGTGTGTGAGCACTGAAATGCTTGTGTGTTAAGATAGCCTTACATCCCAGCCTGTTCCTCCCCTCTGGCACATCCCAAGGACACTTTTTAACAGCACAATACCATTATCACACCCTGGATTGAAGTCTAGCTGTCACTCTCTGCAGCTTGCCCTTCGTTATATTCAAGTCCACAAACTCTATTTTTCTGAAAATTGTCCACTTTTTATTTAACCTATATTGCAGTTGTAAAAGAAAGAGAAGATGGAAACAAAAGAAGAAAGCAAAGATCTTAGACCAATATTTTGTTACACTGTGTGTACTTTTCCTTTTTGTATATTTAACAAAGAAAAACAATATTATTTTTCATTCATAGAAACTCTCTAAGCATGAAGGTTATTACTTTACGTTGCTGCATGAAGATCAGTGTACACGTGCCTGTATGCATTTGGAAGTAAAATCTGTACAATGCTATGGAAACAGCGATTTTAACCAAAGTTTTGAAACAAATATTACTGAATTTTTTTGCCTGACTTACTCTCTAAAAAAAATCGAGTGATCACGGACGTCACTCCTCAGAAAAGTGAAAATGTAGTGAAAATAGAGTGAACATTCACTCTTTTCTTCTTAGAGAGCACTCTAAAATTATTCGATATTCACTTTTAAACAAGTGATCACGGACGTCACTCCCAAGAAAGTGAAAATAGAGTGAAAATTCTTTTTTTTTTAGAGAGTACTGTATGATTACAATTTTAATGTGTGTTCTATGATATGTGTGGGGTATCAGCACTGTAAAAGTCTATATGAAAACAAAAGTCTCAATATACCTAAATATCCTTCTATTGAATCATGCTTGTGTTTAATCATGTGATGGCTTACAAAGGAAAGGAATGCTGGGATGGCAGGTTTGCTGCGGGTCAAACAATCAAGTAGAATTTATTTTCCTACTTTTGAAATATGTATATGTACAAGTCCCTCAATGTTCATGTACATGGCCCTCAATACAGGAAAAACATGAGCTGTGTGACTGATTAAAGTTGAATTAGAGGAAGAACAATTTATCCAGATGATATGGTTTATCAATCTGTGTTCTATGTCAATGATAGGGAATTAAAAGAGGTTTCAAGCCAGTCTGTGAATTGGAACAGTCAATTAAAAAGCATCAAAATAGAAACATCTGTCTCTTTGGTCAAAACAGCTGTTTGGCTGAAGGGCTCTTAAGTCCTTAGCCACTCAGTCCTGAAATGAGCTCCTAAATGAAATGACCAGCAGAGAGCCTTATTTGAAATAAGGAAAGCAAAAAAAGAAAGAGGTGGGAGTGAGATTGAGAGGGAGAGAGGGAGGGAAGGAAGAAAGGAAGGAGGGAAGGAGGGGACCTACATGTACATGTATCTGTCCTGAAGTTAACCAATATTTTGTTTTTGTTAGATGCACTTGTCTCTGCTTTATCCCTCTAGTCAACGTCTTGCGGCTTCTCCCCATTTCAGTTTGTCCCTTCTAAAAAATATATTTTGCTTATCCATTCCTCTTACCCCCCTCCCCTTGCATATAAGATGTTACGATTCTCTCCCTCCCGTATTGCCTGCTTATGAGTGATCACGTAGAGGGAAGGTTGAGTGGAAATTGATGAGGTTCAACGACTGATAAAACGCTGGCTCCAACCACAGAATAAGGCCCTGGGCGGTCTAAGCATAGAAACCCATTGCTAAATCAAATGTGAGCTCTGCATATATACAAGGGAGATACAACTGTTATGTATACACTGAATGCAAACAATACGTGAATGCTCCTTCTCATACGCTATTCATTATAACTGTATAATGTGTCTTTCTTACTTGGAAGTGATGTTGTTTTTATCAATCTCGTCATTGACCAAATCCAGATACTTTACAATTTGAAAAATGGGTAAAAAAAAACCTCATCTCCCCCAAGGCGTAAGGTAAACAAAGCTCACTAATTTTGCTGAAGAGCTAACACAGAGCTTTGGGATTGAAGCTCTCTCCCAGTTTCAAAATGTATGTCTAACTTCAATATCTTGGTTCTATATGAGCGTTGCTTTATGCAACACTAAACTGTTGCACTCGGGGAAACAAATGCAAAGAATTCACTTTAAAAATAGAATCAAATTAAAGGGGAAAATGGGGGCAGGATGGGAACATCCCCATCAAAATATATGTGTCAATATTATTAAAAGCAAGGGCTGTCTTGAGGAATGTTTGTATTTTGATGTTTCAAGTAATATTCTGGAAAATTATTGAAAGAATAGTTTCACATCTTATGTAGACAGCAGTATGGAATTACTAAACATTATTATGATAAAATGTTTCATTTTGTTTGGTAATTATAATCAGAAATAAGCAAATACAATTTTTTTGTACACATACCCTAACAAGAGTTACACTAGTCTTGATTAACTGAGGAGTTTAAGACTCAGAAGCTGATTTTTTTGGCAAGATAAGACAGCTACTCATATAACCAAACAGTAATACAAAAAATAAAACATTTCAATATTCTTATGTCAGTAATAATATAAACTTATAAATAATGACAAAGTAGTTCTCATCTTCTTCCTGTAGACATCGAAGGATGGTTCACTATTTGGAACATCAGATTTTTTTCTGTAGTTTTTGTTGTGACATAATTAGGGGTACATTGGCTTTTTAATAGTATGTAACAGATGGGATGTTGTTTGATCAATTCAATGTGAATGTGTGTGCAAACAATGAGCCATGCGTAATTAAGTTTGTGGTCCGGCGACAAGACTTATTAATGTAGCATACTTAGTCGAGAGAATTATCGAAAAGTGAGAATTTTTAGTTAGGCATGCTGTAAGGGAATTTTTTAGCAGAGGATTTCTGAACGTACATAGACTAACCTGTTGACCACTGAATTATCTTATTCCCATAGGCTTAACACAGGGACCACCATGTTCCCATGGGCTTAACACAGGGACCACCAGGTTCCCATAGGCTTAACACAGGGACCACCAGGTTCCCATAGGCTTAACACACGGACCACCAGGTTCCCATAGGCTTAACACAGGGACCACCAGGTTCCCATAGGCTTAACACAGGGACCACCAGGTTCCCATAGGCTTAACACACGGACCACCAGGTTCCCATAGGCTTAACACAGGGACCACCAGGTTCCCATAGGCTTAACACAGGGACCACCAGGTTCCCATAGGCTTAACACACGGACCACCAGGTTCCCATAGGCTTAACACAGGGACCACCAGGTTCCCATAGGCTCAACACAGGGACCACCAGGTTCCCATAGGCTTAACACAGGGACCACCAGGTTCCCATAGGCTTAACACAGGGACCACCAGGTTCCCATAGGCTTAACACACGGACCACCAGGTTCCCATAGGCTTAACACAGGGACAACCAGGTTCCCATAGGCTTAACACAGGGACCACCAGGTTCCCATAGGCTTAACACAGGGACAACCAGGTTCCCATAGGCTTAACACAGGGACCACCAGGTTACAGTAAGCAATGGATTAAAGGATTATATTCTGAATATATCAACAGTAGGTTCCAGGTTTATTACCATGGAATTTGTAAAATACCCCAATGTTGATATCATGTCTATTATATCAGGATAAAGTAAAGCATGAATTTCTTCTTGCTGTTCGAAACAGATATTATGAAGCTCAAACATCAGAGAAATTTGATTTTATTAAGGTGAAGAAAGAAAAAAGGGCAATATTGTTAAAACAATTCTCATAGTTTTATTTAGGATAGGCTTTGATTGTTTGCATATATATTTGGTATTACAACATGGTTACACCATAGAGTTCCCCATAGCAAATCTCTTTAGGTCATGTCATGTATTCAATTGATTCAGGAGCTGTCAAGATCTTGTATGTTCATGGTGTCCAAGCAGTATTAAACCTAACACTTCAAGAACTTCAAGGCACAAATGGTTCATAATGCACCCTCTAATGATGCATTCCAGTACCCGGAGTTACCAACATCCAGCTGGTTTATTCATCATCTCTTCCTTCTCTCTTCATCATGAGAGCAGTGTAGCCTAGCATCTAAGCGTGATGAGTTCTCCCCCTCTCTTATATGATCGCAAAGACTTGCAGAGAAGCAACCAAAGGCAGTTTCAGTAGCTCTGTGTCTTCACCTATGGAAATGTATGAAGATTACCTATGGAAATGTATGAATATTACCATGACATACTATGTAGTACGAATGATTCCATTGGGTAGCATAGGGCGTTGATTTCGCCTTTAAGTTGACTTTTATGTGGAAAGTCTTTGCATACAAATTCTTATTGATTATAGCTTTGACCAGGTTTAGAGGGCATTTCATAATAGTTTCTTGCTGTCAAAATGGCTCTTGCTAACATTTTTCAAGTATATTTCAATTTCATGTATTTGGTTCAGTGGTGAAAGGAATGACATAAGTGAATTTTAGACATACCTGTACATGATATATACCTCTCCCATATTTATTTAGTTACTTCATGTTCTCTGGTGATGGTACTGTAGTTTGAATGATCATTAGTTGCTTTCAAGCCCATTCAAACTCTAATAATGACTGCATCAGCCATAAATCCATATTTTGATGTCCGTTCCAACTGATACCAATGTTGCACCCTCATTGCCTGGAGGCTTTATGAGTTGTGCAAGCTTCACACATCTCTTGCAGTCTAATGTGTAGAGAGGAGACCTGTGCAGGGGTTGTGCACAACATGTAGGAAGGTAGTCTGTCGTGTCTGCTGGCAGTTGGAACATAAGAAGACATTTGAGAATGGCTAATGGGGTTGTAACATAGGAGATGGGAGGTCATGATGTGAATATAAAATGTCTCTACTCATAGTGATAAAAATTCATAACTTCTCGATTTACATGGAGCATCGAGCTAAAGTTGCATTTTCAAGAGTAAATTTTCTTAGGAAACCTTCTCTATGTTAAGAATGTATTCTCTGAGTAAATCAGTAGTTTCTCTTTGCAGAAATCAAACATGTGTGTTAAGGCCTGTAAAAAAAAATGAAAACTAAACTAAGATGTCATAAAAAGAGAACACCTTGGGCAAAATGTTTTTCCCCTCCCCCTTCAATGACTATATGGAAGCCTTATGTTGACGGATGCAAATCAAAGAAAGCTTGTTGGATACTGAACATTTCAGAGTTGCTATGCATGAGGATATTAAACTAATCATTCATTATTGAAGACGTCTTATTCAGCTGAATATCCACCAGACATGGATTGCTGTTCTAAATCAGGCTATACCAACTACATGTAGGAAGGTGTGCAGGAAAAGAGGGAATCAGATTCGATTTTTCAACGTCAGACAAGATGTGGACAAAAGAAAGTGCAGCTGCTCTTCACAACAAACTCATTTCACACAATGATTACACACATTAAGTGGTGATGTGATAAACTTGACAGTGTTTAGTCTCTCATTTTACACTTGCTTTGAGGTCTCTCATAATGTCATTTCCTCTCCTGTTAATAATTAGGTCCCAAAAGGCATGAATTTGTTTACCTTTGATGTTGAATCAGTCTTACATATATTTTGTAAATTCAATTTGATGCTGTTTTTGCTGTAGTCAGATGTGGAGAGTCACATGCACATTAGTGCTGAAACTATTGATTAAAGTTAAGATATGAAACAATCATTTCACACTTCAATATTTGAGGTCAAATTTGTGTTTAACATTTCCTATAGCTTACACGTATATTGTCCGTACACCTAGGAAACCATGGGTACACTATCTGGCAAATCGTTATGTCACGTGAAGTATAACTTAAAAATGAGAGCAGTAGTTGAAAGATTTCATGAATGTTTAAATGTCATTTGGAATCAATAGAACGAGGGGACTATGTGAGCCTTAATCTCCCTTTAGATTTGTACATGTAGATAAGATATGTGTGCTGCTGCCGGGGGTGGTGAAGGGAAAGCACCAGCCTGTGTGTGAGACTACTCTATACAGAGGCTGCTTTGACATTTGAATACATCAATTCAGATTTAATGCCTCAAGTCTTTGCATTCACGCCTCAATGATTAGGACAAATTCATCCTCCACAAAACAGCTCTAGCTTCTTGTGTCTCCTCCTCCTCAGACGTCCTCAGTGTGAATACAGAAAGTGGTACATTTACTTCTGCATTCATTCTGCATCACAGCCAGTGCATGCATCCCTTAGGGCTACTCCACATAATTTGCTCCTGCGAAAGAAAGTCAAAAGTGACAAGATTATTCTCACATATATTTGTGTTGTGTATGAAGCTCAGGGATGAATTCCCCATTGTGTCATTCACAATTCAATATTTTCCTGGAAATCAATCGCATTTTGTGGCAGATGAAAGCAAGTTTTATTGATAATAAACGGGCAATGAACTCAGATATGAATACATATACTGTGAATATTCTGTTCTCCATTTGTGGACATTCGAATTGCAACTTTGGGTAAGGTGACATGTGTAGGGTTAGGCATGAGTGCAGAGTATAAAATGGGCAATTTGGTAAAGCAGTAAACAAATATATTGTTTTACTTGCTAAATTACATAAATGAGGATAATATCTTGTCCAATGAGAAAAACTGAACATAACGCAATCCATTTCTAAACATAATAGTGTCTATCGGTACTGAGAAAAGGAGACTGTATGGATGCGGTTGAGGTTCACTGTAGTCTGTAGTGAGAGTAGATATGAATTATATTCTAGGGTGTAGGGTTCAATAATATAAACATTGCTTGGAGAAATAACAAGTGTCGAATATCACCTCTCGCTTCTCAGTCTTTCTCTCTCTGCCGTACCTCATATTCTCTCAATTTATTTGTTTTTCTCCTTTCTCTGATATGTGTACATGCATGTCTTTCTTTCCCTTTACTCATCCCTACCTTTCTCTGTACAAATATCCACAATGTAGGCGTATGTACAAACACTTCTCTGTCTTTTCTGAAATCCAACTTTCATGAGCAAAGCTGCCCCTTGCCTTCCTAAATTTTCTTCCTCTATCTCAAACTGTTTCAATGTCTACACATTTCTCCCTTTTCTTAGGTACTTTCTCCTCTCTTTTTATATCTGTCTCTCTTTCAGTCATATATAACTCTTCTCTTTCTTCTGTCTCTATTTCACTTTTCTCTCCATCTCCTCATCTCTCACTTTTCCCCCCTCACTTTTCCCCCTCTCCCTGTTCCTCTCCCCCTCTCACTCACTCGCTCTTTTCCACCCCTCTCTCACCCCTTCTCCCTCTATTTCTCTTATTGCATTAAGATATCAACTACTAGAAGCTGTGGCATGAGACCCAAGTAGCTGGGGGACTGTTTCACTCATATCAGATTGGTTTATGCAACTACCATTGCAGGATAGATGGATCGTTTTAACGCACAGGTTGATTTATTGCCTCTGTTGTCAAGCCGACCCTGCACATAAATTTGTTTTACCCTTATATTTCAACAGGTCATTTTCAAATGCTCCATATATATCTTCCTGGATTAGAGTGTCATCGTTGGGTTGTTATAATCTCCAGTGAAATATATACTGTAAATGATATGCTTAGAACAAGAAGGGCATAGATACATGATTTATCACAGTGTGAACTATCTTCTGGTTCTTAACTGATATCGTCTGCTGAGTGCAAGAGGACAATTTTGACAAATGAGCCTTTCTCAAATAAAATTGTTCTGCATTTACTTAAAACATCTGTTACCCGAAATTCATATATTGGGCAAATTGTGCTTCTGTGTAGGTCACAAAACCATGTACATGTACATAAATAGATAAATATACAAATTGTATTATATTATAAATCTTCATTATCTTGGCTTTGGGAATTCTGTGATAGTAACATGGATATGCAGTGGTGAAGAAACTATCCTGTTATGAAAGTGAACTTGTGTACATTAGTCATGATGGATGGGTGCCAGCTAGGATTATACACTGTGTTTATATCTCAGGATTTGTGAAGGGATCGAGGGAAGAGGGCAAGTTCTTTCATCTTGTTCAATGCATAGTGTTGGCTTGAAAGTATGTGTGATGGTCAACAGGGATGAGAAAGAGAGACATAAGATAGAGATAGAGATAGAGAGAGAAAGAGAGAGAGAGAGAGGGAGAGAGAGAGAGAGAGAGAGAGAAAGAGAGAGTGAGAGAGAGAGAGAGAAGAGAGCCGACAGAGAGAGTTTGACTAGGATGGATTATTGTTCAGACTAGACGTCAATTGAAACGATGGGCACTCACCTCAAATTTAGCCGCCATCCATGCCCCTTCCAAGAGGCCCCCTATCATCTTATATCTGTGTTTGAGAGCAAGGCAGATCATAGTACATCCACATCTTCGTTAGTAAGCAACCACTATCCATACTAAGAGACACCGACACTCCCGCACCACACACTATGTATGGGACTGTGCCTGAAGTATTGCAGTGGTTCCCATATAGTTGTTGACATGGCGTCCCCTTGTGACTCCTCCCTATGATATTGTTTTGATTGGATGTTGATATGGGGAGAAGGGAGAAGGTCCCATGATATCAGCTACTGCTTCCAAGTATGTGGGCAGAATCCATCATTAAAAGAACAGGCACAACCTGCTAGGGAATTCAGAGAGCGGCGGTAGGGAACATTGAGAAGACTTTGAGAGTGACAGAGAGAGATAGTGAGAAAAGATTAAGCGGAAATAAAGAAAGAGAAGATGGGGAGATTCTCGTCAAAGGAAGATGGGTTATGAAGATTAGGTTTCAAATGAATGGAACATGGAAGGATAGTCTGTACAGTGAAAGATTTAAAACATGTTGCTGAATATAGCAAATTACAAGAGAGAGAGATAAAGAATCAATGAAAGAGAGCGAGAGAGGGAGGAGGAGAGAGAGAGAGAAGGGGGGAGGGGAGAGAATTGATCAGATGATGATATATATCAGGGATATCGAATACAATGTAGTTGAAGGCAGACTTAGTGGAGAAAAGAAAAAAGAAGATGAATACATAAATGAACAGACATACTGAAGAAAGATTTTACGAGTCGATGAAAGGAGGATCTATAGAAAGAGAGAGAAATAGAAAGAAAGACAACAAGAGAGAAGAGGGATAAATGGCGATAGAGAAGTACATTAATGTACATGTACCTGTAAATCATTAGGACACAGTGAAAACAATGGCAAGGAAATCAATAGACCTTCATATAAACTGGATAGCAGACTGATGCAGTAGATATCGCACGTTAACATCAGATTCCTGTGCTATTTCATCACGCTTTGAGCTTCTGGTTGATCCACCGTGAATGTCCAAGGGGAGGAGGTAATGCAAGATAATCCAAGCTAATGTGGCTAAATCAAAACAAGATTTATTTTCTCAGCTTTAGTACCACCAGGCACAATCGAAGCACATATACGTAGGAAACCTACACGATTGTGTACCTGTAGTACTGGTAGGTAGCGTAGATATGACAGTTCATGACCTGTACTGAGTGCATATATCCTCTCTTCAGATCCAGAAGGACGTTCACTTTGTGTTAAGTATATGAGTGAATGCCTTTCTGGTTCCAAACAGATAATATAGACTAGTGCTGTAACCAAACGTTTAACCGTCCGGTATTTTTAAGTTTCGATTTATGCCCCTCCACCTGGCAATGTCTCCCAGCTCAGTAATCTGTTTTTTGACTCACCACTCCGAAACTAAAACAACACTCCAATTTGTCTGTCATCTTCAATATGTACTTTATAATAAAAATTCATCCAACTTTTACACATGGCGTACCACAAGGTTCTATCCTAGGTCCTCTACTGTTTTTTTATTTACATTAATGATCTTACACATTCTTCTAAAAACGACATTGTTACTATTATTTGTGACAAGTTCACAAGCACAAATCAGCGCCTTCAAATGCACCTCGCAGTTAAATGAAAGTCCTGGCTTGCTGCCGACAGAGTCGGTCAAAAAAAAAAAAAAAAAAAAAAAAAAATCGTTTTTTTTTTTTTTTTTTTTTAAATTTAATTTTTTATTCGTTTAACCGAAAACCGTCCGGTTTTGACTGGCGGTTAAACGGAATTGGAGATATCCGTGATATTACAGCAACTTTGCCATAATGAAATGAAAAAGGACCAAGGAGATGCAGGCTTTGAATTTCTTGTATGAACTTTTAAATCAGGAATGGGATCGATAGATAATGTGAAAGATAGGTTATAACTTTAGCAGTACTGTGTATATGAGTTGTAACTATCTGTGAAACTGTTGATCCATGGCTGTAGTACATCATGCTTGTCTGTTTGTTTATGAATTTCACCTTTGGTACTGTAACATTTAACTATTACTGTTAAGTTCAGGTTACAAACAAACTGGCCGCATGGGGGTGATTTTCATCTTAACAAGTATTGATGCTATCGTATGTGATAGCTCTATAATTTTCAGCAGTATGGAAGCTGGAAACAGAATACCTTGGCAGACTATGTGTTTGTTATATACATGTAGGCCAATTTGGGTTAGGAGCGATGCTAAATCATGATCACTATCATTTTGTGTGCCAATTCTGCAGAGGACATGATAAAGTCTCTTTTTGACTTGCAGTTGGTCCTTTATGAAGACATCTATTTCTACTTAAGATGTAGAATTATCCCATACTCTGGCATTGGTGAGAACTGAGACTAAGTGCATACATACTGTAGATTGTATCAACAGGACATCATTAGACCATTTGAAATGTGGATGGGGGTTTAGGACGATGTTGCACCACTTGAAGAAAAACAATCCTTTATACATTCTAATTTGTTAACATCTATGAAATTGCTCATGTCTTTACTTGAGCTGTTGGCAATCCTTTACCTGTACATGTACATGTATGTACGATCTCCACCCAAGGATCAGAGATGTCCAATTTGAAAACTGAGAGTCCTGTATCCCTCGTTGTAGATTATTGAGCTGCACCTGAGTCAGCACTGGTGGTATCAATAAGAGTAGGTAGTAGGCAGTAGACATGTATTTAGCTTGTCACATTGTATCTGTCATCAAACCCTCCTACCTGACCTTACCTTGATGCTATGGGAGGGAGATAGATAGACCTGAAAATTGATTAGAGATCAACCCTGTTCACACTAGACCATCCATAAAGTGAAGTTAGGATTGAACCACAGCGTATGGAACTCTGTGGGTGAGAAGGGATGAGCATGTTTTCACTAGGCCACATTAATGAGAGCATCCTATTGAATACACAGTGTGAGGTAGCAAGCTGAATATTGCCTGCATCATTATGTTAATATTAAACTATTAAATACTAGTTCTGCTACTCATCATTTAACGAGCTGGAACGTAAGTTTATTATTCTCCAAACAAATTAATTGCTTTTTCAGTGTTGACCAATGTTCATCGTTCATGCCTCATGATGAACTAGACAGAAATAGAGTTTCAAAATATTGTCTGCTTGGTAGATGTTGTATTAATACTGGTGTGTTAAAATATTTTCTTTGAATCGGTTGATCCCCCAAGAAAATAATATAATCGTTCCCAGTAGAGAACAACAACATCAACATAAGGGGCAATGTTTTTACCCTTTCAATTGTGAAACAGTATGTGCCCTTCGATGATTATGGAAGTAAATACTGGAGTAGAATGCATTGTACTATCCTTGAAAGAGAAAATAGCCATCTATTTATCCTTGATACAAGGCTAACACATCTCTTGATTGTCACACACACACATGTCATCATCTATACATCCTTGATACAAGGCTAACACATATCTTGATTGTCATCATCTATCTATCCTTGATATAAGGCTACCAGATCTCTTAATTGTCATCATCTATACATCCTTCATACATCACACATTGAAGATGTCGTTATGAAGATGGATCAGCAAAAAGATATACATCGATATAGTTGCCAAGGCAATGGTTCTTACTAAATTGAAGTATGATAGTTTTTCTTGCAAGGTTTATCCTTTGCAGATTGTGCCTCATTGTGCATGATTGTGTGCAGTCTTACTCTACAGCCATCTTACATGATCTGACTTGCATGACTCCATGAGCTCATCTTAATTCATCATTTTCTTGCTTCTCTCATATCTCAAGTCTCAAACATGATTTTTGTGCAATACTGATACATATATATTGTGATATTTCAAGGAATTTCTGTAATACCAGTGATAACCGATTGGAGTTGGCATTTTTGTAAACTGTGCATGTTATTTCAGTGAGTGTGACACTCTACAGTGTATGCTCGATTATAGAAATACCATTAATTGTTTACTTTTGATGTCTCTATCCTCAATATTCAGATTAACATGTGGAATGGCATGGCTATAATGGTAAATTATAAAATTACTTGCACCTTGCTTTAAATTGTAGACAGTACTCTCAAATTCACTTCACACTGCTTTAAGCCACTGATTTCCAATGACTTAAAATCAACAAAATGTTCATACAGTATTTGCATAAAATAGACTGCAAATGTCTAGAAATATTGAGAAGAAAATGAATTTGTTTGCTGAGAGCCAGAAGGGTATAAACTATGAAACATTTAAGGCCCTTTTAGTTCTAAACAACAAATTTGAAATTAGTCATTTTAAAAATTCACTGTGTAATGATAAGGTTTGGCACTCATGAGCATTTCCAGTAGTGTTTTCATAGAAGCTCTAATTCTGTACTAATACTGAGCATGATTAAAGGCTCTCTGCTTCTCATATGATCATGATTAAAGGCTCTCTGTTTCTCATGTGATCATGATGATGAGTCAGTGTAATTGCGGGTATATGGGATGAATATCACATTTTTAGTAATAATGAAAAGTGAGCAGAATGTACGGTAATTGAAAAAAAGGGGTATCCGTTTGTTAAGGAGCATAACAGAGAGATGAGTCATAGTTAATATGGATATTACAGAGCGATGTTGTAGGTTATACCAGGAAATACATCCACAAACAACAAGTCTAAAAGATCATGAGAAGCAGAATTGTAAAGGACGAGAATGTCATGTAATTTCTTTGATATAAGTTTTAAAGTAACAATGATTTTGATCATTTTTTTGCCTTTGTACAAATTAAAAGCTTACTGAAAATCTGCAGAATTTTTCATCCTCTTTTTCATAACCAAACATGAATCATTTTGCTTTAAAGCTCTTAGGGATGCTGTACACATGGTGCGTTCACAACTAGACCAAGTGATAAGCAGCTCAACTATTTTCAGACTATATCAAAAATCTTTTAAAACCTTTTTATTGTAGCTCTTCTTGTCATCATCTTTTCATTTATCAATAACCATTTTGTCAGTCATTCGAAGCAGCTTGCACCATTTTAGGAATATTTGATTTTCAGTAGAAGCATTCTCCGTGATATTTACAATCTGCTCTGACAAATATCATAGAATTAGGAAAAAATTGCAAATTGTAGGTGTTATTCTTTGTTAGATCTTTTTACCATGGTGGTGGGACTTATACCTATACTTGTTGTGGTATTATTGTTAAGAACCAGTAATTAGAGATGTAGAAATATGTCATTTCAATTGTAATGGTAATAACAGCATTAGAAGTTATGAGTAGCAAACAAGTAGTAAGAAATTATAGTAGTAAAAGTGCATGAAGAGATAGAAAAAAGGAGGTAGTATTTCAAGTAGTAGAATCATTAGTTGTTTTCGTAGAAATGATGGTGATGGGATTAAGTAGTAGAAATAGTAACAAGAGTACTAGTTGTATAGTAGCAGCAAGAGTAGAAGTAGAAGTAGAAGTAGAAGTAGAAGTAGAAGTAGAAGTAGAAGTAGAAGTAGAAGTAGAAGTAGAAGTAGAAGTAGAAGTAGAAGTAGAAGTAGAAGTAGAAGTAGACAAAGACGTAGACGTAGACGTAGACGTAGAAGCACCGGTAGTAGTTTGTCAGTCTTAGATTGTAGAAATTATGTAATTGTAATTGTAATGGTAATAACAGAATAAGAAGTTACAAGTAGCATACAAGTAGAAGTAGTAGTAGTTTGTCAGTCTTAGAATCACTAGCAGCATAATGTGACATGATCGGGCTCAAAGAGGGAGGCAGAGAGAGAGAGAAAAAAAGAAGAAAGGGGGGCATGACAGCAGCTTCGGTTAAGTGAATTTTCCCCTAGATTGGTTCATTCCTGCCATGAGTCTGTTTTATATGCTATATAATATCCTTGAGTAGTGATTAGTATACCAGGAGTTCTTCAGCTCAAGTCATGTGGAGATTGCTAATTTTGATGTGTAAATCAGTCAAATTTTAATGAGCCAATGGGAAAGCGATTACCTTGTAAATTTTATTAACTGGCCATTTTTTAAGTGTGCGAAGTGGCCTCTTGATGCTGTGAGGTTCTGCTTTACTCAAACCTGATAAATCAATTATTTTATTAAACTTTTGGTAATCATTTGAAAGTGTTTTCTGTTTCAAGTTTTGCAGTTCACTTTCTAAAGATCACTTATTTTCATTATCCTTTTTTTTTTTGGGGGGGGGGGGGGGAGGCGGCAAGCGGGGGTGCCTCGGCTCATTGTTATTTGTTTCAATTGTTACAAATTATATGTCTAATGCAATGGTTCAACAAATTACAGTGATTAACTTCATTGCAAGCTCAGTTTGGCTTATGTGCGATAAATATAAAAATGTTTTTATTGTTGTCAGAATGAAGCCTTTTGTTGATAGATAAATGCTTTTTGTTAACAATTAATTGTTCATTGATTGATAGATCTGTCATTACTTCTCAAATTATCTTCTGTTGAACAATATCAGTTTGTGTTTTTCATTCATCAAATAAAAAGATAACATGGAGCATAACATTTACTTGCTTATATACATGTACATTCCCAATCTAAGCGACAATATTCAAAACTGATATGCAATTTCAAGCGGGAAAATAGATATGATACAAATATCAAATTACAATTAAGAGTGATTTTGATGCGTAAAATTGATATCGGATTTGAAATGAGATATATATGAAACTATAATTGCTATGACCTTCAAAATTCACACATTAAGTCTGAATTTGAATATGAAATATTGCAATTGATATCAAGTTTGATACAGTTTGTGTGTAGAGGCAGGCTGATGTCCATTTCAGGACACACTGATGTCCATTTGATATCCATCCTCCTCCCAGAAGGGCAGTGTATTAACTAACCTGGCCTGGCCTGGCCAGTCTGAGGGCCTTGGAAAGGGATTTAGAGGATAATCATTCAGAATGGCCTGATGGGAGTAAAATGGCAATTTAATTTGTTGATGTAAGGCGGCGCTTCAATCCTAAACTTGACACGATGCCTGTAATTTGTGGCACCATGGATAAATAATGAGTGCAATTAGCTTTAATAAAGTGTCAGACATATAAATATGCTTATGGCTCTTTCATTTTTTTTAATGATTTTAATTAAATTGTCATGGAAATTTTCAGTAGTATTATCTGGAATTGACTGGAAAATGTTTCATACACAATGCAGTTTATATTTTATTTTTCAAATTTGGTCTAATGAAGATAATTCAAGCTATCAGCGTCAACATTACCGCCCCCACCACCCCCACCACCACTAACACTAACACTATTATCATCATATTCATCACCATTATCATTATCACCACCACCACCACCACCACCAACACATAAAACAAAATTTGCAAAATGTGTCCAACTTAGCAACAGTCAGTCAATAGAATGTTTATTAGAATGTAAAGTTACCCCGAGCTTTTTGCATAAAGATAAGATAGTTTAAGGTACTTATCGATACATATTTAATAATGTTTGTGATCCAAATTAAACAAGAATTTATTGATTCACTCATCTGATAGGCATCAAGAATAAAAGTGGTAATACATGTCCAGTCTATCTCCTCAAGAATTATTGATAATACTCTGATTACCATCAACACCCCCAAAAAATAATTTTGAAGGCTGAGAATGATTGAAAAGATCCACAGTGAGGAAATCTTGCTCTACACTGGTGTTAGAATTGAGATGAAGTGGGCTAGTGTTTCTATCGGTATGTCACTCAGTATGTTATGTTACATGATAATGTCAGTGTTTTTGTTGGTCAGCTCTCTGCCATTGGTTTGAGCCACTGTACACACTGATTGACACCTTGTGGTGTGAATCCTACCCCACGTATCTCAAGAAAGTTGTACCAACCTTGAGCATGGATCAATAATTCTTCTACAAGTGCCTAAAGCCCCTTTCAGATTGAACCTCAAACAGTGGATGACGTCCGGACGTCATCCACTGTTCATCCACTGTTACTGGCGATCTGAAAGTACGCGGAAAAAGACACCCGGGTGTACACAGCACGAACAAAGGGTGAACACGAGGTAAAATACACCCTAGAGTTTCTAGGGTGTGTCTAGCACGACATCCGGACGACACCTCGTGTTTTTGGCGATCTGAATCGCCTCGGCACGCACACGGCGTGTGTTCCGGAACCGGAAGTATCAGCTCTGTGTATCAGCATTCAGGTTTGCGCGCGCTGTCGATGTCATTGCATCGTATCACTGCATGTTATGATAGTTTTAAATGTTCTAAACATAAATTTAAGTCTATAAATACCAAATATGTACCTAATTAATTTTTAGGTTAGGTTTTAATCGAAGAATGTGAAATAAGTAAAATAAATATTTCGGTATGAGAAACTGTTCTTGTACAAAATTCGAAAAGCGCGCGCCCGATTGGCGGCGTTGTCACGGAAACGTACCTCGAGATCACCCCAGACGGAAATGCACACCGAGTGCACCCCTTGTTTGAGTTGCAAACTGAAAGGGCGCCGTGACCTTACCTCGTGTTTTCATAAAGATTACACTCCGTGTTCGCACCAGACTGGGTCTGGGATGTCCTCCTGTGGACGTCCTGTGTTTGGCAGTCTAAAAAGGGCTTTACTAGGATTTAGATTAGAGGAAACAAAGCTTACTCTTTGAATATTTGACAAGTTTGATAGGAAGTATCTGAAAACCCTGGCCAAATTTTGTAATGATGTGCATGTGTTTTACTGTATATCTTGTATATTTATGAATATACAATTATTTTAGGGCTCTCTTTTGAATAGCTTCCTCAAATTTTTCTCTCTATGATGAAGGTTTTTTTTAAAATCTAAAAGGGTTGAGTAAAACTATTATAAATGCTTTATTTTATGTTTTAAGGTACCTCTAGTATTTGTGAAGAATATGTTCACCCATGAAAATCAATCAAATGATTAATTATTAAGCTAAGTTGTATTATTTAAAGTGCTTAGCTTTTATTTTGTTATTAAATCATAAACATTTTGTTACTATTTTGTTACTACCGTTATTAAATATATTCGTCACTGTTTTCATGAAGTGACGGTAGTGAAAAAAAATTGCATTCACTTTGCATGACGATTTTCCGTCACTTCGTGAAAACAAGGACGTATTGACTCTGGACTGTGAAAATATGTTCCATTCTCCATATTCTGTCCGAAAACGTAGGTGTTTTTTCAAAATATTTTTTGGCTGTGCAAATGGGCCTCGTATCTGTATACCTTTCTACCTGTGTACATGTATCTTATCTTTCGATGCTGCATGCACTGATCTTTGTATGACATGGCCAGAGGCTACTTACGATCACCTGTTTGCAACGGTTTGCACAACGGTTTAATTTTTCTGACCAATTGCCAACTCAAGTATTCTATTTTGGTATCTCCTTGAAACCCACGTCTTATGTTGATTCAGCCCAACTGACCGTGTGTAGCTTTGTATATATACCAAGAATTCATATTTCTTGTTGTACATGAGGGTACAACTACAAGAGGACATCATCGGACGGACAGTTTGCTTAGAGTCAGAAGAGCGTTAATTGTATGTAAAAGTATATAACATGTATTCCTTGCCAAGTATCAAGTAACTTGAATCAGGATTAACTAAATACAGGTTTTCTTTATAACTAGGGTATGATATTCATGTATTTAAAAGACAGATTATCTCATAGTGAGTTACCTCCCTTCTAGCTCTGAGCAGACATGTATTAGTAGTGATACATTCCCTGATACAGAGTGTCCTGGCTAGCTATCTTCTATACCGTCCTGACCAGTACTCAATATTGTCTTGATACTCCTCTTCATTTACATATATATTGATGGAGCCTAGCTCAGCCTAACCATATTGTGAAAGCATGCTGCTATAAAGCAGTACATAGATCTATGCATCCATGTGCATACATATACGGCCGTTTGAAAGGTCACCGTCATTGGTATATATTTAGGGATATAAGTGGATCTTTTGACGTCACAGAGGTATAGTTGAAAGGTTTTATTTCTGCAGAAGAGCCTCTTTAATGGCATTATTAATCCATAATTTCCATACGTTTTTTTGGCCGAATGTCTTTTATCTTCTTATCTGTTCAAATATTATGTGCGCACTTTGCTGTGGTCATTGCTTTGCTATTATTATTCTTCAGACAGAGGCTTAGACAACTAGAAAGGCTTATACATTGCTCCATGTACATGTATGACAAATGTGATATGAATAGCAATTAAAAATGAGTTAGTTGTTCTTGTGAAAAATGGAAGTGCGATTGTGCAAACAAGTCATCAACCGTGTTTTTTTCTTTATTGAATAATAGAGGTGGAAAACAATGGCTGCCGATTGTCAAAACAAGTATGCACACTTTATAGATAACACCCTTTTATTCAAGTTTAAATTGAATATACCATAAACAGACCAACTGGACTGTCATGAAGGACCTGACATTATCAGTCTGGTTTTCATTTCTTTGAATGAAACAGTTACAATTCATATTTTGTGAAATAGCTTGCATAGGGTAGTGATGAATTCGCATAGGGAGCTAGCTGTTCACAGCTTGCCTTGATGGCAATTAATTTGTCACAGCGGTTGGATGAGTGAACAACCAATGATCTGATAAGCAGGCATGCTCTGTTCTGCATGTACAGCAGATATGGTAGCAGAGATGCCAACCGTTACGGTTTCGCCGTATTTGTTACGGTTTTAATGCTCTTGTTACGGCGTTACGGTAAACAATCAAAAGGTTACGGGGAAACGATAAATAAAAGTACATTATAGCGAATGCCGCCTTATCACATAGCCTCTGTACACAGCGCTGCATGTCACACGCAATTACTCATAAGTTCACTGAATTTGACTACACTGGATAGGCACTTTCGCGCACATGGTCCGTCAGCCGCCATCTTGTTTAATTCCGAAAAAACGGCCGCCGTCATTACTGTTTTGATACTACGTGCGGTCGTGCATTTTGGGGGGAGCATGGTGGTGGATGATCGTGCGCGCGGCGCCCGCAATACCCATTCAAAGTATAGTAGCGAAGACTTCAGTGATTCAGCGGGCGCACTGCAAGTGCAGTATACGGTGTGTTGTTGTTCATGAACGCCGGGCCTAGCGGCCTGGGCTGGTGTGTCTGTGGTACTGGTGAGTGTACGTGTGCGTGTGTAGGATACGAGTGCGAGTTCTGCCATTTGACTGTGGATTTGAATTTGCCTTTCGACGCTTGAACGAGGTGTTTTCTTCATGAATATTATCATGGATTCACTCAAAAGAGCGAGTACCCAAGGAGGAGATCCTTTGACTGCAAACAGATTAAAAAAAACGTTTTTATGCACATCTTTATTTTGGACTTAAAAATGGTAGGTTCGAAATGCAGTAGGCCTAAGAAGAGTGATTGGGTGTTTGTGTACGTTTACGCGAAAATTATGCTGCGGTGTCTTGCGTTACGGAAAGACCCCCATTTGTTACGGACAAATGTGGTAAATGTTACTGACAGCCATCCTATAGGGTTGGCATCTCTGTGGTAGCACTAAATGAACAAATTACCAGCAGGGAGACATTAGGAGAGAAAATGAGCCTGTAGCATGTAGCTGGATTCGTTCAAATTTATATGATTGCTTGACGAAGGATGAGGAGGGAGAGAGAGGTAGAGATATGGGGGAGAGAGACAGAGGGAGAGGGAGAGGGAGGAAGGGGAGATGTCAGGGATGGGAAGGAGAGGGAGCAAGAGAGGAGGGGAGTGAGAGGCAGAGGGAGATGGCAGGGGAATGAGAGGGGAGAATGATTAGATTGAGAGGAACAGAGATATACAGAGGAAGCATGAATGAGAACACATTGAGAGTGAAAACACATCATGGAAATTTATAACTTCATGATTCTGTTCACAAGAATACAATTATTGATGAGTATAACAAGTTTTTTGAAAGTTGTATATTTATTTAGATGTACAGTGTAGCATTGTGCCATCTTAGGTGAACATTCAGTATTAAAGAGAAGGTTGAGTTCTGGGAAGAGGTGAAAAATAATCTGTGAGCGTTATCATTCTTATTATGCAAGTTTGGAAGAACATCAGATAAGACATGTTCCCTGAAAAGCATGGCTCTTCAAATGCCTTTATATTCTAAATATGTCATGCAACTCGTAAAACTCGGGGGGTAGGTTTTTTACGCCACGTGTTCGTGTAGTCCCATATACATCTTTCTGTGTACAGTGTTTGTAACTTTACCAATACTTTGCCAAATTTCTTATCATTTTGATGATTCCAGAACCTTGCAATACACACAAATTCTTATATGCTAGATGATCAACCTTTTCTGGTCGATTTCACACCGTTTCTTTCACAATGCAATCGCATGACCAGAACTCAACTTCATCTTTAATGTTTCCCGTAAAAACAGAACCATGAGTGGTTTTTATGGATTCATCGTCACATATATCATATCCAGGTGCCACAGCTAATGCCTGAAAATCTACCATTCTTGCCAAATATGGAATGGAAAATGATTCCATCATGTGAATGTGCTTAAACATTATAGCAACCTTGAGATCATGAGATATGAAATCATGATCTGACCCCCATCCACCCCCATCACATGATGACTATATTCCTTATGCGACTACATGGTGGAGGAGGCAGGGACAAAGACATTCTTTTAGCACTGTTTACTTTATTATCTTCTTTAGTTATGAAGAAAATGTTCTAGCAGCTGTTGTTTTAAAATGATTCTACCCTCCCAAGCTGCCATGTGACATGTTGGAAAGAAAGAGAGAGAGAGGGGGGGGGGGGGGGGGGGAATCAAGATCATCACCCTACCATAGCTAGCTAGCTCACAGGTTTCTTTTGATAGTTCTCATCACTTCTTTACATCAACTGATCAATTGTTTAAGATTGGTAAATGGTGCATTATGCTTGCTATTTAAAATCTGATTTAAGACTCTATAACTACATATTCATTCACAAATACGCATATTATATTTCATCCTTTTAATATGATCCCAGCCACTACCCCCTGCACCCGGCCCCCCCACTCAGGTTTCGAAATGACCGCATGCGTGTTGCCAAAATGTCCTTTTCGTAACAAAAGAAAAAGGTCGACCCGTATTGACTTTACACACCGGACTTTTGCTGAAAAGGGGGGGGTGCTGAAAAAGGCTTGTATACAAAAGAAAAAGGTCGAGCCGTATTGACTTTACACACCGGACTTTTGCTGAAAAGGGGGGGTCGGTTGGAACACGCATATGCGTACCCTAAATAACACTGAGTGGGGGGGCCGGGCCCCTGCAATGGCCATAGCCATGCCACGATTTCGCTGCCCTAATGCTAGAACAAAGAGGTACCTACCTAAAGGGATCATGTGGCATAGACGAGGAAAAGAGAAAGTTGTTTTCTAGGTATTCCAATAAAAGATTAAATCAATCAGTATTTTTGTGGCAATGACCTAGCATCATGTGATGACTGCACATGATTCTTTTCTTTTATTGACAAAAGGAAACAATAATTCAATGTACAGCACAGCAGGCGCAGGAAGATAGAAATAGAAGCAACGCATTATCATGTTTCTAATCCATTAGAAGTGTTTATAAGAATTTAAAAGTGTTTTGGAAGTTAATTCAGAGACACCAATCTTTGCATGTGAATGGCGCTGGTAGATCTTTATAATAGTTTAAGTCCTATTTTCTTGCAAAGATCTTAAAGGTTAATATGATTGTTTAGCTTAAAGCAATGGCCAGCTGTCCTGTGTGTGTGTGGTGTCTGATGATTTGATCTAGGTCTGTGCACTGATTACCAAAGTCCAGAAAACAAATCAAAATAGACCAGTCACAAGATCTGCCAAAACAAGAAGTACACACACACAAACAAAAATCATGGTTGTACAATTTTGGGAACTTTTGCACAAACTGTATACCTGTTAGTCATTACTAGCTTTCGTCTGATGTTAGATTGATTTTTTATTGCTTTGTTGTGAAGCCTGTGAATTAGCTATTTTAAAAAGTGTTGTCGTAAACAAAAGGTGGAGCTAACATAAATCTAGTGTGGTTAGATGCTCTGATGATCATGTTACATATGATACTAATTGGATGATTGAGAGGAAGGACTTATCTGAGATCATTGAAATTGACCTAATGGTGGTATCCATTTCAGAGTGGCTGATCTAAACCTAGCAGTCAAGATACTAAAGCAAAGCTCTCACCTCAAGATATCCCAAGGACCACATAACAAACCCTGTTCACATGAACAAGGAGGGACAGATCCTCTGCATCAAACCATTTATTCACAAAAAGTTGATAGGGCCTACCATTTTTTTTAATTTTTTTTTTAAGGGGGGGGGGGGATTACTGATAATGATTCAGTACCATAATGGGTACATGAGATGAACTGATTTGGATTAGAATTTTGACAGATCATACATGTATGTATATATCTGAGCTTGCCCGTCTGTGTGAGAGTCCATCAGAGTTCTCGTATTATTGCTGGAGACCATAACACTTCGAGTATGATGAATGTTTTTTGTTGATACTCTGTGGTTCGGTTTAGATCCCCCTATCTCTCATCCCCTCCCTCATGAGATCAGCACTTTGCCCTTAATCCCACACATATGCCCTGACTGTACTATTTGGGTCATGGGGATTTATGAAAACAGAGGGCGATAATAGGGGGCAATTTTGCTCCTGTGCCTTTGCAGAGGTGCATGAGAGGCAAGGCCATCACTCCTCACCCTAGCCTAATGAAAAACAAGACTCTATGGACCAGCTCCCATCATGATATTCTCCTTTTTGTCTCACTTGGCATCTTCAGTCCTAGATATAGGATATCATGCTGGGCATTTACATGTTGTTTGCCCATGTAGTCCCAGTAATAGGACATCATGCGGTGTTGTTACACTCTACCTCACCAGGCACTCTGTCTGAGCCCATGCCTCAGAGGCAAAGAGAGAGGTGTTTTTTTTAGAGAACTAGTGTGAATTTAGCCCAACTAAAATGAGAGTGTTTTTTTCCTGGCAGGCGCACTGAGCAGTTTTACCCGAATTCATTATTCAATTTGAAAAACGGCACCCATATTTATGCAATTTTATAAAGTTGCTTTGCTACATTATATGACCATTATCACATTATGCTCTGATTGCTGTAAGGAATGTTATTGTTGTTGATTCTTTGTGTGATTTAGGAGCACATAATAATGGAATTGTGACATTCCATATCATGACCGCATCAATAATTCAATTTCTTCAAATGTTGTTGAAGTTATAATACAATATGAAAAAAAGCCACTCAGAAAGATTAAATGATTTTAATATTTTCATAATCTAGGAAACTGGAAATTGTTTTTATAAAGCAAAATTTCACAGTCGGCCCCTTTTGCGTTGGCATGTAACAGTTTATGGAAGTGTTTATTCCTTTGTTTAAAACATTAAACCATAAAGAATGATCCGTTTATTTACACGATCATAGAAAAAGATGGCTGCTATATGAACACAGCTATGATATGATCTGGCAGTGTGAACGCTGTAGGCTAAATTCAGAGAAGCTACATGTACCTGTATATATAGATACAAAGGTCAATCAACTCTGACTCATCCCCTCTAATCAGGAGAAATGGAAGGAAAACTAGATAGAGGCCTGGAAAAATGTTCAGAATTGATTGAAGCTTGAGATTAATGCAGTTCTGTGTATCTGTATCGGTAGGCCGCCACATATTATTACGCCCAGCATATATTTTGAAGAATGTATAGAGGAGAGGTATGGCATATATTTTATGCAAATAACGGGTTCCACAAAGGATGTGTTGTACATATTATCAGTGAAGCATATGAAAGGATAGATGTCTCTGTATTGTTTTGTAGGGTTACCAGTACTTCATCATCATTGGGGGGGGGGGGGGGATGAAAGAGAGAAGGAGGGAATGAGAGAGAGAGAGAGAGGGGGGGGGGGACAGGGATGAAAGAGAGAGGGAGAGGATGAAAGAGAGGGAGAGGGAGGAGATGAAAGAGAGAGAGAGAGAGAGGGGGGATAAAAGTGAGAGAGAGAGAGAGAGAGAGAGATGAAAATGGTAGAAGGGGTTGATTGAAAAAATTAATACAATTTAATTCATTATATTATTCGGGGATAGAAAAATGGATTTGAAGATAGAGAGATAGATGAAGGAGAGCTTGAAAGATATTGTAGAGTGTTGGAGATGGAATAGGGGGAATTAAAAGTAAAACAAATGATAAATTAATGTTCTGAAGAACAGGAGAGTGGCGAGAAGCATATATTTTCTTTGAAATTTGAATAAATATAAGAGGCAAAAAATATATATGTAGAGTGTTTCAATAGAACCTTTGCTATATCAGTTAGTTAGGAGATATTGAGCCAGAAAATGGCATGATTGTGCAAATATAAAGAGAATGTGACTCCATGAAAGACGTATGTTTGTATGTTTTATACTGTGTACATATTTTCACAAACTATAATTTCCAGTTTAGCGTTTCAGCCGCAGGCATCAGAAATCATTCATGACGGCATGCAAAGCCCTATAGCGGTCCTTTTGATTGAAACTCAACGAGTACACATTGATAATCAAATCTTCCAATATCACGGAGGGAAAATGCAAACATAAACTCAAATAATGCTAATATAGTGTAGTGTTTGCTGAATTCAAGCTAGAATGGAGTCACGTATTGATTTTTCAATCACTAGAACGATCCGAGCGGTTGTCTCGCTTTCTCTTGATTGTACCCGGCCATGTTCTATTTCCCCTGGGTGCTTTTTCCACCTTTATACCCCGCGCAAACGGCTATACATGGGACTGAGGTATTGTTTCACAGCATTACATAGATCTGGTAAAAGAGGGTTGTGCATTTTCACTTGTTTTCTTGCAAGGTATAGATTGCATGATGGAAGTTTAAAACGATATAAATGGATATTTTTTACTCTTTTTTGCTTTTTGTATTTTCATGGGAAATAGGGGATATTTGCTTAATATCATACCTAAATAGTCTTGATATTTCTTTTATTTCTCATTTTTGTGACATTTCATTTGGTATTCATTCTATGTTTTGCATGTAATGCGGAGAAGAAAAGTTTTCTATTCTAGGAGGCAGAAGATAGTTGCATACAAGTACAGCTGATATTCTATCATATTGAAGATAGATGAGCATGCAAAGCTGCCAGTCTCTGGTCCTCAAATGGAAAGCATTTCTACTAATTTGGAAGCTATTAACAGCATTTCAAAATCATCTTTACTTCTCCTTATTTATGAATTATGGGTTGTTTTGGTCCATTCTGTTTTTTCATTATTTATTCTCATTTGTTGGTTTTCTTGATTTTCATATTTTTGTTTGCATGGTTGACTTAACCCCACCCTGCCTGCCTACCATCTTCATCATCGCCCCCCTGGTGGCTGTTTTTGCACCCCTCCCCCGCCCGCCCGCCTGCCCACCTGCCTCAAACCTGCATGGTAGGTATTTTTTTAATTTCATCATCCTTTTTATAAATATGTAATTACTGTACGTGCATTCAATTCCATCTCATGTATATTATATATCGTTCATGCATGCCTGCATTCCATAAAAGTTGCAAAGTGTGTCCATTTAATAATAATCATGAATATTTTCATCCACAAAAAAGGAATTATATTTTCTGTATTCATCATATTGTCAGCGAGTCTCCAGTATTAATGTGTACCATCCATTTGATATTTATCTTGATTTGTGTGCATTAATTTTAGCAAAATTATGATGTTTACTTTGTAAATGTCTGCAGACGTCATGACTCTCTCTAAATACATTGTACACACAAAGCTTGTCTGTGTACAATGTATTCAATGTGATCTGAAGAATAGAAAATATTTCAAGCAGTTCTGTTTCAAAAGGAAGCTGGTTACATTCTATTTTTTTTCTATGCCAGCCTGATTCACATTGTATTTGCTATGTATACATTATTTCATCTGCTGGTAGCCAGAGGGGCATTAACTCATAACACAGATGACTTGATTTCTTTAAAGGTAAAGACCAGTATTGGCAACGCCCCAATTTCAACAAATGAAATGGAAGCTCTCATTACCAATCATGTGAAAGAATATGTTTTGACTAATACATGATGATAACAAATTTGCCGGGAAACCGCCTACTAATTCATATATTTGGTAAATTTATTTCTCTCATGGTCTGGTGAGAGAGATAGGGTAGTCCCATATACATCTTTCTGTGTATAGTGCTTGTAACTTTACGAAGAATGGGCCAAATTTCTTATCATTTTGATGATTCCAGAACCTTGCAGATGCTAGATGCTAGATGATCAACCTTTTCTGATCGATTCCACAACGTTTCTTTCACAATGCAATCGCATGACCATTACTGGTCTTTACCTTTAAGTGCACAATTTATACAATCTGCCGTTTGCTTTTCTGAAAAGGATTGTTCATGTGAGAGAAGTACATGAAGCTATCATAGATCCATTTTCAGTCATTAATAGAGAAATAGAATACATCAGTACATCTACGTTCAATATTTTATTAAATGATGTATGACAAAGTCTTCCATAGATCCCCTATGGTATCATAATGTCTCTTGATATTTGATACCTTAATTGCATTTTTAAATTGATAGTTTGATGGTGTGAAAAGCAACATTCATTGTGATCGATATCTATCTTCCACTTCAGTTTCAAAAAGTTTACTGGAGTTGATTACACCCATGCTGGCATGTATTCAATACTCATTGCTATTAATTTGTGTAGTAATGTGTTCAACTATTGAGAAGCCCATGTTGTTCAATTTCAAAGATCTTCAAGCTATTCAACCTGGCCCCACCCATAGCTTTTTTTTGTTTCTAAGTATATCAATTGTTGCAGTAATAGAAGGGGTTTGAGAAAACACCATTCTATCAAAGAATTAGGTTTTATGTTTGGACAAATTATCCTACTTTACATTAATTATGAAAACTGTCTTTCATATTTCTAAAATGGTTCAAAATAATTTAAAGGCAGATGGTAGGTCATAAACAATGCATGCATGCTGCCATGACATAAACCCATCCCTCCTCACTCGATTCACACAGCAACCTACTTCAAAACAACCGACACAACTTGGTGTTTACAGTGATAAATTAGGAGTGCATGGTGTAATGAATGAGGGAGCTACATACATGCATATGATTCAGCTCCTCCTGTGACTGAAAGCAATCTAAATTCTCTTCATTATGAATGGATTTCATTTGGGGAGGCCGGTGAAAAAATGAATGTGAACTCCACAGCTCTTTTATCTTAGCATCGCAGCAGTTTCATTTGCTTTGTGGTGTGACTTTCATTTTAAAGAAGTATTTTGTAATCTTCAGACAGCTGTTGTCTGACATCCTGTCTCTATCTTTGTATTATCTCAGGTACTATCTTAGGATGTAGCATCTTATCATTTTCTAATTCTGTCTTTTTCTTTCTATTTGTGGAGTTACTGTTTGATTTCCTTATATTTTAATATTATTATTCATCAAACTCATGATTTGCCAATCCACACTCATGACACAGATGCATAATCTCTTTCTCTATCTCCCTCACTTTCTCTATCTCTCTCTCTCTTTCTCTATCTCCCTCTCTCCCCATCCCTCCCTCCTGGAATACACCTGTATAAGTATGTGTGTCTCTCTCTCCTCCCCTTCTCTTTTCTCACATTCATATGTGGATATATTTGGATTTATTTGTATTTCTTTCCAACCCATTATCCTTGTGTATCCTGATCCAGCCCTCTTTGTATCTGTTTATTTCTTTAAGAGCTGAGTGATTTGTAAAAAAAAATTATGGTTATCATTTTATAATAATCTTGAAATGTGTGTTCCAAATTAATATCATTATACTTTTTGAAATTCTAAAAAATTAAATCGGGAAGTCTGTTTAATTTGAGTTTATAATTTGGTTTCTTACACTACCCAATTCGTTTCTCCAGCCCTTTCGTGAAAAGATCAAAGTGACCTCTATATGCAAATTTTGGCATACTACGTCATCTTGCGTACTCGACCTAATGCTATTGCAATTTACCGTGCAATGTGTACGCAATGTCATAGTACACAAAAACTTACAAAATCTGTACTGGTTTTACTCCATTAACTAGTAAAAGATTCCTCCCAAACTTCAAGAAAAGAGATGCTAGCCTCCATGAGTGAAAGATGTATCGCATAAATCCCAATTTCCTCCATGAGATTCACAGAATTAGTTGTCTATTGCCGATGCGATTTGTAAGATGATGATCGATGGAATTTGCATGGGGTCAAGCATGGAGGTGTAGTGGATTTTATCAGCAATTCTAAAAACATCTGCACTTCATCACAGTTTGTTTACAATAGGTTATTTTCGTAATGTAACCAAATCTAATACATGTCTTTGTGAAGTGCCTCAATACAAATTATTTCATTCACCTGATAAGAATAATAGTATTTCAATAGTCAGAATGCAAACTGTTTGAATAAGGTTATTAGTTACTCCAAGTCATTACATTAAAAGAAAATGTAATTTAATTGTAGTAGCGCTTATATTATAAATATATTCAAAATTTGAAAAAGTTGTCTCATTTTCCGTAAACAATTTTGTAACGTCCGAAACAACTTTCAATTTGAAGTAGCAGAAAATATATGAACTGCAGGACCTATCTTTCGTAACATTTTTTAAACATTTCATGGCGGCCACCCACTAACAAAAAGAAATTTGCAATACATCATTACAATACTATTTTATAGTTAAAACCAATTTTCCGTTAACAGTTGTAACGTCTGAAACAAATGTAACGTCCGAAACAAAAAATACCAAATAAATGATGATAATCCATATTTGAGGGTATCTGGAGTGAATAAATCATTATGAAATAAGTTATTATAAGTCTTAACACAAGTCAAAACACAAATCGGGTCTTTCAAATCCAATAATTTTGTGTAAACTCAAGAAGGGTGTTTCGGACGTTACACTATTTGATTGTTAACACATAGTTTGCAAATTTCAACTAATTTTCGATCATATGTGCAAGTTACGATTTCACAATGCACACTCCTGTTAAAAACACTATTTTGATAATTTCATTTAAATCTAAATATAAAAATATGAAGATATATGATGCAAAAAATCAAATTTTCCGTAAAATATCTAAATTTTCTGCAAAATTGACTTATAAAACATAAATATTGAAGCCACACTTTGTGGTGCAAGGCATTCCTGGCTGCTTTAGTATATCCTGAATTGTAATTTATCAGAAAAAATCTCAATAAAAGTGACTCATAAAAATTATTCAGCCATGTTAACAGCACTTTTTGTTATGCTGTTAGCACGTTTCGGATGTTACATTAAACTGTTAACAGACATTTTCATACTTTAACTAGTTCAAATGAGGGGCAAAGATAGATGTGAGAATAGCAAATTTCAATTTTTCAACCTCTCCTCTTGCTATTTGCATTGCTGTGTGTTTGCAAATCATCACGTTTTCATTTTTACAGAGGTTGTTCCAAATTATGTCATATAAACCAAAGATTGTATGGTCAATCTAAACTATTTGGTAGGTTACAAAAGCTCAAAATCACCCACTTAAGCGATACCCAGTGTACATGTACATGACACGGGTATGATACAGGTACCGTATTTGCCGCAGTATTTTTGGAAGAAAAAATATCAAAAAGTCGGGGTGTGGCCTATGCGGCGAAAGAGTAAAAAAACTTCTTTTTTTTTTTTTTTTTTTTTTTTTTTTTTTTTTAGTTTTGATTTATGGCGCTATGCCTGGCAATGTCTCCCAGCTCAGTAATCAGTGTTGACTCACCACTCGGAAACTACAACAACACTAAAATTTGTCTGTCATCTTGGTTTGAAAGTAATCTTTCTAATAGATCTCAATATGTAGTTTATAATAATAATTCCTCAATTTTTTTTATATAACAAATGGTGTTCCACAAGGTACTATCCTAGGACCTAGTACTCTTTTGTTTTTAATTCACATTAATGATCTTACACATTCTTCTAAAAACGACATTGTTACTATTATTTTGTGACAAGTTTACAAGCACAAATCAGCGCCTTTAACTGCACCTCGATGTTAAATGAAGGTCCTTCCCCGCGTGGGTTTTCGGCAACAAAACAACAACAACAACCAAAAAAAAAAAAAAAAACGATTTTTTTTTTTTTTTTTTTTTTTTTTTTTTTTTTTAAATGTCAAAATCGGGGGTGCGGCCTATACGGCGGTGCGGCCTTTACGCCGGCAAATACGGTATATAAAGTTGATAAAATCAAGCAAATTAAAATGTTTTTCTAAAAATGTATGGAAAATATGGATTTTCATTTGAAAATACCTTTTAAAAAGGGCACTCAGTACACGTAACTAATCTGTGTAGAAAGTACATACATGTTTAAAAGAAAAGGGCATTACCGGTAATACCTTATTTAATGATCCTAAACATATACATGTAGTATCTTCCTCAAATGTATGCATACATACAAAATGTATAAGCTAGTGTAGGGATTTATTTTGAACTTCTGAAACTCCCCTTCATATCCATGATTCATCCCTTTCATATTAATAGGTTATTCCTCATTCACATTCACCCTTTTCATCCACCATCCTTTCATCTGTCTATCTCTCTCTCTCATTGGTTTCAATGTTCACCTGATGCAGTCAAGCTTATATAGTATAATTTACATATACTATGAATATTCAATATATACCCTTTGTTTATGTTTGAATATTCAAGAATACTTTGTGATGTTGATTTATACTTGTATGGGACTATATGAATATTTATTGATTTATTCTACTTTGCATGGAATGTATGTGGAATGCTACATAGAATGCTGTAATGCTTTTACACATTAAAACCTGGTCAGTTAGCTAGTAGTTATCAATCCTACAACATGTCTGCTGGGCTGCCTCTGTGTTAAGAGTGCTAGGAATTATATGTTAGAACCGCAACCCTACACTAGTGTGAAATATAAATGGGCTGTCCGTTTTTGTTTTTTTTCCTCTACGAAATGTCAATGTCCTTTTCGCCGGCAAATACGGTACATTTTTAACCTACACTGTATATTGTTTTTCACCTGTAATATAGGCACAGCAAGAGTTAAGATCTATCAACCAACCAATCAATCCACCCATTCATCAATCGGTCATCAATTAAATAAATAAAAAATACTTATTTAAGAGCATTACAAAATATTGTCGTTTGTAACAGCCTCATAATACAAATAGTAGTAAAGGATGATTGTTTTACTACAGTAGTATTATAACCTAAAACATACACAATTTTAAAATACATCAAAAATGTCTCATTCTCGAGATGTACATACATTAGGATTCACTTATCTCTTATTACCGTACTTACATGACTGGGGGTACTTTTGTATAGTTTTATTTTTTAAAAGATTTGTCAATGTTTTGCTTACATTCATGTATGTGTTAGTGATATTATTGAATGACACACTATATAGTTGAAGGCAAAGAACATTAGCAAGCTGATTAAACATCTATATTGTAGAGTTTGTAGAAATTGATGATCTCATTGAAATGTTAACATCGTGTAACATCCGAAACAAACCATAGTATACATTTCACACTGTTGTTCATAACATGCAATAAAGAGTATGTTTCTAAGTGAATTTTCTAAGGAGTTTTGATGACTACAATTGCTATTAGCTTCATATTTCACTCTGTTAGATCACATAAGCATTTTTAACTACCGGTACACGTTCTTGAAATGAATAATATACCTTACATAAATTGAGTGGTCGTTGAAGACAAACTTGGTATACATGTATGTGCTAAACTAATTAAAACTGCACAATTTTTTTTCCATAAATGTTACAGAAGTATTTTTCTGCAAACAATTAATGTAACTGAGGTCAATAATACCTAAAGAAAAGCAATTAACTTGAATAAAGTTATAATGTTAACAGTGTGTAACGTCCGAAACATCAGTGGTGTGCCATATGAAAATTATTAGGCAATGCACTGGTTCCCAATTTTTGTGCATGTAATTACCTTATATCATCAGTTGTTATAATAAAATAAGTTTGACCTAAGAAAAAAGCATTTTACCTATTGAAATAAAAACTTGTTATTGTCAAAACCCTAATTTAGAGCTATTTTTCACTTTCAAGGGATACAAAATCTGTATTTTTCAAGATAGAAACTCAACAATTTGCATGAATAATCTCTGAAACATATTCTTAGAGACCCAACATATTTAAAGGTGTAGTTAATAGAAAATGAGTTTTATATCACAGTTATTAGATATGCTATAGTTCACAATAAAATTGTAAAAACTCAAAGTATTCATATCTGGTGAATAAATAAGGAGATAGATTAAGGTCCAGAATTTGCATTTCTCAAAAATATGATTATTCCTGATCCTAAAAATACAAGTTTGAAGTGAGTAAACATAATTTCATTTTTGACCTATTTGTGGACACATTTGGTATAAGTTAAAAAAACCAGTGCCTTATACTATAAACAAAACATTTTTTTGTGTGTCATACAGCAGGATAACTTTTTGAAAGATACATTTGTGATAAGAATGGAGAGGATGAAAAGTATTCCAGTTCCTCATATTTACAATCAGATCTCCAACTATTGGAAATTGATAGGGAATTGAAAATCAAATAGGAAATTTAAATTAATAAAACCTGCAAATTAAGAACTTTGAATAGATTATTGTGACTATGTATGGACTTTCTTGATTATTCACATGCACAAATGCTGTAAAACAAGTCTTTGTAGAAAAGGGGAACATTAGGGAAGTTTGTGGTGTGGTTTAGATGTGAGAGGGTGGAGTAGTTTAGTGTATGTACTATGTAGTAAACAAAGGACATAACAATTAGTGCGAGATAGAGTATGGGTTGAGTAGAGACCTCCCCTCAAGACATACCTCAAACTCTCCACAGGAAATACCTCCTTCAATTAAAATCAATTGAGACTTACCCTAATCACCCTTCTGTTTTTTAGCGCGCCTGAGGATCAGCGCAATATGATTCAAAGAGGAAATTGTGAATAATCTTTGATTTGTGGAACACTCCCCTTTACCACAAGTGATATTTCCCCCTTCCTGGTAACAGTCATTAAAGGTAATGCAAAGTTTTGGGAAATTTTGAAAATTGGGTGGATGGTGATTCTTTACAATTTTGATATATTTGGATGCCCCTATGGATGTATTATAAGCACTAGAAAATTTAGCTCCTAAAACACTTCTGCTTTCGAGAAAAATTGAATATTAAAATTTACCGGTGCTCCCGGTAAATTTTGATAAATTTCAAATCCCTACAGCCGTATAATAGTACCTGCGACCATGAAAATCTCAGAATATGTAGATATGATATATAATTTCCAAACTGGAATAGCTAATCGATCAATTTTGGTTGAGAAACATTGTTTTATAGCTTAATTAATATCTTGACCTTGAGAGGGATTTATACAACTTTCAGAGTTTATTATTTACAATTTCATAACTTTAAACTTAAGAGTTGAACCGCGACATTGATCACTGCATATTGTAGGATCGCTTATGCTTCCAATATGTTCATTTGAACCAAATTCACAACCCCATACCAAAACTTTGTATTACCTTTAATAGTCCTCTCTAATGCACCTTCAACTGCTTGTTTGTAATTAAATTTAACCTCGTTGAAAAGGAATTATGATGGAATTAGCCATCATTGTAATTGTTGACTTAACTCATGATGTGATTGATGTAGGAAGTAATTTAGTTTGACTGGTGATTGATGGATATGCATGGAGGCTACAAATATATTATTTGTTTCACTAAAGTTTTGATGGTCTGACCAACAATAATAGTATAATGTTAGTAACCAGGGCTTGAGTTGATTATTAGTTTCTTTCATTTTATTCTTCTACTCAATCAGCCAGAAGATTACCAGATGATGCTCTTTTCTTAGTTAAATCTTAAAGGTAATACAAAGTTTTGGTATGGGGTCATGAATTTGGTTCAAATTAACACATTGGAAGCATATGCGATCCTACAATATTCAGTGACCGTTGTCGCGGTTGAAATCAAGTCTAAAGTTATGAAATTGGAAGTAATACTCTTTATGTTTAGCTCCCTCTCAAGATCAAGATATTGATTAAGCTACGAAACAATGTTTCTTGACTAAAATTGACCGATTAGCTATTCCCGTTTGGAAATTATATATCACAACTACATATTTTGAGATTTTCATGGTCGCAGCTACCATTGTTCGGCCGTAGGCGCTATTTGGAATTTATCAAAATTTACCGGGAGCACAGGTAAATTTTTTAAAATTCAATTTTTCTCAAAAGCGGAAGTGTTTCAGGGACTAACTTTTTTAGTGCTTATAATACATCCATAGGGCCATCCCAATATATCAACATTGTAAAGAATCACTATCCACCCAATTTTCAAAATTTCCCAAAACTTTGTATTACCTTTAAAGCATTTGTTGCAGGTGACAATATCTTCAATGTATGCATGCCTGAGACAAATAGCATTAAATCCTCTTGAAATACTAGAGGAAATTGAAGTGTTCAGTAGCCTTCAGATGATATAAGCTATTCAGATCCATTAATATATTTTACTTGTGATGGTCATGTGCAAAGCCCACAAGTGTCAGAGCCATTTTGCAAGAGAATTGTCATTTTGAAAATAAATATTTATCCGTAGATTGCCTGTACTTTAGCTCTATCCATCGCTCTCTGATTGCAGCTCTCTAGGATAATGATGAGTTTGATTTACTCCTTTGAAGCAATCGTCTGCCATTGAAATGTCCTGATGAATTGATAAATATCCAGATTAAATCTCAGAACCAACCATTAGTAGCTGGATGGAAGTCTAGAGAGAGCCTAGAGAATTGTAGTCTTGAAGAGTAATGGATCTCCTTTGATGGTCACAAAGACTTAATGCGATTGGACGCTTCAATAAAGCCCGCAAATTGGGGAGCATATTCACAAATGATTTGGAGGTCGTCTGAAACACAATCCTACTTTTTAGCTGAGAAAGCTTTTATGCAAACAGCCTGCAGGGAGTGAATAGATAGAGAGAGACAGAGTAGATTTGTGTAGGGAGGGGGGGGGGGGGGGGGAGTGGGGTAAGAATTGCAGAATGCAAATAGAGAAAGACACACTGTAATATGGAAAGAAATTATTAGTTCCCATAAACATGTAGGAAAAGGAAATATACAATTAGCCAAGTAAAAGCCAATTAAAATGTAAACATATATGTAGAAATGGAAAATAGTAAATTCAACCCAAAAATATGAATAGAAGTCTTGGACATATCAACTGCCGAAGAAGAAAATGTGTTAATTCAGTCAGGAGAATATTAAGTTTCATGTAAGAATAGTAGAATTTGATATAACAAATTCAATTATGATGAGAAATACATACTAAGAGAGAAAGAGGTAAATGTATAAAAAAAAGGGGGGGGGGGGCATTGAAAAGAAGAAAGAAATTGTTCTGGAGGGAATTGATGAGGAAAGCAAATGACTGTAGGATTAGATGCGTAAAGTGGTTTCGATTGTCAGAGATTACTGTCATACTGTAAGACCATCTTTCAATTGTAAGTTGATATGAATCAAAATGTATTATTCCCACAAGAAGCTTTTTATTTGAGTTGTTTGTTTTGCAGCCTTTTTCCCCTCATTATCATTTTGTTGTCAGTTTTTCCTTTGATATTCTACAATTGATTCAGGTGATTTGATGAAATCATACTGTAGGTAGACTCTAGTCAGAATAACAAATTATTTTCATTTATTTTTTTCATTAAATCATCATTTCTTGTGAGCCATGTTTTTTTTTACCTGTCATTCCAAATATCAGCATACTTTATTCCAATGTTTATAAAATTTGGCATTGCATATTATCAACATTTTCTACATTAAAAAGAGAAGATTGTGGTATATTTACATTTGGAAGTGCCATTTAAAGTAATGTGTACCTTGTGTTTGTCTCTTCTACCATACAGCGTGACATCATTCTACCATCACCTGATCAGAAGATAGAGAACCTGCCAAACCCCAAACGTACACAGCGCCCTCTATCAGATGGTGACATCCTATCAGAAAGCTACCTCCAACGTCTCCAGAGTCCACTCCCAACTCCTGAAGAAGCGGTCAGGCAACATGTGGGACCATCATCAATGGTTACTGTGGACACCTCAGGGTCAGGGTTTGAGCGTATGGCCAACATCCGACGCTCACTCACACTCACATTCAGGATGTCCTCCAGGGGTAGAAAGGAACGCAGGGAGAAGAAGGCCTGGAGGAGAACTGTGTCGGGGATCCCTCGAGAAGTTGAAGAGGAACTCAAGATGGGGCGTGCTCGCTCCAACTCTGGCAGTGAATACACCAGTAGCTCCAGCGCTGATTTTGAGGAGATCCGGACGCAGAGTCTGGATAGAAAGCTCAAGTATTCTGTGAGGGAGTATAACAAGGCTTACGAAGCAAGGAAGGCTGCCGGCAAGGTCGGGAAGCCAAGCATCGCAGTGGTTGCTCCTCTAAGAAACAGGAGAAGAAACCGTCACTCACTAGGAGATTCCAGTAAGCTAGAGAAGGCTTTGAACCTCAATGGGTCTGCATCGCTTCCCAGAGGTATGGGACTCCTAAGACCAAACTCAGTACCTCCAGGAAGTGCTATGGGAACTGTTCAATTCTCAGGTAGGTTCAAGATCTTTGTTTCAATGAGCAAAATAACATTTAAAATTTCATCTATGCTTGGATACCTATTGAAGTAGGGTTAACTTTGAGGAATTTACTCTAGTTCTCAAAATTTATTTACATTTTTTTAATGACAGTTTTTTTCTTCTTCTCTGTGTGTGTCTCTGTCTGTCTGTTGTTGTTGTGTTTTTTTTTGGGGGGGGGGGGGGTAGATAGTGGATTGAGTTAGCTAGGCAGTTGATTCTAACTTTATGCCATCATTTAGTTTTCACCTTTTTTAAATTCTTGTTATCCAGGTTCTTCTGCAGACAGCTCAATGGAGAGGATATGGCAGACAGCAGCAGTCAACAGACTCAATGATCATGCTGAATCACGTAAGCACCCATCTGGTCACTATCGGAATGGAAAGCCTAAACTCTTCCTGCCCCAGATGTCTCATCTACCAAATGCAGTGATATCCACCCAGTCTTACTTGAACCCTATCCCTACTGACACGACAGTCACGTCAAAGGGTGATATCCAACATCCGAAACCTCATCAGCAACATCTTCGTCCAGATCCTGCAGAACTTGCGGCTTCAGTCAGGTTAAGGATGCAGAAGTCTAGCATAAGGAAAGAGGATAGGAGATCCAGTTCAGGGAACTGGAGTGGAACTGACAGCACAAGAACATCAGTGTGCTCTGAACAGGACAGTCAAGTGACTCCTCCAGCCAACATGGATGCATCTCCTTCAGATTCTGCGGTGTCGTTGTCCAATGAGATAGAATGTTCTCAGGGAACGCCAATCGCTCCTTGCGCCAATTCTTCATTCCCTGGGTTAATCAATGGGGATGGGTCTCGTCCCTGCTTCCTTCCTGTTCAGAAGTCCTCTCATAGTTCCTCTAGCGGGAGTCCAACCCCAACAAATGAACTAGAAGCAGCTGGTGGAACCTTTACCAGATTGGACACTGAGACATGGTTGAAGAGTGTAGGTGCCTCCCAAGGGTCTGCCTCTGCTTCTATACACAGTAAGCCAGAGCTTGGTAATACTGCTCCTTCTGTTAAAGGACTACTCAAACCTCAGCTCTCCTTTGGCGATTCATCCTCAGAGTCTTCGGTTGAGAATGCAGCAAGTATCGTCTCTGACAACACCTCCCTAGACCTTGATGCTTACTTTGGAGACTCGGCCGAGGAGTTCCCTGATACAGACAGCCTATCAGCATTCTCTGTTGATCAAGAAGGTTACTGGACCTCGATGCACTCGGACTGCGGACTCTCCCCGAAGCACGCCAAACACCCAACAATCCCCGAGCACCCTCAGTGCGTTGGCTATGACTATGACATTGCAGCTCACTATAAGGGTAAGGACAGTCGCAGAGGGTTCATCACACCTAAGAACAAAGTCTCAAAGGATCCCAATCAGCAAGCTGCTCCAGCGCTGCCCAAGAGGGACGACTCCTTCTCATTAGATGCACATCTCAGCAATCTACAACTTCAGCCTCATTTAGGTAAGAATATCTTTCAGGGCTAGTAGGACTCCCAAAGATTCATGAACTCCAGGGGGGTGTTTCACAAAGATCCTAAGTTGAACTTATCTTTAAGTTGGACTTACAATTATGGAAAGCCATTAGCATCTATGAAAGTATTTTGTAAAAGTTATTTTAAAAAGCGTAACATTTTGATTAAAATCATTCATATTTTCTATTATCAAGGAGATTTCATGTTCTTGATGTGGAATTGATAACAATTCTAAAATACTTGAATTTGTACTTTTGAATTAATTAGGCTACAGATGGCTCTCCATAATTTTTAAGTCCAACTTAGAGTTAATTTAGACTTAGATCTTTGTGAAACACCCCACTGGCCCTATAAGAATATCTTTGGTTGATTTCAAGACTAGTAGGACCCCCCTAAAGATTCAATACCTCCATGACCTATAAGAATCTATGCGTTAAGTAATCTATCATATAGGTTTTATTGGAAGATATTATTTCAGCTTAGGTTAAAGCTGCTTTACTTTGTAACACTCTGTAAGTCTGTGTTCAGTCAACACATTTGGCATAACACACTATACACTGTGATGTAAGTAGATGTGCATCATTCCTCAAGAAGGGTATCAGGATGAATGTTAAAAGGAAATCTCATTTCATAATCAAAACAGGAATAGAGAGCTCCAGATCTTCACCCTGTTTTTTAAGCAACAAAATCAAATTGACCCCCAAATTTGACATGTAATGCTATGCCATTAATGTCAATTTAACCTCTAACCTAAACCCAACAATATCTAGATTAGGTAGCTAATGTATTCAATTATTAGATAAGATATTATAGAAAAATATGCGGTGAGCACTTTCAGAATTCTACAATGTCACAAATGAGGTCCAGTTCCAAAACAGAATTTTCTCTTGCTATAGAATGTCCCTTCACATGAGCGTAGTTAAAAGCAATGGGTTACATATTCAATGTCAACAAGAACATTTTGGTAGGCTAGTCATGTACTCCATTCTAAGATACATGTTCATGCCAGTGTATTTTTTATGTATATGTGTCAAACTCCCTATGGAGTATCTTGAAGAACATGAAAGACTACCTGACCTGACTTTCAATGATATAATTAATGATGTCCCAGAGGCTTGTTTTTCATCATGATGCCAATGTTGTCTCATATTCTGTTTCTACAATGTCAAACTCAATGATATCCCACGTATTCTATTGACAATAACAAGCTCAAATAAAATTCATTCCAATGCCATCACACTCTGCTGGCATATTGGCATCACATTATTTATTAACATTTCAAATGTGATACTGGTTTCAGAGAACACATTTTATTCTAACACAGTTAGAAGAGAAGGGGAGACAATTAAGTGATACCCAATTGATACCTGTCATATACTACACAAATATTTATGTGAGGGGAAGCATATAGTATGTGTACAGGTTGATAAATATGTTTTCAACTTTTGTCCAGACAAATACACTGTACCACGGGTGCCCCCCCCCCCACCCCCCTCCACAGACCACCATACTCACAACTTCCCCTTTAGCAATGGCACCTGTATTGTTGCACAAGGGGAATGTGTCTGAAGACCATTTCTCAGCTGGCCGATAGTTACCCTTCCCCTTTACTATTAATAGACTCAATAATCTTGCTTTTCAAGAAGATTTAACAGGTGAATATAGTAGCTATCTACCCTCTAGCACTTTTGAATAGTAACAAAGAAATGTCTTTGATTTTTTTCTTTCTGACCCTTGAAATGTTATTGGAGAAGTTTCATAATAAAAATTGATATCATATGTAGCCACTCTTAAAGGTAATACAAAGTTTTGGTATATGTTTATGAATTTGTTTCAAATGAACATATTGGAAGCATATACCATCCTACAATATTCAGTTATCGTTGTCGCGGTTGTAATCGAGTCTAAAGTTATGAAATTGTAAATAATAACCTTTATGTTGTATAGCTCCCTCTCAAGGTCAAGATATTAATTAAGCTATACAACAATTTTTCTTGACTACAATCGACCAATTAACCATTCCAGTTTGGCAATTATATATCACAACTACACATTCTGATATTTTTATGGTCGCAGCTACCATTGTATGGCTGTAGGCGCTATTTCAAATTTATCAAAATTTACTGGGAGCACCGGTAAATTGTTGTATTCAATTTTCTCGAAAGCAGAAGTGTTTTAGGGTGTAAATTTTCTAGTGCTTATAATATATCCATAGGGGCATCCAAATATATCAAAATTGTAAAGAACCACTTTCCACCCAATTTTCAATATTTACCAAAAACTTTGTATTACCTTAATAAGAAATCATACTGAATCTTGTAATCCATCTTTATGGGCACAGTCATAACATGCTTTGAAGGGGGATTATAATTGATTACTTAATACTATCCTCATTGCTTTTATTGTCTCTGAACCTGTCTTGGTTCCAAAATAGGCATTTTTTAAAACCCTATTTCCTTAATTTATTCATGGATTTTGCACATTCTAAAATGAGGAGAGTTTTGTTATTACTTCCTCAACATGGCCTCATTCTGTCAAATTATCTTGACATGATTAAGAGCTAATAACATCAGCGGCCCCAAACTAGCCATGGTTATGTGGGTAATAAGATTCTGACATTTTGAGCCCCCAAATATTTCATATCCTAGAGAATGAACTAAATTCTATTTTTTAAATGTTATTCAAACACACTCTCACTTTAAAGGGATCGTTTAACAATGTTAAATCTGAAATGCATGGCCCTACCGTATCAGTGCCTGTGATATGGTGTACCGGTAATATTGAAGCCCTAAAAAAAAAAAAGCGCTTCTAAATGATCAAGAAGTGCTTTAAAAAAGTAAAAATCTTTGAGTGACCGGTTTTTACCATACTCGTTTTCCCCAATAGACTGTAGTGTTAGGAAAACCGTTAGGCAAACACAAAATTTCCAATCATAAATATCTTCATAATCAGACAGGCGAACGGCTTGTAAAAGTCATGGGGTTCTTGACTGACCTAAAGGTTTATAATTATCATTGCAGCATGAGCTAAATCCAGGATTTTTTTTCAGAATCTGAGACAAAGTTACCAGATCTCTTTAAGTAAATTGAACTAGTTCTCTTTTTGTTTAGGAAATGAGGATTGCAATGCTCTATTTTATATTATGTAGTAGATTACAAAGCAGATAATAATTAAATCCCATTTAATTGTTAACTTCCACAACCTGACATAGAGGTCAAATGGAAAACCATTCAAACATTTGTATTTTTCACCTGACACCATTGTAAAATCCTTTCTAATATACAAAGTACCTTTGTTTGTACATCTTTTCTAGGTTTCTCAGGTAGTGGTCCCATTTCCATGCTTTTAATTTGTGCAAACTTGCCACTAATGTAAACAATTTCTAATCAATACTTTTCTCTTTTTTTCCATTACAGATGGAAGTCCCATATCTATGGATTCCTCGTCACCTTCTAACCAGACCCTCACCAACGACTCTGATGGAAGTAGGAGTGTAACACCAGCTCCAAGCGACATGTCCGATGTGAGCAGTGCCAGCTATGATCTTCCACCTCCACTGTGCAGCCCTAATGATCCTAAGATGTACAGCATATGCTATGGAGGAGTAAGTAAGGCTGGAGGAATGCCTGGAGGAATGCCTGGAGGAATGCCTGGAGGGCCACAATCCACCACCAGCAGACAGACTCCAATCAGTGCCCTCAGTATGGCCACCAACATCTCCTCCAATGGATTGCAGTACACCCAGTCCTTGATCAACGGCGTTGGTAGGTCTACTGAGACATCAACTGCAGCCACTAGCTCTCAGCAGATGAGTGGACAGAACATGGGGTCTCTTGGTCTGCAGAATCACTTTCCTATAGCTTCCTCTGCGACTTCTTCTGGTAGCCAGGCTTCAGACTTCTGGGCCACACCTATACCAGGAGCCATGATGAAAGCAAGGGAACGTTTTTATGGCTACAAACCATCACCCAAACCTGAGCAACAAACCAGTCAGACAATCACAGAATCGGACACAGATACTGTGACACCAGTCACAAGTCCAAGGACTCCTACAGATTCAAACAATACGTTCTTTGGAATGTACCCTGGGAGTTACAATGTTATAAGAAAGAAGTCAAAGGACAGTACCTACACCGTCTACTCTAATGGAATGAGTGCTAGTCTTATCAATAAACCAGCAGATGTGATCTCACCTACAAACTCTTTAGATAGGAAGCAGAAATTCAATCGTTATGTGTCTGACTTGCAGGTACAAGCACCTCAGGCATATGATGCTCTGAGCCAGCTCAAGGCGGGTGAGGAACGAACCAAAGCTATGTCCAGGGAGCAGAGAGCAGAGATACTGGAGCAGATGCGAAAGTCAAAGTCTGGTGGGCGCAACAGCAGTATGGCTACACCTCCTGCTACACCCACATCTCCACCAGTCATACCCACTACTACCAATGTGTCAGCTATGTTGGCAATGTCTTGTGCTTCTGAGTCACCACTGAACAAGGAGGAAGCAAGGACCACTTCCTTCAGGACTTCATACAAAGAAGGTATAGCTGCACAGAACCTTGATCCGGACAAAGCCATCATCCAAGCAGCAAAGAGAATGGAAGACAACCGAAGTGAACCAGACACTGAACAAGGGGAAGTTGAGCACACGGACGGGAGTGCTGAATCAGATGACATTGCAGGACGTCCAACAACTCCCAAAAGTGTAACATTAGATGCTGTGGAAGAATCGGAGGAACACACACCATATGTCTTTGATCCAAAACGACAACCAGGAAGTTCTATATTAAAAGGTAGCAACAAGAAAGACAATCTACATGCTAAGATTCACAAATCAAAGAAAAAGTTGAATATCTCTACCGACCCATTTGCAGACACAACCATTGGTCAAATGATGGCTGCTGATTCTCCTTATGACAACGTTCCTTCTAATAGTAGAACTATTCGCTTCTCTGAGACGGTAATTGTTGAAAACACTCCCGTTCGTGTATGTCTAGTTTCCGGGAAACCAAGGACTAATATGACTGACTTTAAAGCCCTCTTGCAGCAGCAGTCAACACCTATAGGTTCAAGGACAGTGTCTGCATGTTATGCACTGAATGTTAGGAGTAGTGTCAAAGGTCCAAGGAATGCAGAGCTTTTGTATCGCGGTATCTTGCAGGAGGAAGATGAAGCCAAGAAGGCCGAAGATGATAGACATTCTACAGAAAGCCCTGTCCCAGAAAGGAAGATAGTGACTGTTAGTGACTTAAAGAATGCCATGGCATCAGCAAGGGGCAATGTTAGGATGGTGAATGTGGAGGAAGCCAGAGAAAAGCATGAGATTGTGAACAAATCAAGTTGTGCAACGGTGACTGCCATACCAGAAATGTCATCACTTCCAATCAGGGAAACTGTAATAAATGGTGCAGATGACTCACCAGAAAGTGATGCAAGAAATACAAAAGAGACTGATGCAAATCATCCACCTGTTACACCAAGTTTGGACACAGGTGCAGATGATCATTGTAAGAACGGTTGTGAAGTAAGAGGTGCACCAGAAACATTATCCAGTAATAACAATAACAACCATAGAGAGGAAAATTCCATCCATAGTGGGTCCATGGAAGGAGTTCCTTCCACTGATATCCCCAAGTACAAACCTACTCCTGATACTGCAAAAGTTAATCCCACTCCAGCAACCCTGGTAGAATCAACCAAGAAACGTGATGAAGACTCTACCGTGAGACGCATCCCCAAGCATTCCTGGTCAGATACTGATCTCAACCGTACGGACCTCATGGCTGCCATTAGAGATCGAGGAAAGCAGGGTGACAAGCGAGAGTCAGCTGTGGCCAGATTGGAGGAAGCAAGGGACGTTGGTAAGAAAGGCAGCCCGGCACGAAGGGCCATGACGGTCAGTAGGTCAGAGGGTAGTATCCATTCCATCCTGGACTCGGTCAAACACTCAATACAGAAGATGTCACCTAAGCATGAAGCCCATGATGGACCTGACATGGACTATGCTGCTGATGCTTGGGACTGAGTGTATTCAGTCTGATTACCTACCTTACAAGTAGAAACAACCGTATGTATAACTACAGACACCTGTCCTAACCAGTTTCTAAACAAAATACTAAAATGAAGGCTTTTGATGAGTTGCAAGCCAAGTCAGTTTTCATACTGTTCATTTTCATCCTTTTCTTTTTTAACATAAGACACATTGTATGTGATATAGGTGATACATGAAAGAAATGTTGTAATTATCCTTATAGCAGTCTGCCATTGTGTTTAATTGTTACTGCTATGTTACTTCAAATGTTGAGGATAATTGTTTTGTTTGAATAGAGGTCATGACAAAAGGCATTTTTCTTCTGTTTTTTTCTTTTAAAATTTAAAATTGTTCTAAAGTGCACAAATCAGTATTTTTTTATTAATTTCAATATGATATGACAGAGCTTTCCATAAACACTTTTTAAAGATGACTTCTCAATGTCACTGCCACTTTCATTCAGCTTTTTAAAGTAAAATGTCTTAGCTTGATATGCAGATTTTTAAAGTAATGTTCATGATGAAACTTTATTTTTGTCTCCGATGACGGCAGCGACGTCAACATCAAAAACTTAACCTAAGATTAAGTTTTAGTATAATTTTAAAAGTATAAGTTCTCATTCAATGAAACTTGGACTAAAGGGTTATCAAGTATTCCCAATCATGTGAGCCGAATTTCAGGTCACGAAATCAAGGTCAAAGGTTATTTCAGGTCAACAGACTTAGACTATGTTGTGGCATCATTATCGTACACTTAACCTCCGGTTAAAAGTTCAATCTACCATACGTAGACAGGAATTATTTTAATGTCTGTATAGCTTTCTGTGTGTTTCTTGCCCTAGCTTTTACATTGCCTTTTTATAGTTCAGAAAATACTCTTCCATATATACTCCCTTTATTTAGATTACTACAAACAGGCTCTGAACATACACTACACATACTATAACCACATGTACAGTTCATTTGAATCCACACTAAATCAAGTCAAAACCAATTTTCACTTTGAAGAAGTCTTGGCCCTTGTATTGTTGATGGTCAATGAATGAATGACATGAATGTTTTATTAAAGCTGAGAGTAACGTGAGCTATCTTGCTCTTACCAGCTGGTAATGATCTGACTGGCTAGCTGTGCACCCCTACTCCAAGCATCCACAGACCTTCTTCTACATTCAATGTTAGCGTTGTTCACATCGGACTCGTAGTTTTTAAAATCTCAAAGTTATTAACAGCGATCCACTGAAAAATCGAACAAGTATTCAAGGTTGACTACAAGCCGGGTAAAGCATTCATTTGATCTTCAAGCTAGCTTAAATTTACGTCCAAATGGCGCAGAACTTTGATCGGAGCCCCCCCTCTGTTGGTAGTAATCGTGCTTAACTGACGAATCTGCCGTGGTTTGAAACTTTGAGTTAACTTAAAGCATTGTAAGCAAGAGTGTGTCTTCACAGTAACTGTAAAATACAAGATATCTTCAAAATTAAAAGCCATGACCCAAACTTAAAGTTACCTGCTTATTGTGTGACCCTCACCGTTAGCATGTTGCTGTAGGGTAGGGGGCCAAATACAGATAGAAGGGGAAGAAGTAAGGACTGAAGGTTTCACTTCCTCTTGGTCTATTCTTAGTGTGGTTTGTTTAGATGGAAATCGGGATTAGTTTTGATCACCATGTTGACTCTGAGATGTTTGGGTTTGTTATCCAGATTAGAGATAACCCTCTGGACTTTTCATTTAGATCCTTGCTCAACTCTTGGTAGACTTCTTGATTTAATCTGAAATATTGTATACTTCTCTCTCGTTTACCTTTTTATAATAATAATAATAATAATAATAATAATAATAATAGTAGTGGCTACTTATATAGCACAGAGGTCCACCTTTTGGTGCTCAAGGTGCTTAGAGAAAAATACATGTAACAACATAAGAAAGAAAAAACGAAACTAAATTCTTCTAGACATAGTAAATTAGAAGTTTGCAATAATTACAGTTGTGATTGAACGTTTCTGTTGACGACAGTTAACGTATTTGTAGAGGGAGTTCATTCCAGAGTTTCAGACCCATGGCTTAGAAAGCCTGATCACCCCAAGCATGAAACTGACCAACAATGATTAGCCAGTAGAAAGAGTAAAACAAAAATTAAATTGCATGATCAACTTATGGGGTGATAAATATGTTACACAATCCAGTATTGTCAAAGTAAGAAAGAAAATCATTATTTAAAACCTGTAACATAGAGACATTGGCTTCTTGCATATTAAAGATGAATCAACTGAGCTGTCTTTTGGAGATCAATTTTGGGAGATATTAAAAGCTTTACAAAAATACACTGTACAGACTTAACCATCAAAAAAGACAATTCAATTTTCCTAACCTAACTTTTTAATGTGTCTTCTGGGTCTGTATGTGTACAAATATGGCAGTGATAACCTTTGCTCTCTCTTTTCTTTCCCTTTTCTTTGTACACTGAACAAATGTGTAATATTTGATTTCTTTGTACAAAAGAAAATCATTATTTCTGATTAATGAGTATACAGAGAAAACATAGGATGAGTAGATGGGAAGTTAAACAGGAAGAATTTAACTATGAAACCATAAAAAGGTCAACCCGCCAGGGTCAATATATCTATGCAAATAGTCTGTGATTAGGTTGTTCTTCCTCTTTCGTTTTTAGGAATTATGTTCTGTTTATCTATACCAACACGACCTAGAGATCAGTAGAGGAATTGATATGATATTTAACCTGTGGTTTACTTTTAATATGAATAGACCTTTTGTCAATGATGAATAGATGGGTAGCATAGGGTTTTAGTAAGAGGTAAAATGTTATGATCGATACAGAGATTTCAATCACGATGTACAAGTCATGTGGTTTTGATAAATGTTATTCTTCAGAGGAGTATTTATTAGTTTGCAAAGGTATTTCATTGAAAAGATTACAAGTACTGTGTCAGAGATTAGTTGATATCTTGATATAAGCACAAACTGAGTTGAGTTCTGGTATATTGATACGAAGGTTTATTCAAAAGTTATCAGGTTTATTACTTGAGAGGAGCTGGAAACCCACAGCAGGGTGCTTTTGAACTTGTCGTCTCATAGCTTCATTCAGCCCAGCCCAGCCCAGCTGAGTGTATGAAGTCTGTGAGGAAGAGTTTGGAGAGTTACCTGCTTGCGTTATATCCAACCTCTTCATAGTTAACACTTTCAATAGTCTAAATTCAAGTTTGATGTGCGGACACTATTCCACATATTGACTAGAATTGTGTACTGTTACATAGTTTATATATATAGAACCTTTCCTCAAGTCTTTACATATAAGGCGCTCTTGGTACATGATCCAGTCAAAAGATTAAAAAGAACTTTGATACATGACCCACCCATCAGTAAAGGTTGATTAATAACTCATCAGTTTTTTCCCAAGTTTGTCCTGACCTTAACATTTGAGTGTTAAAGGAGTTTAGCTTGTAGAGACTCCCAAGGATTGGTCCAGTTTCTCTACCAAGGTTTGAAGATATCAGAAGCAATATGAGAAGTCTGTTCAGCCTTGCGGAGAAACCAGAGACCTTTCTCAGGAAGGCAAAATTAAGAAAGTTTTTTACCAAGAGTTGACGAAGAGAAAGGATGAAAGAGATAAACAACTTGGGCTAGGTCATCAGCCTCCCTTGAACTCCAAAAGTTGACCTTTGATCATTATCACGCTCCAAGCTGGTCATGTGACCAAGGTCAATGGGTCGTCACTGAGTGAAGAGATTCTAACTTGGTATTGGTTTTCATTCCCAGGATGCCGGAATGCACAGGTCTACATGTATGCAATGGTGCTGGGCTTTTTTTCTTCTTAGGGTGGATGTGCAAGTGCAACCCTAAATGCAAGCACTTTGGTAATTCTTTTTTTTTCTTGGGATGTCTTTCCATGTGCAAACATAAGGTTCAGAGTTGATGGATGTATACCTGCTGATGGGCATGTTCCTGCGTAGTGCTGGTCTGCTTGGTTTCCTAAGTATGTTCCATTAAAGGGATGAGGGGTGTGAAAAGCAAGATACTGGTTATATTTAGATGTATGTTCTTGTGTTCTCTGGCGTAATGTTTGCCATATCATATGTGTAGTTGGCTTCTACAAACTGTATTTGGTTGAATTTAACTTCTCACTTACCGTACTCTCCTTCTCTTTTCCTGTACTCTTGCTAAGATTATCAATTGTTCTGTTTCAGCTTTCTTAATTTGTATGTCCCTTGTGTTTCTCCCACACCAAACACGATGTCTGTCTTTCATTCTCATCCATCCCTCCCATTCTGCCTTTCTCACTTAAACAGATTTTCTATGATCTTTCTTATTCTATATTCCTCTATCCATTGATCAATTTCATTGGTTATTTCCATTTTTCTCTTTTCTCTTTCTCCATCAGTTTCTAAGTTGGTCTCTTGCTCTCTCTCTGTCGCCCTCTCTGTTATTCCATCTTGTCCGATTACTCCACCTCTTCTTCTATTCCATCTCATGTAATCTAGTACCGGTAATATAATGGGAGGTCATTCATTCCTTTATATGCCTTGGGATTGTAAGAGACCTATACAATCACAACATCATAGCTGCCCTATCGGGTTACCTACCTTCATGGGCCCCCAAACTGTAGGGCAGTCCATCAGCTAGCGATGGCCCCTAATCCATAAGCCCCTAGCCTACAGAGGATGCTATGTGTTTCCCAAATATATACAATACTGCTTTGCAGCATTTGAGTTCTGGGTCAAAATTGCAATTTGGACTCATCGGTTTCCTGCTCTATATGAGATCAGAATTTTTCCCCCGGTGGACGTTTGTTTGAACTTTGAATTTTACCTCTGTAATGGGGAAAACCAACATATACCGGTAGGTTGGGTCCTATTTGATATTACGATCTTGTTGTTCACTGTGCTTTGCTACAAGTTGATAGAATCATGCCATTCAATATATATCAGTTAAATGTGAATCATTCATTCATTCACGACCTGCCCACTTAAAAATTATGGAATATATTTTAATAATATTAAGACTATTAAAACCTGACTAACATATCTAAGCATAAATGTTGCTGTAAAGTATTCATGTACGTTTCCAAAGCTCACGGGGGCAAAAAAGCGCTAAAAATCAAGAAATCAGTGATTTTGTTACCAGTTTTTTCACCTATCGCAAGCCATTCGAGTGTGATGGTATCTTCAAAAAGCCAAATGAAAAACAAACACCGGACCTGCTGATGCATTGACTTTATGTACAAAGTTGATTGCAACTCCAGACTTGCCTTGATTCGACCACAATGAAGCTGGGTGCCGCAACTTGGATCTTGGATCTTGGATTAGATTCCTCTTTTTGCCCTTTTTACTTTGACACATGCACCTTTTCTTTTCTAACAACTGTTTTTTTCCCTTTTGATAAGTGCCTACTTTTCCTTTCTCTATAACATACCGGTACACCCCTAGTTCAAGGTGATCTAGAGCCCCTTTTTCTTTAATTTTCTCTAGAGCTTGCTCGCTCCAATTTATAGATGTTATAAGTATACTGATGAAAGAACTTTCCACTCTTTCTTCATTAATTTTTGCTTAATACCCATCGTTTTTTTTCTCCTCCCTTTATAAGATGTAATTCTTTGCACTGGGACCTCACAAATCTTAACATTTTGCTCGTTTCCCTTTGTAGGTGCCCCCCTTTTTTCTGCCCAACCCCCCCCCCCCTTTTTTTTGGGGGGGGGGGGGGGGGGGGGAAGACGCTCTGCCGCCCCTGCATTATTCTACTTGGTGGTGATATGAATTTTTTCTGACCCCCCAAAAGTTTTTGCTCATTACCGGTACCCCACTGCATGCACAGGTGGTAAACATTAAAAAAAAACTAATAATGAAGGGGGGGGGGGGGGGGGGTAATTCTCGCACTAGTTACGATTCTAAAAATAAGTAGAGGATGGAGAAAGGCTCAGTTTGTTTTGTGTAGTTATAGCTTTTTTTCACCAACTGAACATAACATATCGATTAAGAACTGGTACCGTTTTCACCCTGTGAATTTCAAACTAGATCCCCCCCCCCTCCTATTTATGCAATTATAACCCCTTATTTAACACGTTAAAGAGGAAAATGTGGATGAAAAAACACCATAGGAGTCTTGTTAATAAAATAGCCATATTTTGGGCATTTCAAGGAGGATAAAGAGTGTCTAATCTAAATATCACCCTTTTCATCAAATCCACTCAAATTGGATTAATGAAAATTTAAACAAAAGTCAAAGCAAAGATGGATAACATACTAACCCGTTTTTGTAGGGGTGGTTTCTTGGCGTCCTTGGTTTCTTTTTTTTTGGCAAATACACCGGGAGGTGAGGATGATTCCTCAATGTCCTAGCTGTTGGGTGGACAGTAGGCGTGTCTGCACCATCTCGAGATTGCCAAATATCCAGCTATTTTGAACTATCCCGATCGAAAGCTATCCAGCTATTTGCGTCTTCACCAGACCGATACGCTCATCACCAACTAGCTCGAAAAATAATCTCGAGATTGACGCATGCGCACTTCAGCGAATGACTGTACGGCCAGCGCGCGGATTTCTCCACAAACAAATGAGCAATGAGACATGCTCGCTTGTCCAGTGAGACATTATTAACACCTAAGTACAACGGCGAACAGCAAACAAAAAACAAAACAAAGACAAAAACAAACTAGACGAGTAAATGCAGAAAACTGACGATTTGAACGCAAAAAATACGGTAGATGTACGCTGAGCTAACTGAGTGGTATAGATCACATGTGCGCGCTAGTAGAAGTAAACAACAACACGGAAAACCGGAAATCGTTGTGCATGATGGGATCGGGATTATTGACTCCGTACTTCGGTCTGGTGAAGACGCTCGCAAACTATCCCGCTAGTTCGGAAATAGAAGGATATTTTGCAAACTAGACCGAGATATCTTGGGATATTATCCCGACCAACTATCCAGCTAATTTGCCACTTCGGTCTGGTGAAGACGCAAATAGCTGGATAGTTTGCGATCGGGATAGTTCAAAATAGCTGGATATTTTGCAATCTCGAGATGGTGAAGACACGCCTAATGTGAGTGAGGTGGTATTAAATCTTTTTATTGCATCTTTTATTGCTTGGCCTTAATGTGATTCAAGACTCTATTGATCAGGAATTAGTCACTAAATTTGTTTCATTTAAAAAAAATTACAAATTGTAAGTAGATAAACACAACTTGTTGTTCCATTAAAAATAACATTGAAAAATAAATTCATACAAAAGTGATCCCTTTCTGGCATATCTTAAAAGTAAATACTTGACTATTTAATAATACATTCTTTGCAAGCATGTGAGTTGCTTTATAAAACAAAACGTTACAGTCCATACAACTATGATATTCAAGCGGTATAAGGGTGATTCCTTCTTGTCCTTGTTACCTTTGGCTTTGGCTTGGGTGCCATATATGGGTGATTCCTTCTTGTCCTTGTTACCTTTGGTACATTCTAAATAAATTCTGCCATCTTGAGGCAGAATACCCCACAATCTGCCTCGTTGTGCTGCTGGGGATTGCCCTTCCCAGAGTCGAAATTCCAGCCATCACAACTTTACTCCTGCTTCTTTCCACTGACATCTAAACAATACATTCATGAACAGTTACAACTAATTCATATTCAACAAGCATAAATTCATGAACAATAACAAGAAAGCTATAAAGACATTGAAAATGTGGAAAAGAGGTGGTATGTAAAAAAGCACAGCTTGTTTAACACAGGTCACCTTTACAGGAACAACAACAAGTTAGTATTAATCATGCTCAACTTTGATCGGAGCAATATTTTGAGATGGTTTATACCTGGTCATTCATGTAAACAATACATTCATGAACAGTTACAACAAATTCATATTCAACGAGCATAAATTCCATCAACAATCGCAGGAAAGCTATAAAGCTCCATTCTGAAAGTCCCCATGAAGTTAGCCAGTTCAGACCTTCCAGAGTGGATCTGCATGTCTCTCTTCAGGGTCCCCATGAAGTTAGCCAGTTCAGACCTTCCAGAGTCGATCTGCATGTCTCTCTTCAGGGTCCCCATGAAGTTGGCCAGTTCAGACCTTCCAGAGTCCATCTGCACGTCGTCTCTCTTCAGGGTCTATCTGCATGTCGTCTCTCTTCAGAGTCGATCTGCATGTCGTCTCTCTTCAGGGTCGATCTGCATGTCGTCTCTCTTCAGGGTCTATCTGCATGTCGTCTCTCTTCAGGGTCTATCTGCATGTCGTCTCTCTTCAGGGTCTGCTAGTTCAGACCTTCCAGAGTCAATGATCTGCATGTCGTCTCTCTTCAGGGTCTGCTAGTTCAGACCTTCCAGAGTCGATGATCTGCATGTCGTCTCTCTTCAGGGTCTGCCGGAATATGGTGACCAAAACCTCACTCGCTGGATCTTTATGATTACTTTACAACAATCTGAGCGACCAATTCGGTACCTTTGAAATAATCAGAAGGACTCGGAAAAAGGCAAACTCTGCAAAACTCAAAACATGGAGACTGCAGAAATTCCTGAAAGTGATTGCCCTGACAAGGATATGCCTGCTGTTTTTCAGTGTCAACGTTGCAATGTGATAATCAGTGATTCCATAGCATTCACGACTTCCCATGATGGTTTAAAATCTATCATGGTGAACCGTGAGTATATAGCCTGATAACAGGGCTGTCAACCCTCCCACATTTGGAGGGAGTCTTCACGCTCATGCCACCATGCTCAGTCTCCCGCTGTCCCATAGCTTCATTCAGCCGAGCCCAGCCCGGCTGAGTGTATGAAGTCTGTGAGGAAGAGTTATGAGAGTTACCTGCTTGCGTTATATCCAACCTCTTCATAGTTAACACTTTCAATACCATAGAAATAGATTCCCAAAATCTGACTGACTGATGTTCCTTCACTTTTAAGATCTAGAGCAGTGGCATTCCTTGCAGGCTCAGATGAAGTATGGTAGGGGTGATTTCTCAGCGTCCTTTGTGGCTTGGGTACCATAACTCATCTTCTGTTAATTATTTGTTCTGGTGTACATCCCCCTCTGGTAACCAGGGGCAGTGTTTCAACTGGGTCCTATCTCAGCTTCCATCTTCTCAAGATTTATTCCTTTCTTTCCACTGACATCTAAACAATACATTCATGAACAGTTACCGGTACAACAAATCGTCATCATCAAGAATAAATTTATTTTTCAGTGTCCTACTTTGAGTGAAAATGTAGTGAATAAACTGTCACATCCTGACGCTCTATGAGCCAATTCAGCACAGATCACTATCACTGTTATTACATCATCATAATATCTTACTTGTGTGAAATTTAAGGGTGCATCCCTTGAAATGAATTCCGCCGTCTTGAGGCAGAATACCCCACAATCTGCCTCGTTGAGCTGCTTGGGAACTCCTTCCTGCGCAGAGTAATGTGTCCAGGCATCCAAACTAAACTCCTGCTGCTTTTTATCCATGGACTCCTCTTTGAGATAATCTCTCAGTGTCCTAAACGGGTGATTTCGCATGGTCCTTGTTTTCTTTGGCATTGGCGGGTTGTGCGCCATAAACGGATGATTTCTCATGGTCCTTTCTTATCTGAGTTTTGCTATTCTATTTCTTACATAGTCCTTTACATTTGTCCATGTTCTTCTATGCAGACAACACTCTTGTTGCAGACACTTATCAATCTCTCCTTTGCCAGGTAGTGTTTTGGTCAAAATGTGTTGATGGAAATGTCAGAGAACAGCGTCTTTCTCTTCCTCTGTCCACGGCACATGCTTTTGTTTGGGTTTTCCTTTACTTTGCACCCTGTGATCTGCAGAAGACAGGAGATATGCAATCTCCGTCCCTCTTTCTGGACCTGGCTGATGTTCCTTCACTTTTAAGATCTAGAGCAGTGTCATTCCTTGCAGGCTCAGATGAAGTATGGTAGGGGTGATTTCTCAGCGTCCTTTGTGGCTTGGGTACCATAACTCATCTTCTGTTAATTATTTGTTCTGGTGTACATCCCCCTCTGGTAACCAGGGGCAGTGTTTCAACTGGGTCCTATCTCAGCTTCCATCTTCTCAAGATTTATTCCTTTCTTTCCACTGACATCTAAACAATACATTCATGAACAGTTACCGGTACAACAAATCGTCATCATCAAGAATAAATTTATTTTTCAGTGTCCTACTTTGAGTGAAAATGTAGTGAATAAACTGTCACATCCTGACGCTCTATGAGCCAATTCAGCACAGATCACTATCACTGTTATTACATCATCATAATATCTTACTTGTGTGAAATTTAAGGGTGCATCCCTTGAAATGAATTCCGCCGTCTTGAGGCAGAATACCCCACAATCTGCCTCGTTGAGCTGCTTGGGAACTCCTTCCTGCGCAGAGTAATGTGTCCAGGCATCCAAACTAAACTCCTGCTGCTTTTTATCCATGGACTCCTCTTTGAGATAATCTCTCAGTGTCCTAAACGGGTGATTTCGCATGGTCCTTGTTTTCTTTGGCATTGGCGGGTTGTGCGCCATAAACGGATGATTTCTCATGGTCCTTTCTTATCTGAGTTTTGCTATTCTATTTCTTACATAGTCCTTTACATTTGTCCATGTTCTTCTATGCAGACAACACTCTTGTTGCAGACACTTATCAATCTCTCCTTTGCCAGGTAGTGTTTTGGTCAAAATGTGTTGATGGAAATGTCAGAGAACAGCGTCTTTCTCTTCCTCTGTCCACGGCACATGCTTTTGTTTGGGTTTTCCTTTACTTTGCACCCTGTGATCTGCAGAAGACAGGAGATATGCAATCTCCGTCCCTCTTTCTGGACCTGGCTGATGTTCCTTCACTTTTAAGATCTAGAGCAGTGTCATTCCTTGCAGGCTCAGATGAAGTATGGTAGGGGTGATTTCTCAGCGTCCTTTGTGGCTTGGGTACCATAACTCATCTTCTGTTAATTATTTGTTCTGGTGTACATCCCCCTCTGGTAACCAGGGGCAGTGTTTCAACTGGGTCCCATCTCAGCTTCCATCTTAAGATTTATTTCTTTCTTTCCACTGACATCTAAAAAATACGTTCATGAACATTTACTGGTACAACAAATCGTCATCATCAAGAATAAATTTATTTTTCAGTGTCCTACTTTGAGTGAAAATGTAGTGAATAAACTGTCACATCCTGACGCTCTATGAGCCAATTCAGCACAGATCACTATCACTGTTATTACATCATCATAATATCTTACTTGTGTGAAATTTAAGGGTGCATCCCTTGAAATGAATTCCGCCGTCTTGAGGCAGAATACCCCACAATCTGCCTCGTTGAGCTGCTTGGGAACTCCTTCCTGCGCAGAGTAATGTGTCCAGGCATCCAAACTAAACTCCTGCTGCTTTTTATCCATGGACTCCTCTTTGAGATAATCTCTCAGTGTCCTAAACGGGTGATTTCGCATGGTCCTTGTTTTCTTTGGCATTGGCGGGTTGTGCGCCATAAACGGATGATTTCTCATGGTCCTTTCTTATCTGAGTTTTGCTATTCTATTTCGTACATAGTCCTTTACATTTGTCCATGTTCTTCTATGCAGACAACACTCTTGTTGCAGACACTTATCAATCTCTCCTTTGCCAGGTAGTGTTTTGGTCAAAATGTGTTGATGGAAATGTCAGAGAACAGCGTCTTTCTCTTCCTCTGTCCACGGCACATGCTTTTGTTTGGGTTTTCCTTTACTTTGCACCCTGTGATCTGCAGAAGACAGGAGATATGCAATCTCCGTCCCTCTTTCTGGACCTGGCTGATGTTCCTTCACTTTTAAGATCTAGAGCAGTGTCATTCCTTGCAGGCTCAGATGAAGTATGGTAGGGGTGATTTCTCAGCGTCCTTTGTGGCTTGGGTACCATAACTCATCTTCTGTTAATTATTTGTTCTGGTGTACATCCCCCTCTGGTAACCAGGGGCAGTGTTTCAACTGGGTCCCATCTCAGCTTCCATCTTAAGATTTATTTCTTTCTTTCCACTGACATCTAAAAAATACGTTCATGAACAGTTACTGGTACAACAAATCGTCATCAAGAATAAATTTATTTCTCAGCGTCCTACTGAGTGAAAATGTAGTGAATTAAACTGTCACATTCTGACGCTCTATGAGCTAATTCAGCACAGATCATTATCATTGTTATTACATCATCATAATATCTTACTTGTGTAAAATAGAGGGGGGCATCCCTTGAAAGGAATTCCGCCGTCTTTAGGGCGAAAACCCCACAATCTGCTGCGTTGTTCTGTTGGGGATTGCCTTTCCCAGAGTCGTAGGTACAGCCATTACAACTGAACTCCTCCTTTTTGTCTTTTGACTCCTCTTTGAGGTAATCTCTGTAATTGAAATTAGAAATAGTTCGGAATTATATATAACAGGAGTCTATTTCACAGGAAATACTATAGATTTATTGACTGCTATGAGAGAGGCCTATATATATTCGTTTATTCACAGCAACCAAAGGGTTGGATTGATAATACAAACATTTTCAACATGATTCTGAACATTTAATTGGGTACAATGAAATTGACAAATTATGAATATAAATACATGTAGATCAATAATACAAAGAACATGACAAATCATTGAGGTATATCATATTACAAATAAATAATTACAAGAAAAAAAAGGAAACTACATAAACTTGAATAGAGAAGAAAAGGGAGCAAGAGAGGGGAAAAGAAAAGAAAGTAAAGAAGTGTAAAAGCTGCAATGATGATCAATCAAGTAAATTCTACATCCAAATATCAAAATAGATAATATAATTATAAAGAACGTCAACCCATACTGGTGACTTTCAATATTTGGCCCCATGAAATGGAATGTAAAAGGGTAACATTACAGATAATATGAATACAATAAAGTTAACAAGGAAATTAGTTAAGAAAGCAAATTTATGTTGAATGAGGGGTCAACAAAAAAAGAGCATTTAGCCTTGCTGAACGTTGAAACAAGTACGGAATTAACATAACATTAAGAAGAAAAAGAACGCAGGTAGAAACAGTAAAAGGGAAAAGAAAAACATACAAAAAATAAATATACATATATATATATAAATATATATATACTTATACAAATATATACGTCATGAATCAAATATGATATTCAAGTTGAGTACAAGCTACGTAGAATCTGAATTGGAGCTCGGATACCTTAGATGTAGATGTGAAGACAGTTAAAAGGATAAATATACTAGATACATAAAAATACACAAAATGCATAAAGCTTACTTTTTAAAATAATAATCATTTATGATGCGAACAAAATAAGGAATAGAGCTAGTCTTTAATGGATTGGTTTTACAAATATTATTTCTGTTCATTTTGTAAATTAAAAAGGAAAAGATCTCAAACAAGATTGTCAAAATTCATTCCTCTTTCAAAATGTTAGTGTCCCTCCTGTATCAGTCTTTAGGCATAGTATATAACATTTGTCTGGCTGTCAGAGAGAAGTCTTGAAGGTTCGTGAAAAAGATGTTGTCTAGCATCAACTGTTTTTAATTAAATCATTCTGTTTGGTACAACTGGTATTGTGATGACATTTGACCTTGATGTCCATCTTTGACCTTTCTAGTTTGCTCATGATATGGTGTGTACTGTCTACTTGTCTTTAACAATGTACTGATGTTTCCAAAGTCAGTCCGTCAAATTATTTTTTTGGTTAGTTGGTAATGGGGGTTAGGTATATGACAAAAGTCTACATACCTTAAAGGTCCTATGCGATGTAACTCTTGGTAGAAATGTGGTTCTTGACAGAGGTGTTCCCGGACAGAGCTTCCTTTTTTTCGCTTCAGACAGGTCAAACGACTTTGCCGGTGTCTCTAGTTGTAGTCGATGTTGGCTTCGGTGCAATTCTATGGCTATGGTCGATATCATTCTTTTCAAGATCAATTTTCAGATGTTTTCTAGCGATTTCAGCAACGATGTCATCCGTGTTTTCATCTTGTTCTTTCATTAACTCTGTATATTCTCAGACAATTTCTTTGACTGTATTGCTCTCATCACTTGATAAAAATCTCCCTCTTCCTCTTATGGTAGGGGTAATTTTGGAGCGTCCTTTGTGGCGACGAAGGCTTGGGTACCATAAGTCATCTTCTGTTAATTGTTTGTTCTGGTCTACATCGCCCTCTGGTAACCAGGGGCAGTGTTTCAACTGGGTCCTATCTCAGCTTCCATCTTCTCAAGATTCAAGATTAATTTATTTCTTTCCACTGACATCTAAACAATACATTCATGAACAGTTACAACAAATCGTCATCAACAAGAATAAATTCATCAAATATGCGCTGGTTGGCCTCTCTGCCATTAGGGGAGATTCAAACTAAACTTACCATTAACCAGAAGCCTCTCAATATGATTAGTTCTAGATCTAGGCCTACTTAAAGCTAGTATTCCGGATAGGCCTAATAATGGCAATGCTTCCCCCTCATGTATTAGTTCCGCCAAATATGCGCTTGTTGCAGGGGCGTAAATCCGTACCCAATGCTCTTCCTTGAGTGTGTCTACGTCATGAGACGTCAGGGTCATGTTGAAACCAGTAACTAGAACCTGATCTGCCATTGACTTTCTTGCCTTGATGAAGTTTAAAATAGAATAGGAATTTTTCAGTTCAGTTTGTTTTATTATCATATCGCAGCTTCAGCTGAATTACATGACAATTTACAATCAAATTAAAAACAACATCACATTTCATTTCTAAACAACATATTTCATAATACAATGCATTTATATATATTTAAAAGAGGTATATACAAAATAGATACTTAACATGTAATATAATTCATATTAGTTAATCTGAGAAACATTAACTTACTCTTATTCCAGAAAAAAATTCTGTATCAGTCTTTAGGCATAGTATATAACATTTGTCTGGCTGTCAGAGAGAAGTCTTGAAGGTTCGTGAAAAAGATGTTGTCTGGCATCAACTGTTTTTAATTAAATCATTCCGTTTGGTACAACTGGTATTGCGATGACATTTGACCTTTGACCTTGATTTCCATCTTTGACCTTTCTAGTTTGCTCATGATATGGTGTGTACCGTCTACTTGTCTTTAACAATGTACTGATGTTTCCAAAGTCAGTTTGTCAAATTATTTTTCTGGTTAGTTGGTAATGGGGTTAGGTATATGACAATTAGTTTTTTCAGATAAATGCTAGGATATCACATTTTGATAAATTATTCCAGTGTGCAGCTTGATTAACTAAGCTCTTTCTCTGTTTCTTTCAAGATGATTTGGTTAAACTCTCTATTTTCTGCCACTTTTTAGCTGTCGAGTCAACTCTTATCATGGTGCAAAGGTAGAATGTATTTTTGAGATGTACAACTCACAAAGAGTATTCATATTTTACCTTTTTTTTAATCATTGTTCAAAATCAACCAGCATTAAGTGTTTTAACTGGAATTGATTATGTTTTGTTGAATATTATTGACTATCTTATGTTAAGTATTTGAGCTTCCTTCAGGGTGCCATCGTCAATGCACAAAGGCGGTCTCACCCTTACATGGCTTCTCATAAGATTGCTTTCAACATATTTATTGTTTATGTTTAGTTCATGCGAGGTAGATTGTCTTTCAGAAAGGTTTAACTTTAATGATTTTCAACTTTGATGATTTTCAACTTTGATGGAGTACAATTTAATTTTACATTCAGCAAATGATATGCAAGAATGCTTTCAAACAGGTATTTCAAATCTGAGTTACAGATCGGTAGTCACTTTACACCTTTCGGGATAGAAGTATCAGGGATTTTGACAAACCGTGTAACGGCTACATTGGTAGAGAGTTTAATACAGGAGATGTCCTTTGCTAATTCATGACGCTATTGCTGTAGCTTGTAGAAAACTGGTAGAACATGTGTAGCTCTGCCACTAATTTCTGCTGAAACACTTGTGTGTGCAAATATAACATTGTTTGTATTCAGGGTTTGCTGTAAAACTATTTTCATGTACAAAGTATATATGAACAATCAATAGAGTGAGTAGAATAAAACAAATTGATAAAACAAAGCTTGCTGGTCTGAGCTAAGAAGTTGTGTATGTGTCAGAGATATTGGACTACAGTTGCTGAAGATTTATACCAAGTAACAAAGGATGACAATAACCTTTACTGTGTAGAAATATTTAGGACAGCTTAATGTAAACCATTGTTAAGCTAAACTGTGGGCTAAAGCCGGCTTGTTGACCAAGTTTTTCATTCTCTATTGGTCTATTTTTTACAAAGTAATTGTGTAAATGTTGGGTCAAATCATCTGTGAAATGTCTTCATGATATTGTGATTCTAATTCATTGTAATGCCATTGGTGTATCCACCTCTGTTCAAAGTGAGAGATCGGTGTCGGTCATCAAAGAGGGTTTTTTTTCTTCAATTTTTTACTTGGACTCCATGCAGTGTATGAAGTTGGTGTTACAACGGAAAAGCTGGTTAATACATGTACCGGTACATCGCTCTCTTTCAAAACACATGACAAAACTGTACAAAGTATACATAGTTGAATAGGTGATAGACATTTGTTATTTATTGATGATAATGATGTATGAAGATTGAGATGTATTTTTAAACATATTCAGATGTTTTATGACTCCACCTATTTTGACCATGTACAGTGTAAATTTGATTATTTATAGAGATTGATGTGTAGTTGTAGTCTTGGTGATTTGAACAAAGGAATGATATTACAGTCCAAAGAACTCGTGTGATTCTGAATGACAAGTTGTGTGCCAGTCTGGAATAGACGATTGGTTTGAACAAAATGTAAGATACAAACATTTTTTTATATTCCTTGAATGAAAATAAAGTCCGACTGTTCCAAAAATATTAGGCAGGGAGTAGCTACTCCATCAGTAGGATAAGGTACCTTCAAAATGTTGTTGCAAAGATTTATAGATCTTGATCATGGCTTTCAGATTGACTGTCGCACCTCTTGATTTAGAGCGATAGTTCTGTCATACTGGCAAGATGCTGTGTTTTCATCACGTTGAAAATTAACAAGGGAATTGTTCTGGTTGGTAGCGTTATGGTTTGTTTAGGTTGTCCATGGGGGTTCAAAATCTACACTAAGGTGAGGTCTAATACCTTCCATTGCACAAACTTAAAACCATTAACCATAATCAATTCCATGATAGAAATATTCTGGTTTCATTGATATTTAGAGAGAAAAAACATCCGTTTATAAACCCACCACCACATGTATTTTTATAATGCCTGGAAGGAATCAAGATTTGCTCTTTTATTTAGTTGTAAATAGTGATCTATTTGTAGCCAATTGTGGTGCTACAGGTAATAAGAGATTATTGATGTAAAGAACCATTTTAACAAGAATGAAATCAAGTTTACTGTCATTCAAATCTTGAAGTATATACTGTAGATTCTTGTGTAACCATATCAAACCTTGTATATTAATTAAAAGAGATGTTTTCTTTAGTTTTGATGATATGTGACTGAACTGAATGTATGTATTTGCTAGTATTACAAGTCGCTACTGGACATCTCGTTTTAGCTTTTCATTTTTCTCTAGCCTTGAAGTCCAAGCTCAATGTAAATTTGTAGATCAAATTGTGACAAGAACAACTGTAACCTCAATTTTTGCTGCCATTTGATTTTTTTATAATATAAAGTGATTGTTCTTGAAATCAGAAGCAATGATTTTCGTTATGCATTCCTGTGTATTATTTTAAACATACTTCACAATAACGACTTTTAGAGTAGCACAACGAGAACGTAGACTGCTATGTGTGCCTTAAAAGGACACCACATTGCCTTAACGGATGTCACACGTCGCAGTCCATGTTCTTGTCATGCAAATCTAAAAGTCCCTATTACCGGTATCATTACAGAGAGGGGGAGATCAAGGAGAGAGAGGAAGAGAGAGGGGGATAGAGAGAGGCAGAGAAAGCAACAATGAAAACATAACAAGCACTCAACTAAGAGAAAAGAAATTGGTCATGATAATAATTTCAGTTAATATAAAAGAACTATGAAATGTCATATTCATGTACTTTTAATTCTCATATACGAACATCGTAATCGTTATTTAGCTACGCAGTAGCCAATGATACTAATAATGCATGTACAATAAAATATCTAGAGAAATAAGAAGTGGACAAATAATAATGCACGATATAACTACTTCATCTATCTTCAGAGTGATTACGTTAAATATAAGAATGGAAATACATCGGATATACATGTAACAATTATTACCTCAATTTAAACAAGTAATTCTTACAGAAAGATAGATGTAACAAAAGTCTGAGATTTAGAAATAGTGTACTGAAGTGTGACCTCATACCAAGTTGTCAAGGTTGCTGGTTCCAAACAATTTTGTGCTAAACAATCGCGTGGGTATCACACCTGCACCACACACTGAATATGCCCTGCTCCAGTCCGTTGCTTGAATGATTTTGTGGTGAACCTCATGGGAAGGTTCTATTTTTTCTAACCAGAAACCTTGACGATGAGTGAGTACTCAGTCATACTACTAAACTTACTCCATACCAATTGATTTCTGGTTCGAGGGGTAACGTATAGTTCTTTTAGGTCTGTAGTCAGTGTCGAGTCAGAAGGGCGCTTTAGCAATGCGGCGGAAAGCAAAGAGGACGGGAGAATTCATTCAACCGAGATCAAATAATGTATGCAGTTCGGATTCTGTCTATTGAAATACAGGTGAATGAAATAATTTGTATTGAGGCACTTCACAAAGACTGACCCAGG